>CM062815.1:636785609-637385609 GCA_031772625.1 Pinus tabuliformis | reverse complement strand
AAGCCATCCAAATCACCTAGGGATCACACTTAGCCTCGGCCACATTAACCCTAAGTTAACTATATTTTATCATCTCCTCCCCCTAGCACGGACGCAACAACCTCCTTGAGGTTTGATCTTGGCTCGCCTTGCTAACGAGGCCCATCCTCAACCGGTTATGGTAGTGAGACTTGACAAATAAAAAACTATATTAAAAAAAAATTAAGATATAAAAAATGACCAAAAAAAATCAAAGATAGAAAAATATATGAAAAACACAAAAAACACATAAAGCATAAAAAAATATTAAAAAATCAAAATTAACTTACAAAAGGTAAAATTAAAAGAAGAAGAAGAAGAAAAAATAAAATAAAAAAAATGAATGAAAAAAAATTATTTAAAAAAAAAACATAATTTAAGGAAAAAATTAAAAATTTAACAACAAAAAGTAAATAAAAGCAAGTTGGATAATTAAAAGATAAAAAAATTAAAAAACAAACAAATTAAAAGCAATTTAAGAAAAAATTAAACTAAAAAGATTATTTAAATCATAATAAATATCAAGTTAAAAACAAAATATTTTTTTTTACAAATATATTAAAAAAACATTAAAACGAATTTTAAAAAATAAACATTAAAAAGAAATTAAAAAAATCTCTGAAGGGATCGAATAAAGAGGAACATGTGTTGTCTCAGGGCTCCCATGCGATAGTTATGAATAATTGGGAAAGCAAGTACAAGTAGTCGAGAGGCCGGACATGGAAGTTTTTGGAGAGAACGACAATTTTGTTTTGCAAGGGATGATGGTAGGAAGTGGTATAGCTAATTGGGAAATGAAAAGTAAGGTCTCGGATGAGCGAAACAGGCATTGTGCAATAGAAAAAGGGCTCTGCTGGTGAGCCAAACAAGCATCGTGCAATAGAAGAAGGCAAGCAAACTTGGGCATTGGTGGGAACACATTGAATTCAGGGGTTTATCTGGGATCATGGGGCAAGCATGTGCCAAATTCTGTGGTCCTTTACCAGTTCTGAAGTCGTTGATGGTGCAACCAGACTACTCTACAAAAGGTGGGTTTTGTCCTTGAATGTTGTAGTCTGTATAAAGGTACACATGTTCTCTTGGTCTTTGTTTACAATATGTGTCCTTGATTTTCCTATAAGGTGGTGGAGAAGCACAAACAAGGTGTTATTTAGGCTCGGGTGTGTGTATAGGAGGATTGAGTCTGACTTTAGTTCTTGTGTTGTTGTGAGTAGAATGGGTGGTGAGATTTTTAATTCTTGTCTTACTTGGTTGGTGCCCCAATGTTTTGCTTGGGTTGAACCTACATGGTGTTACAATAAGCACCCAGATTTTATGTGCATATCTAAGGCCTTTGTCTCTCCTGTAAGGTGGCAGAGTAACATAAACTAGGGGCCCTTGAGGCCTAGCTGTGGATTTAGGAAGACTAAGTCTAGGATTATTACTTTGATGGACTTGCATAGACTTGGAGGAGAGATTTACATTTATCATCATAATTTGTTGGTGCCTTTGCGTCTTGCTTGGGTCATGCCCACCTGGCGTTGTGGTGAGTATTAGGGCTATCCGCGAGCTGTTGGGACCCTCTATAATGAGGCAGTTTACCCCCTTGGTTGGTGGCAAGTTTCCTCATGGTGTTTATTCGTCTCAATTTAGTTTGTTTAGGTTAATAGGGGCTCACTAGACTCATTTCTTCAAGCCTGGGTCGGCTCGAAGCCTGGGGCTTGACAATTTGGTGGGTTTGTTTAGAGAATTCTCAGTGGGTGTGATATTTGTGTCGGGTTGCAGGCTTGGTGTAGTTTTTTTTATGCAGGGATGCTCCGTCAACGTGGCAGACTGCATAGAGGTGCAGGCCACAAGGGGCAGCACAACGCGAGGGTGAAATGGATTGGAGACCAGAGTGATGATGAGCATGGTGGTATCGAGGTGGAGGGAAAAATTGCACAAAGCCTAGACCGCTCCCTAGGCCATGTCTTTCAACCTCCTTGCCTAGACACGAATGTTGATCACTTACGAGGAATTTAGGCCAACCTATACATCCTCCGTGAGCATAAATATGATGACCAAAATGATCTGGTGGCATACATAAATGACATACATTATAGCCAGAATGAGAGACTGGAGCAGTTTTTGTTAGTGCACCACAACCAATGTCGAAGAAATGACAGATTGAACGAGACTAAGGTGCGACTAGAGCATATAGACTTCCATGTCCATGAAGGCCACGACCCAATGACTACTCCGACTTGTCAACCTTTTCACCCTCCTCTGTGACATGAGATCTATTGGTTTGTTGTTTTTGTTAGTTTTTTGGAATGTATGGATTTTTGCCCTTGGGTAGTAGGAAATGAATGGACAAATATTTTGCACAATTATCCAGCTGTCCTTGCTAACAAATTCAGTTGGAGTGAAGTAGGGAGAGCCGTAGATCGATACCATGTAATCTACATCTTTTTAATAATATAATGGAAGTTTGTTAACAAAAAAAAAAAGTTAAAAAAATTATATTAAAAAAAACATTAAAAAAATTAAAATTAAAAAGGAAGTTAAAATTAAAAAATAAAAAATAAAACATCATAAAATATTTAAAATAAAAAATTAAATTAAATTAAATTAAAATCATTAAAATTAAAAAAAGGGCGCCCTTGGCCTCCGGTTGGTAGAGGCCAACGAGTCAACGTAGCAGAATTGACCCTCCGCCAGCTAGGGCTTGAAGGAACAACAGAGCGAAATCGACCCTCCACCAACCGAGCACCGAAGGATCGGTGGAGGGGTGTTGATTCGACCCCCGACTAGCAAAGTGGGAATCAACACCGCTCCATCGGCCCTTGCGGTGGCCCTTCGCCCTCCAGCTAGCAGAAGCCGATTCCCAGTAGGGGCCAAGGGTGACCATGAATACTTTTTAAACATTTTTTAAATTTTTTTACTTTTTATTTTTTATTTTTATTTTTTTATTTTTAGTTTTAATTTAATGTTTTTTTAAATTAATGTTCATATATATATATGTTTTAATGTTTTTTTCTTTTACTTTTTTTTTTAATTGTATGCTCTAATTTTTTTAACATTTGGTTTTGTTATTTTTACTTAAAAAATTACGTGAATCATTTTTTTGGGAAAAATAAAATCAAAATGTCATTATCTTTGAATATAAAATTCATAAAATTGGGTATTTTCCAACATTTTTTTTATAAAATTTGTTTATTTAACATGCCATTTTTAATTGCAAAGAAAAAAAATTAGATAATCACACCAGAATAATTATGCCGATGCTTTTCGAACCATCTAGTGTGGTTCATTGTCAGGATAAGATGGGAAATCAAATCTTGGCATCAGATTGTCATTTCTAGTGAAAATGTCCTGAAGTATTTTTTTAATATATCTATATGCAAAATGTGTATTTTTTGTCGAGTTTTTAAAATTATTATTTGTGTTGAGAGGCACTCTCCAACCCAATATGTTAGAGATGTTGTAATGCAATGTTTAACATTTTGACTAAATCAAATCACATAAAAAATAAAATAAAATGATAAAAGATTAATGTAATGTAATGTAAACCTTGTAACTCAGTCAAAATAAAATTAAAAATAAAAATAAAAAATAAAATAACCCTATAAAAATTAAATTAAAATGACCCATGGTTTTGCCATATGGTATTGAGAACCCATGGGATTGACCCATGGTATTCATGTGGAATGTAGCCTATTTATAGGGGGGAATTAAACCAACTTAGATTAATCTTAACCCCAGATCTACCAAGTGCCAAGAGGGATCAAATATATTGAGATACAAACCTCTTTTAGAGTGAAAAGAGATTTGATCCTTTTCAATGCTTGGTAGATCCGAAGTTAAGATGGGTCTAGGCTAGTTTAGTGACAATTATTTTATGTGCATTGAAGTATTAATTAAGGATATATAAATATATAAAAATCTTAACGTAAGAATATTAATTTTATTATTTGTTTTAAACTTTCCAAAAAAATATTAAAAATCTCATTATAAAAAAACATCGCAAAGAAAAACAAAAAACACAAGTTTGGAAAACCATTAAAAAACAAACATCTTAGGATGAAAAATAAGAAGAGAAATAATAAAACTTGAAAAATGGTTTAATAATCAACATTTAAAAAAAATTGTGCATACTTGGACATAAGAAATTTTAAAGTGTTCGAAATATGCCTAAAAAAATGTTGATGCTACTTTCAAAATCCGCATGAAAATCAACAACATTTAAATTTTTTATTCATACTTAATATATAAAAAAAAAAATTAAAGTGTCAAAAATAAGCCCCAAAAAAAGAGGTTGATGTTGCATCAACACTTTTCAAAATTGACATGAAAATCACTAACATTTTTAAAAAAGTGTGCATACTTAATACATAAGAAAATTTAAAGTGTGAAAAATATGCTCAAAAAAAGCGTGTATTCTAAATCAACATTTTTCAACATCAAATGATTTTTTACAACTCTAAAAAGTGAAAACTCGATTCAGTTCCTGTTTGATAGGTTACAATGTTCTCTATGTACAACAAATTAAACAAGGTACTTTGAGCATCTCCAAACTAAGGTTAAGAGCATCAACGATTCCTACTTTCAAGATAATATAATGTACCAATTTCAGTGATCTCTTTCATGTGATGGTTTAAAGGAAACAATAAATATAGTTATTAAAGTGGGACGATATCCCATCGTGGCCTATCTATACATCTTTGCCTCTACAAGAACTCAAAGTTGTTGTCGAGTTTTTTTTTTTGAACTTGTTTTATTTTATCATAACTTTCAACTAAGAAGTTACAAGTGGAGGTATTTATATTGTCAAATTCCTTTTAATATTGACATCTAACCTCCATTGTTGTATGTTGTGACATGCATCCACAAAGCATTTCACTCGGTAGACTTGAACTTGATGCAACCATATTAACTAGCTTAGCTTGATTTCACCAATCTGATGTTGACATTATCTAATTGTATTTGATGTTATGATAAGTTTATATAAAATTATTTAGGAATTTTGAACCTTGATATTCATTGTTTTCAAAACTTAATACAAAGAAAATGCAAAACCACACCAAGGACCAATAGAGGGGTAATCTTTTGTGCAGGTTTGCATTGATTTTTGGAAAAAAAAGGGTATCTTGATCTTGTAGCAAACAAATCCTCTTTTCAATAACAAATTTACAAAATTCAGGCGTGAGCAAAGTCCTACCATGATCCAAGGCACATGTATGGTGGAAAATTGCCCACAAAGATTTTTTTTTTAATACTGTATCAACCCAAATTGTCAAAAATTCAATCAAAATGGGATCAATGAGAACTTAGACTTTCCATGTCATCAAATTCCAATCACTTGAGGTAAGTTTGCTACACATTAGCAAGTTCCAAGTCACTACTAGAACAATTTGACTTTTTTCCTTCTTTTTTTACAAAAAACACTAGAGAAACTTAAACAACCTAAAGAGATCAATTCCATTACAACCACTTTTAATTAGCTTGATAGCTTGATTTAATCAATCATCACTTGCAACTACAAAAGACTTAACATTGATGCTAAAAATGTATTTTGCAGTACTAAGTCTATTGTAAGATCTAATTCTAAACATTTGTTATCATAAATTTCCAAGTTAGTTGATATGGAGAGGCAACATGTTACAATCAGTTATAATAATCGATAACTCCTTATGCTTGACCTTTATGACCAACCACATAAATTACTTGTCAAAGTCTAAACAATACAATATAGAACTTGAGATTAATTCCATTGGTATTTAGACTCAACTTGCTTTAAGAAGGGACATCGCTGACTGCTACATACCAAAATTAATACCATTACCGCATGTAAGTGGATTTTGGCATAAGAGCTATGCTTAGAGACATCAAACTTTTATGTGAAATAGAAGTAAAACTGGGATACATTAAAAATATCACACACTAGAAGGATAAAAGAAATTGTAAATCTTGCGGGCTAACAAAAAAATCAAAAGCGTGGTAATCCTCTCTTCCAGCCCATATTGACCTACACTATCAATTCTACTTAATGATAATAAATTTAGGCAATTATGCATTCACAAAAAATATGTTGCGAGATTGTAACGCAATCAAGACTTCTCATGCCATATGGAATTTATAGTATGCAATATATCAGTACACCAGTGCCTGTTAATACAATTGGAGTAAGGAAAAAGATTTTATACACACTAGGGGAGGGTCAACAATGGAGGTATATTTCTTGTGGTGTCATAGTAAGAGTCATGTTCAAAATAATGCGGAGAATTAGCAGTTTAGATAACTATAGTGTTAGAGATGTCCATGGTGAATAGGTACCCATATTCACTCCCAACTAGCAGTCATAACGACTCCACCATTCACACACCTTGAATTGGACGATGCCCTACTAGACATGGAAATCAAGCTTAGAAGTAAAGGAAATTGCACCTTCGAGACGATGGACTTGTTGTACTATATCCCATAATTATGGAATTCTCAAGTGTCATTAGAAGGAAACAGATGGTCCCCCATTTGGAACCATATATCATCCAACATGTTGTTGGAAAATCCTTCATAAAGGGACCCATTTCCTTTCTAAGAAATGCAAATAGGTCGATGACTAGGCCAGAGGTGATGGAGCATTAAAAGGATAAATCTAGATGTGTTCATGAACCATGAAAGGACTATGAATAACACCATTGAATGAAAGCCTCCTTCCAAGAGATTAATGAATATATCCAGTTGTTCCTTATCCAGTATCTCAACATTACTTTATAAGTTGTGGACACATCAAATATTGGGCACTTATTCTTTAGGTGATAGAACCCATTAGGTCCAAGTGTTGAACCCGGGAGCTCTGATACCATTAGGTCCCTATAATACTAGTGTATCCCCTATATTGTTATTATTGTGCCTATGTAGCCCCTATATTTTTTAATTTAGAAGCCAGAGAAAAAAATGGTTATTATTGTGGGTTCTCCGATTTCTAAATTAAAATATATAAACCACAAAGGTCTTAAATCCAACCCCTATATTTTTATTGTTGTGTCCCATAGAATCCCACTATTTTTTCTTTTACGAAAATGGTTATAATTTGTATTAAAAGATTAGCAAAACCAGCTGGCAGATTACATTCATATAGCCCAAGGGCTGACTGTCCTCAACAAATAAATAAACTATTACCATAGTCCTAATGTTCTGGATCTTCTTAATACCATCAGACGAGTCGATTTCCAGAATTTTCCCAAGCTTGTGGATACAGACAAACTGCTGAAGTAAAAGATAGTGGAACATGAGAAACAAAATTAAGGGATCGGATCCCAATCTTCAACCTCGTCTCTTATCCGAGTGCCAACAGGGAGGAGGACAACTTTATTAGCTTCCGCATCTGCTTCCTTGTTATTCTGTCGAAGAACGTGAAAAAATTTCACCTAAAGGAAGGAGCCTACTAGCTTTCTTATTCTGGTAACCACTCTTGCTAGCCGGAAATCACGAGGGGACGTGTTATCCACGAGGATTCTAATCAAGGATTGGGAGTCACCAAGAATAATTACCTTCTCAATGCCAAGATCCTATAAGTGCTTAAGGCCTTGCAACAGGGCCATAGCCTCTGCTTGCATGTTAATATTATGACCCAAGCCCCAGGCATACCTGTGCTCAATGTCGCCATCCGCATTCCTAATGACACCTCTAGCCCCAACAATCCTCGTATTGCCTTTGGCAGCCTCGTCAAAAAACAAAGAGGAGCTAGCACTCTTTTGGAGCCACATATGGAATTTGTCCTCAGCAAGCCTAATCTGCCAGTCTTTCCAAGTGTTGTTCTGTCTCTCACCATCAGAATACTGGAGACCAAGCACACTCCCCCACTCCAAGTCTTGTGGACTTAGATTTTATTCTCCAGCTTTCCAAAATTCTCACCAAGAGACTCCTTGAGCAAGTCATTGGCTTTTGTCAAAACTAGCTTATAACTCTGTGCCTTCTCTTGAAAAATTTTGTGATTGTGCTCAATCCAGATGTTCCAGAAGATGAATTTCAGATAGGCCAGCCAAGCTGCATTGAACCATTTGTTCTTGGGGAACTTCCCGAGATAGAGGTGAGCCCAATCGACAAAGAAGCCAGAAATAGTGTTGGGCAGAGTAACTGTAGATCCCCATGGGGAAATCGCCTCTTCCCATACACTTTTGGCAAACCTGCATTCGATCAATGAGTGAGAGGCATTTTCCTCATTTTCCAAGCAAAGGGCACATCTGGAAGGGCCAAGGAAGCCTTTCTTCTTAAGTCTGTCATCTATTAGAATGCTGTTGTGACACAATAACCAGTTGAAGAAGTCAATTTTCGGCACACACTTCTGCCTCCAAAGACCTCTCCAAATCGTAGGGCAGCAAGGAACATGAGGAATTTTTTTGAGTTGTGCATAGCCTTGCGTAACTGTGTAAAAACCAATCTGAGAGCCCCAACCTCTCTTATCTTAATTCCTGGTATTAATCGAGCCCATTCCTTTCAGCTTAGTCAACAGGAAGGACCATGCATGATCAAGAGCGATCGGAATTTGAGGCTTCTTCCACCCTACCCACGCATTGCCCTTCCAAATAGAAATATCCCACAAAGTTTTAATGTCATTATTCAACATCCAGCTTCGAAGCTCAGCGAGCTCTTGGATAACACCTAATGGTTCTTCGTTCATAATTTTGTCATTCCAGATATTGATGAGCTCGCCATTACCCAGGATCCAAAAGGAATGTTTTTGTATCAGAGGTACGGCCTGCATGCATAGCCTGTGAATTTGAGATCCTTTAATGTTGGGAGTAGGATCATCCAAACTCCGTAACCTATGATCCCTGAAATATTTCTTCCATAGCACCTTTTGAGCCCAGCCAGGTTTTGGGGCTATTTGTCTCCATAGAATCTTAGCCCCCATAGCAATATTATGAATCTGCAAGTCCTTGAAGTTGAGACCTCCTTCTAGCAGAGATTTAGAAACTTTGTCCCAACTGACTAGGGGGTCTTCCTGTCATTTTGCTTGCCACTCTTCCAGAAAAACCTACGAATCCACTCCTCCATCTTCTTGAGAATGCTAATGGGTGCCAACATGACTAAGAATTGGAAAATAGGCAGGCTGGTCATAATAGATTTAATAAGCACTGTCTTCCCAGCAAAATTTAGCCACAAGTAACGCCAATACTATATTTTATTCTTGAATTTATCAACCATTGGGAGCCAATATTTGCTAGAGGGACTCCTTTGGAAGATAGGAAGGCCCAAATAGTTGAAATAATTCCAATTAGCAGATCCAACGAAGCCCAGACATCTAAATATTGAGGAGAGATCACTGTTGGAGATATTCTAGCCATAGAAGTGGCATTTCCCCACGTTTAATTTACTGCTCGAAGTCCAACAAAAGTCATCCAAAACTTTTCTGAACCTGGAGGCAGAGTGAACAGAGGCAGCACCCAGCAGAAGAGAGTCATCGACAAACAATGCATGATTAATATCCTTGACACCTCTAGCAATCCTAAGGCCCATAATCTCTTGATCCACCTGACATTTTTCTAAATAAAAGCTCAGAACTGAAGCTTGTAAAACGAAAAGGATAGGGGAAAGAGGGCAGCCCTAGCGCAACCCTCTATAGGCTTTAAAAAACTCCGTTGCTCTTCCATTCACCAAAGGGGCAATCCAGGGCTCAGAAATGCAAGCCCAGATCCATCTAATAAACTCCTGACCAAAACCAAACTTATGCATCACATCAAAGAGGAAATTGTGACGAACACGATCCAACGCATTAGCTAGGTCCAGCTTGACCACCATACCTTTTTCTTTGCGCTGCAAACTAAAATGAATGGCCTCTTGCACGAGGATTATATTGTCCGCGATCCGCCTACGTTGAACAAAGCCCCCTTGATTTTCAGGAATGAGAGAGGGCAAGAGGACCTTCAATCTGTTGGCAATCACCTTTGTTATGAGCTTGTAACCAATGTTGCAAAGAGAAATCGAAAGAAACATGTTGAAAGTGCTGGCACCCTTCTCCTTTGGGATGAGGGCGAGGAAGGCAGAATTCGTGCTGCCTCCAATTTTCTGGCAATTTTGAGATTTTAAAACCATTCTATGCAAGTCCTTCTTCACTATTTGCCAGCAGACTTGGATGAATCTGGCTGTAAAGCCATCTAGACCAGGAGCTTTGTTCGCCTCCATTTCATATAATGCAACCTTTATTTCCTATCTAGTAACTTTAGCTTCCAGTTGGTGATTCATGCTTAAAGAGATCTTGGAGGGTACAACATCCAAGAACCTTGTGCCTTGGCTCATAACCTCGACTTCACTGTAGAGTTTCTCAAAATGGGAGAAGGCAGCCCCCTTGATGCTTGTGAAGCTCTTGTGGGTAATGAGGTCTTCCTTTATTTCAGATATAGAGTTAAAGGACCTTCTAGCTTAGGCTTGCTTGTGGAAGAAGGAGGTATTCCTGTCTCCCGCTTTCAACCACAGACTACGAGATTTTTGTCTCCAATATTCTTCCTCTTGCAAGCAAGCTTTGTGGAAGCTTTGCTGAAAATTTTCTTCTTTGGATATAGAGTCCTCCGAGGGATCCTCCTCTTCCATCTGCAGTTGGTGCTTCTCGAGGGAGGCATGGGCCATCTTCCTTTCATCAACCGGATTGGGAGGAAATTTAGCCCAACTCTTCAGGACAACCTTTACTCTTCTCAATTTTTCCTCCCACACAAAAAAGGGAGACCCTGTGATGGGTTGATTCCAGCTTTCTTTAACCTTATCCATAAAGTATGAGTGCTTAATCCATAAAGCAATGAATTGAAAAGGGATGGGCCCAAGGTTTTTGTGAGCTGAAAGCTCCAACCTTATGGGTTTATGATCCGAAGTACTGCATGGCAGAATGAGCATCCTAGCTTCTAAATCAAGGAGAAGATAGGAACTTTGAACAAGAAATCTATCTAATCTCGCAACAATATGGCTAGGACCAATTCTTTTATTTGACCAAGTATACTTACCTTTCAAGGGCTTGATGTCGAGCAGATCCCAATCTTGCATGATGTCCTCCACCCAGTCCCTCGCTAGATCCCTTACAGAGCTGCCACCTCGCTTCTTAGAAGGGCATAAAGTTATATTGAGGTCACCTGCAATGATAATATTTCCCGGAATTTCTTCCTCGGCCATGATTTTGATTGAGTCCCAACACTGCTTCTTCTCCCCCGCATTTACTGGCACATAAACATTGAAAAGACTAAAGGTCTCCCTTGTTTCTCGGCTTATGAATTGCATGAGCTGCCAGTGAGTGTTTTGTTTTCCATTGACCAATTCCAACTTGGCTTCATTCTAGAGAGCTCCCAACCCTCACGATGCTCCTCAGGCTGAGACAACTTGCCCTCCACTTTTCCTCCAAAGATTCCTGCTTACGCAGAGGAAGATCTTCTCCTCCAATTTGGTCTCCTGGATCAGTAGGATATTTGGGATTTCTATCCTAATCAAGATTTGCATAGCTTCTTCTTTTTTCTTGCTCCCCAACCCCCTGCAATTCCAGAAGACAATATTAATTATTTACCTTTTTGAGATTGGGTAGCCCCTTTGGGGCCCTATCCCTAACTTCTTGTAACCTTTGGTGTTCTTGCTAGAAGCTTCTCCAGCATTGGTTGACTGCCTTGGAGCTTGTCTTTATATGTTTCTTGCTCTCTTTTTTCCCGATCATATTTCCTTCCTCTTGTCGATCTACGGGACAATGTTTGAGAGTCGCCTATTTCTCCTTCCTCCTCAGATTCTTCCAAATCTTGTTCTTCCTCTTCCATCTCTGTAGCCTTTCCCTTAGGGCTTACTACTACACTCTCACCTTGCCTGGAGTTTTCGGGGACCTCTTTCTCATTTGCCTCCTTCTTTTGTTGTCTTGTTTCTTGCACTTCAACTGAGGCTGAGGAAAGGGGCTCGAACACATTCTCTTGGGCCTTTGGATGTGTATTCTACTGTCCTTGGTTACTAGAAGGAAGCTGTTTCCATTTTCCTTTTGTTGCTCCAGGAGGGTTTGAGGGCTTGGGGTTAGTCCTTGTTGTTTTGACCTGCTTCCAACCTTCTTCCTTACCTTGCACTGCCTCTTCATTTTTGGTACAGTTCTTGGCGAAATCTCCATATTCCTGACACTTGCGGAACTTGAATGGAAGTTGCTCGTAGTCAAGTTTTTGCACATGAGTCCAACTCCCTACATTTATCTTTATGGCCTCCGACAACCCCACTTCTAGATCCACTTTGACACAGATCCTAGCACAGTTGTATTGGTCCTTAGTACTTGCACGATCTATGAATTTTCCGAACGCGTTGCCTATATGTTTGAGGGAATCCCAGTTCCAGCAGTGCACAGGAAGGTTTGAAAGCCTTACCCACACTAGAACTTCCGACGGAATGTCTTCAACTGGGTCAAAGTCGAGAGTCCATCTGTTCAAATAGAGACCTTGAGGGCCCATAAAATATGGCTCGTTCCTGAAGATGAGATCCTTGTCTTCTTTTGAAATAAACTCGAATAGAAAATAACCTCACCCTAGAAAGTACGAGGTGACACTTTGATTGATTAATGGCGTCCAGTTCCTACAGATCCAGGCTTCCGTGGCTTTGGGAGAAGGCCAAAGTCTAGTGAACTGTCCTATTAGGGCCCTCTCCACCAGTGACAAAGCTACCTTAATCAGCCCCTCCGGAGGAAGGGAAACCACTGGAATATTTTCCAGTTTTTTGACAAACTTTGAAGCATTCAAATTTTTCTTGACTGGTAACGAAGCCAGAAGGGTCTTGAACGCATCATCTTTAGTAGAAAGGGAGGACGATCGGGAGATGGGAGGAGCATGGGATGAGCCCAGCTCATCCATGGCGAAGGAGGCGCAGCCCTAACGCGGCCAAAGGCAGCCTGTGAGCGCATGCAGTCAAAAAATTATCATTGACAAATATTACTAACCATATCCTCCAAACAACTTTGTTCTTGAGATGTGCATGCTGCCGCCATTTATAAATGAAGAATCCCACTATTGTTATTTTTGTGCCCTTACATTATTATTCTTATGTAGTCCCTATTATATTCCGACCCTTTAGATTTCAATATACCAAGAGGTCTTTCTATTTGAATCATCCAAGATTTTTTCATTTATGTACTGTAAAAGGAGGTTTCTCCCTCAAATAGGTTTATTTTCAATTCTTTGATCTATCTTTTCTTCTATTTTTGTGATCTAGTTACATAATGTTTGGTATCGAAGCTTTGGATTCTAGGGTTCCATTGCTTCAAACATGTCATCTTGGAATTTTCGCTATAACATTTTTTATACGAGACTTCAGAAGCTCAAATTTCAACCACGTGGAGATGAAATCGTGGTGAAGATCATGTAAAGATTTCATATCTTGGTTCACTACATTTCATGAGATATGGTATGAAGAAGTTAGGTTTTATGCACGCTTTAGAATTTTGTCTCAAACAAGTGACTTGGGGAAAATCATCATAACTTTTGTTTCGAGCATCCAAATTGAATTTACTAAAAAACATCTGAAATTGAACATAATTTATTTGCTTGGGTACTATTTTTAGGGTCGAATTTTGAAATTGTAACACGTGGCATTCCATACAAGTTCACTCTATTGAACTAGTTCATAATCAGGTCATCATGGGAGATTTATCATAACTTTATGTTAAAGAATCCAATCTCAGTACGATTTGTGGCATTGGAAATAAGACTCAAAGGGATACTATAAGACGAAATTTTAGACCGTGGAGAGCTAAAATTATAGAGATGCAACAATTTTAAGATCAAGCTCCAAAAATGAGAAAAAATGTGTGTATTTTTTAAATTTGAAAAAATTTGTTTGAAAAATCAATCTGAAGTGATTCAAAGGGCATAATAAAGCATAGATATCATTATTGGGTTCCAATATGCCTCGAAAACCATGACACATTAAGAAGAGGAATAAATGCAACATGATATATCAAAATTACGAGACCAAGCACAACAAATTTTGCTCTCACAAAGAGTATCGAAAAAAGAATTGGAAGCGATGATGAAGGTTAAGATAGATGGTTTAGAATTAAAAATGAAAAGGCACATGGAAGGTTTAAAAGTAGATATGGAAGGTTTGAAGGGTGGTTTAAAATGAGATATGGAAGCTTTGACAAAGTTGCTACAAGAAATTCTTCTTAATAGTGACAAGGTATTCCATGAAAATCATGATGACAACAAAAGGGACTCTGAATTTTGGTTGAAGACCAACCACATTCTAAATATCGATATGAGGAAGTTTGATGCCAAGGATTTGATAACATGGATACTACAGATGGAGCAATTCTTTGATCTACATGATGTGCAACAAACACAAAACTTATGCATGACATCTTTATATTTAGAACCTAATCAGTTTGTGTGGTATCAATGGATTTGTTCTCATAAACCACTTGTAACTTGGTCAATTTTTATGGAGGAATTGATAGCACATTAAAAGGATACAAAGAGCAACACCTTCTTTAGCCAATTGATAAGCCTCAAACAAAAGGGTTCAATGTCAGAGCACACTGAGGACTTCCAAAGATTGAATATCAAGGTAATTGATATTCCAGAGGAGCATATGATTGATGTCTTCGTAGGGAATTCAAAGGATAAAATTCAACATGAGGTTCACCTTTGGGAACCTAATTCATTGGAGAAGGCATTTAGGACGATAGAAAAGTTGAAAGAAAATTATGGAAACAAGGAAGTCCACCACTCACAACTACAAAGATGGAAGTGTTGCTGCTCCTAGCCTCCTGCAACCTACAATGTTGACACCAAAACAACTAGAGGAAAAAGAGAAAAAGGGCTTTGTTACAGTTGTGATAGAAAATACACTAAAGGTCATAAGTGTGCTAAGAAGAAATTATTTTACATAGATTGTGAAGAGGAGGAAGAAAAGGAACAAGAAACATCAAAAGAAGAGGATATGCACTGGGAACCAACCCAGGAGAAAGAATAAATGAATCCTACCATGTCTTGTAATGCATTGGTGGGAATGATCACTCCTCAAAATATCAATATAGAAGGATATATCAATAAGAAAAAGGTAATAGTGTTGATTGATTCGGGTACTACCCATAATTTAATTCATTGTAAAATAGCCAAGGAATTGAATTGCTTTCTATATCCAACACCAAAGTGTCAAGTGATGGTTGCAAATGGAGGAACTATAAATTGCTTTGGAAAGTGCCATAATATCAAGATAACCACGGGGAAATAGGTATTGAATAATCCAATGCTTCCATTCCAATGGATGGTGCTGATGTTTTACTAGGAGTCTAATGGTTACAATCTTTGGGGAAGATAGCTTTTCATTTTCAAGAACTTTTCTTGAATTTTTTTTGGGAAGGAAAGGAAATTGAGTTAAGGGGTATCATAGGGAAATTAGGGAAGATAATCAACTCTAATTTCATGACAAAGCTTTTGAAGAAAGAACAACAAGGCATAATTTCACATTTATGATCACTAGATGTTCAAACATCAAAATCACCCATTTCTCCATATATCCAAAGAGTCTTAGACAATCATTCGAAGGTATTTGAGACTCCCAAAGGCCTCCCACCTATTCGTGATCATGATCATGCTATTCACTTGATTCCAAGAAGTGTTCCTCCAAACATCAGGCCTTACAGATATCCCTATGACCAAAAGAGTGAAATTGAGCGTATGGTTACAAAAATACTAGAGGTCGGTATAATTCAACCTAGCCAAAGTTCTTTCTTTGTTCTAGTAGTATTGGTACACAAGAAGGATGGATCATGGCATATGTTTCTAGATTATAGGGAGCTAAACAAGCTCACTATTAAAGATAAATTTCCCATTCCTATCGTTGATGAATTGTTGGATGAATTACATGGAGAAATTCACTTCACCAAGTTGGATCTTATTTTAGGATATCATTAAATTAGAATGAAGACCGAAGGCATTCCTAAAAAAACATTCATAACTCATGAAGGTCATTATGAATTTTTGGTCATGCCAATGGCCTTACTAGTGCACCTTCCACATTTCAAGGTTTGATGAATTCCAATTTCAAACCCTTCCTTAGAAAATTTGTGTTAGTATTTTTTAATGATATAATAATCTACAACAAGTCTTGGAATGATCATGTTCAACATGTTGACAAGGAGTTCAAACTATTGCAGGAGAAACAATTGTGTGAAAAAACCTCCAAATGTTTTTTTGGAGCATAGGAGGTGGAATATTTGGGTCATATTGTATCTCACGAGGTTGTTAAAGTAGACCCTAACAAAATTAAAGCGATCAAGGAATGGAAAACCCCCACAACCCTCAAGGATCTTCATGGATTTCTTGGGCTTATAGGGTATTATCGGAAGTTTGTTAAGAATTATGGGAGAATAGTAATGCCTCTAACAACACTACTGAAGAAAGATACATTTTCTTGGACTCCAGAAGCAACTAATGTCTTTGAACATCTTAAAGAGGCAATTTGCCAAGCTTTGGTCTTAGCTACACTAGACTTCACAAAAACATTTATTGTGGAAGGTGATGCCTCAAGAAATAGAATTGGTGTTGTTTTAATGCAAAAAGGAAGACCCATTGCTTTTGAAATTTATCCAATCAAAGGAAAGTATTTACACAAACCTATTTATGAGAAGGAAATGCTGGCAATCCAACATGCATTAAAGCAATGGAAATCTTACCTAATGGGAAGACACTTCAAAGTAAAAATAGATCATGATAGACTTAACTACTTTTTGGAACAAATATCATCTTCATAGGAGCAACAAAAATGGGTCACAAAGATGTTGGGTTATGACTTTGAAATCATCTACAAAAAAGGGAAGCAAAATGTTGTTGCAGATGCACTCTCAAGAAGGGATGAGGATATGGAAGCATTTATCTGCGCCATTTCTATTATCCAATTTTATTAGATAACTGAAGCAAGGGATGAATGGAAGAATGATGAAGAGATGTGGATACTCATTCAAAAGTTGCAGCAAGATCCTAGCACATCTGATACATTTATCTAGAAAAATGATTCATTGTGGTACAAAGATCGCTATATCTATGTAAGAATTCCCAACTCAAGCAAAAGATTCTTTTGGAGTTGCACACCTCTCCTTTAGGAGGGCACTCAAGATTTTTAAAAGCTTACCACAGGGTCAAGAAGGAATTATTTTTGGATGGCCTTAAATCTGATATTTAGAAGTCTCTGGCAGAATGTTTGATTTTCAAACAAAATAAAGTTGAGACAATTAAGACCTCAGGTTTGTTATACCCTTTAGCCGTTCCAAGTCAGTGTTGGGAGGAGGCCTCAATGGATTTTATCACAAGTTTACCCAAGTCCAAAGGAAAGAGTGTCATCATGGTGATAGTTGATAGACTTACCATGTATGCAAATTTTTGTGCACTATCTCATCCTTTCAAAGAAAATACAATTGATATTGCATTTATGGAAACAATTCAAAAGCTACATGGAAACTAAAAGATTATTGTAAGTGATAGAGATCCTATTTTCACTGGAATTTTTTTGGACATAATTATTTTCCTATCTTGGTATTAAATTAGCTCATAACTCATCTTATCATCCTCAATTTGACGGGAAAATTGAGATAGTGAAAAAATGTTTGGAAGGATATCTTCGTTGCTTTCTATCTAATAAACAAACACAATGGGTCAAGTGGTTACCTATGCAAGAATGGAGGTATAACACTTCCTTCAATACGAAAATAAAAATGACCCCATTTATGGTACTTTATGGATATCATCCACTATCCATTACATAATCTTTAAGAGATAATTCTAATGTTCAAGAAGTGGAAGATCACATCGAGTATAAACAACGGGTTCTCCAACTCTTAAAGGATATAACGTCACTCTGGTGCAAAACTGAATAAAAATAACAGGCAGATCAACATTGCATTGAAAGAAGTTTTGACATAGGCAATTGGGTATTTTTATGGCTACAACCATATAAACAAATTTCCCTCAAGTAAGCTAAGAAGGATAACAAATTATCACCCAAGTACTATGGTCCTTACAAAATGTTTCAAAAGATTGGTACTATGGCATACAAATTGGAGTTTCCTACATCTTCTCGAGTAGACCTAGTTTTCCATGTTTCATGGTTAAAGAAGGTCAACGGTGACAAGATCCTAGTTTAAACAATATTGCCAGAACTTGATGAGGAAGGAAAAATCATATTGGAGCCTAAAGTAGTCATGGAAACATGAACCCGATAGCTACAAAATCAATCAATTTCAGAGTATCTTATTAAGTGAAAGAAATTTCTCGCTAAAGATTCCACATGAAAGGATGAGAATTTTTTGCAGAAGCATGCATAACTACTCAGGTGTGAGGACAACACTTTTTTGAGGGATAGGGGCATGTTAGTTCCCTATAATACTAGTGTAGCCCCTATATTGTTATTGTGTTGCCCATGTAGCCCCCATATTGTTATTGTTGTGTTCCATATAAGCCCACTATTGTTATTGTTGTGCCCTTACATTATTATTGTTATGTAGGCCCTGATTGTATTGTGACCCTTTAAACTCCTATATATACAAAGGAGGTATCGTCATTTGAATCATCCAAGAATTGTTCATTTATGTAATGTAAAAGGAGGTTTCCCCGTCAAAGAGGCTTATTTTCAAGTCGGTTATCTATCTTTTCTTCTGTTTTTGTGATATTGTTATATAACATATACCATTTTGTAAGACACCCTCTTACATTATTAAACCAAAGGAGGTGGTTACTAGGTGGACACGACTCCCAAGGTATTGTTAAGAGAATGGGCTCTATATATTTGTTTTCTTTTCTCTCTATGTTAATTTTAGTATTTTCTAGCATTTTTTTTGTGCTTTTCCATTAGAAGTTCTTTGCAATGGTTTGTTTACCTAATACTAGTTGTAGAGTTGAAGAGGATTTTTCTTAGGAAAATGCAAGATCTCATTCTAAACTAAGAGTTATCTACTTATGCAATCTTATATAACATTTCCATAACCATAGGGCAATATGATTGGTATGGTTTTAAGCCTACAGTTGGTGGTTTCAAATTTTAAAATAGCCCTGTAGTATTCAAATCTTTAAAGGTTTGGATAAATCCAAAATAAGTTGCCCTCTACTTATAAGAACAAATCCCCTGAAGTTATCTCAATCTACAAAAATATGTCAAGAAGAACTATGGAATATATTTGGAAAAGCAGATTTGTGTTATGGTGGTATGCATTGTTGTTGGAATTCCTTTTATGGTTGCTTCAGAATACTTTAAAACTTAGAACATCTAGAAATATAATGGTGACTAAAATTTTGTAAGGTGAGTTAGAGAACCAATCTTCAACATATAAACCTACCATCGCTCCTCTGTTTGGAAACACATTGTTGTATCTAGCTTAGATCTTTGTTGAGTTTGCACTCTATCCATTATATAAACCTCAAAGAGTCATGCATTCCATTGTTGATATACAAATGTATCACACAATTTTTTTTTGAATCATGTGTAAGAACCATGTTTGATCATAACCATTCAATATATTATTACTGAAACTTTACCTTGAAATCTTATGCTTATTACCAACAACAAAATACTATAGAAAGTATTCACACTATTGAAAAGTGACCAAGGACGCATGTATATTTATCATAGAAAACATTTACAAAAATAACCAAAAAGGCATATATGTATATTTACCATTTTTGAATTGTAGACAATATTTACAAAACTAGCTGAGAAGGTATTTACAGTGGCCATATAGAGTAACCAAGATAATACTTCCATATCTTCATGAGTGCATGATGATCGGAACAATTAATATATTTACAGAATGATCAGGGTTAAAAAAAGGAAGGTATACCATCATCCCTCATATTCACAAGATTGTCAATTTTGTAGTAAAGCACAGCTTCCCTAAGCCTTGTACTCAAAGCCTAATTCTGTCTATCTTTAAAGGGGGGATAAAAATGTTCCCTATAATTACAGGACCATTATGATTAACCACATCTTAAGCAAACTATATGGGATCATTTTGGAAAAGAAGATTAGTGTATCGCTTCAAAGACATGGTAAGTGTTGGGTTGTGTTATATTTTTTCCACGACTAGCCCACATAATTAACCGGGGGGTTAGAGGGGGGGCAGAGACCCCGCTTCGTTGCGCCGATTGCGTAGTGGGGGGGTCACAAGGGGCTTGAGGGGTGCAGGTAACCCGCCTCTATGGGGTTCGGGGCAACGCCCTGGAAAATTTTGTTTTTTGGACCCTATATTAGGTTGGGCAGACCTACCTATGGTTTTGTGCATGATTTTCGCACATGGTTTTGGATGTGATGGTTTTTGGTCCATGGTATTGGATGCTTCGGCATGTATAAATATGTATTGTAACATTGAAAGGAACATAATAAAAAATCAAGCTGGTAGTCTCGGTTTTGGGATCCACGGGAAAATCTCTGTGTATATGTGTTTTATGTGTTATGCTCTCGCATTGTTTATTTTCTGTGTTTTAGAATTCGTATGTAGGTAATTTCTGTACAAGGTTAAAACCTACATTTGGTATCAAAGTTGTTTTGGCTTCAAGGGGACGCCTTTGTGGCTGAGGGGTTTTGCTCGGGCCTGTGGTAAACCCTGTTGGTGAAAGAAGATGGCGAGTAGTGGAGAGATAGAGATCGAGAAATTTAATGGTCAGAGTTTTGAGTTGTGGAAACTCAAGATGGAGGATATGTTGGTGGATAAAGATTAGTGGATCGCGGTAGATCCGGGTCCTAAACCAACGACAATATCCGATGAAGAATGAAAGAAGTTGGATCAGAAGGAAAAGAGCACAATACGATTGTGTGTCTCAGATTTAGTATTGTTGAATGTATCAGGGGAAGCTACAGTGAAGGCTTTGTGGGACAAGTTAAGGACTTTGTACCAATATAAGTCTCTGGTGAATAAACTATTCCTATGGAAAAAGCTGTATAACATGACGATGAAAGATGGAGACTCGGTGACAAAGCATCTGAACACATTTAATACTGTGGTAAGTCAGTTATTATCTGTTGATATTAAAATTTCAGATGAAGATAAGTGCATCGGTTTGTTATGTTCTCTACTAGATTCGTGGGATAGTCTGGTTATTGCAATAGGTAGCAATGCAACTGCCTTGCAGTTTGATGAAATAATCTCATCCTTGCTGATGGAGGAGATGAGATAGAAAAATATGGAGAGCTAGAATGGTGATGCATTGTTTATATAAGAACGGTCCCAGAACATAAACAAAAATAAGTCATCGAGTGGGAGATCTAAATCTCGAGGAAAACCTGTAAGGTGGTTTGTTGGAAATGTGGAAAGGAAGGGCACTACAAAAGGGATTGTAAATCTAAAGCTCCTGACAAAGGAAAGGGATCTGATGATGCTCCTTATGCAGAGGTGAAAACCACCTCAGATGAAGGTGGGGATGTGTACTTGGCTTCTTCAAGCACACATATAGATCATGAGGCATGGTTTACTGACTCAGGTGCATCCTTTCACTTCACTCCCCATAGAGAGTGGTTCTGCAATTATGAGAAATATGATGGTGGTGATGTCTTCTTGGGGGATGACAGGAAGGCTAGAATCGTTGGTCGCGGAAAAGTAAAGTTGAAGTTGCAAGGTGGAAGGGTTAGAACACTTCCGGGTGTTCTGCATATTCTTGCATTAGCCAAAAATCTATTTTTTGTAAGCAAGCTAGATGATGTAGGTGTAAAAACAATGTTCGAGAAGGATACCTGCAAGATGGCTTGGGGAACACTCATATTGATGCGGGGAGTTCGGATTAAACTTTGTACAAGCTGCAAGGTAGCACTATTGTTGATGGGTGCAACAGTTCTGTGATTCTTGAAAGAGGAGCAGAAAATCTAGTGGTCTCTCGAGAGAAGACCATGCTATGGCATCAAAGGCTTGGACATATTGGAGAGAAGGGCCTTCGAATACTTCATGGTAAAGGTATGGTAGAAGGTATGAGTAATAGCTCTCTAGATTTTGATTTATGTGAAAATTGTGTATATGGGAAGTATAATCGGGTGAGTTTCCCCTCTAGTGGTAAGAGGGCGAAATAGATATTAGAGCTTGTGCACAGTGATGTGTTTGGACCTATGAAGGTTCCATCACTGGGTAAGTCTATGTACTATGTATCATTTATATATGACTTCTCAGGGAATACATGGATATATTTCCTTAAGAAGAAATCTGAAGTCTTTGATACGTTTAAATAATTTCCAGACAAAGAAGAAGATAAAGGTGTTGAGGATAGATAACGGTGGAGAGTTTTGCAGTAAGGAATTTGAAGAATTTTGTAAGAAGTGTGGTATATCACAGCAGAAGACTACTCCATACACACCTGAGCAAAATGGAGTTGCAGAAAGAATGAACAAGACGTTGATGGAAAGGGCAAGAAGCATTCTCAGTGGTGTCGGGTTAGGACAAGAATTCTGGGCATAGGCGGTGGACACAACATGTTTCCTGGTTAACAAATCACCTTCATCAATGTTGGAGGATAAGAATCCACAAGAGGTATGGATTGGTAAGAAACCCTCTCTTTCACATCTGAGGGTATTTGAATGTGATGCATATGTACATGTTCCAAAGGAGAAACGAACCAAGTTGGATAGCAATTCTGAAAAGTGCATCTTTATTGGGTATAAGGATGGTTTAAAGGGTTATAAGCTTTGGAACCCAGTAACAAGGAAGGTTGTGTACAGCCAAGATGTGGTGTTCGGAGAGGTAAATGATGTTATTAAACATTAAGTCTAACCAAAGGACCCTAAGAAGATAGCGTTTGAACTTAAGGAGGAAGAATCAGACTCTACAACAAAGGAGGAATCAGAAGACAAAGAGCCACAAACTCTGGGTGTGAGAAGATTAATTCGAGAAAGAAGGCAGCCAGGAAGTTATAGTCCATCTACTTTTGTTCAAATTTTGCTTTATCTGTTACTGATGATGATCCTAGAACTGTGAAGGAGGCAGTAGATTCAGAGGATGGCAAACTCTGGAAAGAGGCCACGGTTGATGAAATGACATCTTTGCACAAAAATGAGGCTTGGGATTTGGTGGACTTCAAGAAGAAGACAAATGCAGAAGGAAAGGTGGAGAAATACAAAGCTTAGTTGGTAGAAAAAGGTTATTCCCAGGTGCCAGGAATTGATTTTGGTGATATTTTTTTCTCCTGTTGCCAAGGTAACTTCTATTATATTACTTTTATCTGTTGCTGCTGCTTTTGATTTTCAGGTAGAACAGATGGATGTGAAGACAACATTTCTTCACAGGGATCTCGAAGAGGAAATCTACATGAAGCAACCTGAAGGATTTGCAGTGAAGGGTGAGAAAGAAATGGTATGCAAGTTAAAGAAGTATCTGTATGGGTTAAAACAGTCACCAAGGATGTGGTATCAGAAATTTGATACATTTATATGGGGACTTGGCTTCACCAGAAGCAAAGCAGATCAATGTGTGTATTTTAAATTAATTGGTGATCGTGTTATTTATCTGGTCTTGTATGTGGATGATATGTTGCTGGTTGGAAATGACAAAGAAATTATCCAGGATTTGAAGATCCAATTGTCCTCCAAATTCGACATGAAAGATCTTGGTGTTGCAAACTATATTTTGGGCATGGAAATTAACAAAGACTGGGAAAAGAGGAAGCTCTGGTTAAACCAGAGGAAGTATGTCGAGACAATACTGCAGAGGTTTAATATGCAGGATAATAAACCAGTGAAGGTTCCTATTCCTGCAGGTGTGAGGTTATCTGCTAAACAATGTCTTAAGACACAAGAAGAGGAAGAGGACATGTCCCATGTTCCATATGCAAGTGCAGTCGATAGCTTGATGTATGCAATGGTCTGTACTAGACCAGATATTGCATATGTAGAGGGAGTATTGAGCAGGTTTATGTCAAAACCAGGGAAGGACCACTAAACAACATCGAAGCGAGTTTTCAGTTATTTATGTGGCACTAGTGATTATGGTTTATGCTACCAAGGAAGACCAGGATTGGACAGAGTGTTGGATATTCATGGCTTTGTTTATGCAGACTGGGCTGGAGATTTGGATCAAAGAAGATCTACAAGTGGGTATGTGTTTAACCTATTTGGAGGTGCAGTTAGTTGGATGAGTAAGAAACAATTTGTAGTGGCACTACCAACTACAGAGGTAGAATACATGGCATTCACTCATGCAAGCAAGGAAGCAGTTTGGTTGCAGAGATTGTGTTCAAGTATGGGGTTAGTACAGGGAGCTATAAGGATAGACTGTGATAGCCAAAGTACAATTTTCTTGGCAAAGAACCCTGCATATCATTCAAAGACAAAGCACATTGATGTTTAGTATCACTTTGTGAGGGATATGATAAAAGACAAAAAGGTGTTGCTGGTAAAGGTGGACACCTTGAAGAATACTACAGATGCATTGACAAAATCTGTGAGCTCTGAGAAGTTCTCTTGCTGTAGAGAAACAATGGGCATTGCAGGGCTGGATAATTGACTAAGCTCTCTTGTGGCCCCCTGTGGAAAGAAAACAACAAGGAGGAGAATGTTGGGTTGTGTTATATTCTTTCCACGACTAGCCCATGTAGTTAACTGGGGGGTTCGTTGTGTTGATTGCATAGTGGGGGGATCACAGGGGGTTTGAGGGGTGCAGGTAACACCCCTCTATGGGGTCCAGGGTAGCGCCTCGGAAAATTTTATTTTTTGGACCCTATATTAGGTTGGGCAGACCTACCTATGGTTTTGTGCATGATTTTCGCACATGGTTTTTGACACGATGGTTTTCGGTCCATGGTATTGGATGCTTCGACATGTATAAATATGTATTGTAACATTGAAAGGAACATAATGAAAAATCAAGCTGGTAGTCCCGATTTTGGGATCCAGGGGAAAATCTCTGTGTATATGTGTTTTATGTGTTATGCTCTCACATTGTTTATTTTTTGTGTTTCAGAATTCGTATGCAGGTAATTTCTGTACAGGGTTAAAACCTACAGTAAGAGAGCTAAAGGGAAAGCTAGTTTTAGAAGACATCACTAAATATTGACCATCTTGTTACTCTTAGGACTATTGCCGAGGAATGTCGTAATAGTAGAATTGATCTCTTTTGTTGACTTTAGAAAAGCTTTCGATACGGTTCCTAGGGATAAGATATGGAAAAAACTTGGAGAGATAATGTGATGCAGGAGCACAAGGCTTAAAGATAAAAGGCTTCATTTTATTCCAAAAATCCAAAAAAGGTTTACAAGCAAAGGAGCGGGATCCTTTAGCTGTCAATTTACAAAGTTTCTAGATAGGAATTGAGCCAAAATATAGGTATTTGAATGATTTTGTAATTAATCCAAGTAGTTTATACTTAGTTGAGATTCTCGAGGAGAATATCAATCATTTTAGGTATTTATCTAGGATAGATTTGATCCATGGATTGAGGATCAGATTGTTGAATGTAAAGTATTTATGTAAGTTTTGAACTATTGTAAGAGAATTTGGCTGGATTTTGGTTATGGGGAATTAGACTGTAACTCTGTATCTCTCTATATTTTATGCATGAAAGGTTAAATCCCAAAGGTTTAGATTCCTTCGAAATATCTTTGTGTATTGTTAATTTCTAGTTTGGCCTTTAGAATTCGACGCAAATAATATAACTTTGTGTTATCACGATTAAAGCTTTATTTCTGTGTGTTTGGATAATCGGGATATGTTTAAAATAAATATAGGTTAACGCAGTCTAAACTTGGTGGGAGGCCAATACTTGGCGGAACGGAGGAAAAACCAGATAAAAGTCGAGAGAGCCTAAGAAAGGAGCTTAGAACCGTCCGATCGAGATAACTGTTAGATCTATGACATCGCATGGTTAAAAAGCGCAGGCGTTAAACGAAAGAGCGATTTCCCAAGGGTGGTAAGTGGATTCTCACGCAGCCTCAAAACTGGAAGCGGTTTCCAAAAAATGGACTCGATGAAGTTATGAACCGAGATTTAATAGAGTTGAAGTCCGAAGATGATTAGATCGTCCGTTTAAAAACGATCAGACACATATCGCGTGGTTTAAGTGCATAGTACTTAATTCAAAATCAGATGCGATGAAGGTTTATTCAATGGGCTTAAACCCTTGTTGAATTCTGGCGATCGGGACCGTTCATTGGTTCGTGATCAGACGATGATCACGCAGAGAAATGCGTGCTAGTTAACTGCTTGAGTGGACCTGAGAAATTATAAGTTGAAGCTTTGTTTTCTTTTGGTTCCAAGTAAGTGAAGTTCTGCTATTTTCTAGGTAAAAGTAGCAATTCGGCTGTTTTAGTGGAATATCTAAGTTTGGAGGCGGATGACTGAAACTCCAAGGGAAATAGAAGAAGAACTTCCACCTGCGCTTGAGGAGATCGTTTTAGGATTTGAACGTTTATGCCTTACACCTTCAACCAGACCGCCATTTGTGGTATTAGAGAAGCCTATTGACACTGAACATGATCTCAAGGATCAGAAAAAGAAATCCCACATGGCTTTTAGAGTTGGAGAAAGAGGTGGTGGTTGAAGAAGAGGAAGACCAGTTGCAAATGTTGCAGTGTTGGAAGCTATGTAATAGATGCAAGCTAGATTGGAAGCAATGGAAATGGGAAGAGATGTAGATGCTAGAGATGTCAGTGAACCTGAAGTTGGAGCTGCAGAAGATGAGGAAACTACAGATGTAACTCCTGAAATAAGATTCTTTAAGTCAGTATTGAGATCCACAACTAAGCCCAGAACTTTCAATCTATATAGGAAGCTTGAGCCTTGAAGAATTGATAGACTAAATTAATGACATGGAGAAATTCTTTGACTATGAAGAAACAAAAGAAGGAAAGAAGGTGAAGTTTGTTGTCACAAAATTGAAAGGACATGCAAAACTTTGGTGGGATGGAGTGCAGGCAGAAAGAAGAAGACTTGGTAAACAACCAATTAAGAATTGGAATAGAATGGTGGCAAAGCTGAAAAGTAAGTTTTTTCCAGGTGATTATCGGCAAACATTGTTTAGACAAATGTAGAATCTTAGACAGAGGTCTACGATAGTAAAGGAATACACAGAGGAATTCTACAAAGTGAGTATAAGAGCAGGACAAATCCAAGATACAAATGAGAAGGTTGCAAGATATGTGAATGGTCTCAGAATGGAGATCCAAGATGAGATAAGTGTATTGTCTCCTAAAACAGTGGAAGAGGCTTATCAGCTGGTATTAAAAGCTGAAGAAAAACTCATGAGGAAGCAGTATGCTAGAAACATAGGTACTTTCTGAGGAAGGTGAAGTCAAGGTGGTAGAGGAAGGTCTACAACACCTAGAGATGGAGCTAGTAGCAGCTCAAGTCAACATGCACACATAGAAGGTGATGCAAGTGGCAGAGGGAGTTTTTCTAGAGGAAGAGGAGGTAGAGGCAGAGTAAGAGAAGTCAGATGTTACAGATGTAATAAGCTGGGACAAAGAGCCCATGAGTGCCCAAAAAACATGGGAATGAATCAAAGGAATGCAATTGTTGCTAAAACTGAAGAGGAAGAAGCAAAGGTAATAGAAGAAGAAAATGTACTAGAGAAAGGAGAGTCTTTGGTAGTTAATAAAAGTTTTACTAAAGTAAGCTAAGGAAACTATTGAACTAGCACAGAGAAAAACCTTGTTCAGGACTGTGTGCAAGGTTCAAGGGAAGTGTTAGATGATAATTGACAGTGGTAGTACAGATAATTTGGTCTCCACAGAAGTGGTGGAGAGATTGAAATTGAAGACAAAGAAACACTCAACAACTTACAAGGTGTCATGGCTTCAAAAGGGATATCAGTTGATAGTGAATGAGCAGTGTGAAGTGGAGTTGTAGTTGGGAAAATATAGAGATAAAATTCTATGTGATGTGATGCATGTGGATGTGTGCCACATATTACTGGGAAGGCCTTGGCAGTATGACATAGGAGCTATGCATGATGGAAAGAAGAACACATATAAATTTAGCAAAGATGGTGTCAATCATACATTGTTGCCTATGGAAGAAGAGGATGTATCAAACAAACCTGATCCAAAGATCCTTTTGCTAAGTGGAAAGGAGTACTTGCAGCAGATGGAAGAAGATGAGGTAAGTTTTGTATTGGTTTGCAAACCCAAGGTAATAATTACTTCCACAAAGTTTTCTGATTTACCAATTGAAATTCAAGAGATGCTGGATAGTTATTGTGATATCATTGTAGATGATTTTCCTGATGAGTTACCACCCATTAGAAAAATCAGCCATCATATAGATTTGATTCCAGGAGCAAATCTACCTAATAAAGTAGATTACAGGATGACTCCCGCAGAGAATGAAGAAATCAGGAAACAGGGTCAAGAACTGTTAGACAAGGGATTGATTAGAGAGAATTTGAGCTCGTGCCAACAGTGTTGAGCCCAAAGAAAGATGGAGGCTGGATAATGTGCATTGATTCAAGAGAAATCAATAAGATAATAATCAAGTACAAATTTCCTTTACCTAGAATTGAAGATTTGATGGATTGTTTGAGTGGAGCAAGATATTTTACAAAGTTAGCTTTTAAAAGTGGTTATCATCAAATCAAAATTAGAGAAGGGGATGAGTGGAAAACTACTTTTAAGACAAATGAAGGATTGTATGAATGGATGGTAATGCCTTTTGGGTTGTCAAATGCTCCCAATACATTTATGAGACTCATGAATGAAGTTTTGAAAGAATTTATAGGTAAATTTGTAATAGTATATCTCGATGATATATTAGTTTACAACAGATCAAAAGAGGAACATGTGAGACATCTGAATTATGTCTTATAGAGGCTACAACAAGAGAAATTACTGTTAAATTTAAAGAAATGTTCATTCATGAAGGAGGAGTTGGTGTATTTGGGTTTTGTTGTTTCTGCTGAGGGGTTAAATATGGATCCTAATAAGATCAAGGCAATCATGGAGTGGCCTTCACCAAAATGTGTCGTTGAGGTAAGAAGTTTTCACGGTCTTGCTAGCTTTTATAGGAAGGAATTTGAGTAAGATCAATGCTTCAACTATTGACAATATAAAGAATGACAGGAAACCATTTAAATGGACTGTTGAAGCAAAAAAGAACTTCCACCTGTTGAAGAGAAAGATTACTGAGAAACCTATTTTGGTTTTGCCTGATTTTAATAAAAAATTTCAAGTGAAGTGTGATGCCAGTGGAGAAGCCATTGGAGCTGTTTTAAGTCAGGAGGATAGACTTGTAGCTTATTTTAGTGAAAAGCTGAATGAGTCAGAGAAGAAATATTCTTCTTATGACAAGGAGTTTTATGCAGTGGTGCATTCTTTGAAGAAGTGGAGACATTACTTGATGTCTAAGGAGTTCATATTGTATTTAGATAACCATGCATTACAATACATTATGCAACAACAAAAGCTTAACCAGAAGCATGCAAAATGGGTAAAATACCTTCAAAGTTTTAATTTTGTGCTAAAACATATAACTGGTCAATTAAACAAAGTAGCAGATGCCTTAAGTAGAAAAAGCATTTTTGGTGCAAGAAAGTCAAATTCAAGTGTTGGGTTTTGATTTTCTTAAGGAATTATATGAGAAAGATATAGATTTTAAAGAGGCATTTGAAGCTTGTAGAAATCCTGTTTTGTTAGACAGAAGTAAGTGGCTGGATTATTTCGTGCAAGAAGGACTGTTATTTAAAAGAAATCAGTTGTGCATACCAAATTGTTCTATGAGAGAAAATTTGATCAAGGAAAAACATAGTGGTGGACTTGGAGGACATTTTGGTGCAGACAAGACTTATGAGTAGTTGAACCGGTTTTATTTCTGGCCGAAGATGAGAGTTGAAGTAGAAAAGTATGTGAAGAATTGTAAAGTCTGTTAGTATGCAAAAGGAAGGAGCCAAAACACAGGTTTGTATGTTCCATTACCTATTCCAGATAGGCCTTGGGATATGGTAAGTATGGACTTTGTTTTGGGTTTGCCAAAAACTCAAAGGGGACATGATTCAATTTATGTAGTAATTGACAGATTTTCAAAAATGGCACATTTTATTCCATGTTATAAAACCAGTGATGCTACTCATGTTGCTAACTTGTTTTTTAAGGAAATTGTAAGGTTGCATGGGTTACCTAAGAGCATTGTTTCAGACAGAGATACCAGATTTGTTGGTCATTTCTGGAGGACTTTGTGGAAGAAACTTGGTACTAAACTGAGTTTCAGTTTTGCATATCATCCTCAGACTGATGGGCAGATTGAAGTTGTGAACAGAAGCTTGGGTAATCTTCCGAGAAGCCTTGCAGGTGAACATCCAAAATAGTGGGCCCAAGTTTTGGCACAGGTTTAGCATGCTTATAATGATTCTCCTAATAGGAGTACAGGGTAGAGTCCATTCCATATAGTTTATGGAATACACGTAAGAGGAGTGTCTGAATTGAGAGATTTTGGTAAAGCTGAAATGAGGAGTGCTTTAGGAGAAGATTTTGCTTTAGAGATTCGAGCAGTTCATGAACATGTAAAACAACAGCTACAAGACAACAACACAAAGTACAAGAACATAGTAGATTTGAAGAAGAGAGAAGTATATTTTGAGGTTGGATATTTGGTTTGGAACACCTAAGGAAGGAAAGATTTCCAAAAAGGGAGTATAATAAATTAAAATTCAAGAAGATTGGACCATGTAGAGTTTTAAGGAAATTTTCTGCAAATTCATATGAAATTGAGTTACCCCTTGGTATTGGAATATCTCCAATTTTCAATGTTGTTGATTTATACAGGTATGAAAAGGGATAAGCAGATGACAAAATAGAAGACAAGGAAGAACAAGAGGTGGATTGGGTAAAACAGTTACCTACAGCAAAGGCATTGCAACCAGAGAAGATATTGGATAAAAGAGTGTTTAAGAAAATAAGGGGACAAGAGTATTTTCAGTACTTGGTCAAGTGGAAAGATCAACCAATTGTTGATGCTACCTGGGTGACAGAAACTGTGTTACATAAGTTGGGTCGCTCTGTAGAAAAGCTCATGGACAAGAGCCCATGAATAATTTTGTCCTTGGGAGTCTGATGTAGGAGCATGAGGCTTAAAGACAAAAGGCTTCATTTTATTCCAAAAATCCAAAAAAAGTTTACAAGCAAAGGAGTGGGATCCTTTAGCTGTCAATTTACAATATTTTTTAGATAGGAATTGAGCTAAAATATAGGTATTTGAATGATTTTGTAATTAATCCAAGTAGTTTAGACTTAGTTGAGATTATCGAGGAGAATATCAAGCAGTTTAGGTATTTATATAGGATTAGATAGATTCGATCCATGGATTGAGGATCAAATTGTTGAATGTAAAGTATTTATGTAAGTTTTGAACTATTGTAAGAGGATTTGGCTGGATATTGGTTATGGGGAATTACACTGTAACTCTGTATCTCTGTGTATTTTATGCATTAAAGGTTAAATCCCAAAGGTTTAGATTCCTTCAAAATATCTCTGTGTATTGTTAATTTCCAGTTTGGCCTTTAGAATTCAAGGCTAATAATATAAATTTGTGTTATCACGATTAAAACTTTATTTCTGTGTGTTTGGATAATCGGGATATGTTTAAAAGAAATATAGTTTAACACTGTCTAAACTTGGCGGGAGGCCAATACTTGGCGGAACGGAGGAAAAACCAGATAAAAGCTGAGAGAGCCTAAGAAAGGAGCCTAGAACCATCCGATAGACAAAACCGTTAGATCTATGGCCATCGCGTGGTTAAAAAGTGTAGGCATTAAATGAAAGAGCGGTTTCCCAAGGGTGGTAAGTGGATTCTAGTGCAGCCTCAAAACTGGAAGCAGTTTCTAGAAAACAAACTCGATGAAGTTATGAACCGAGATTTAATAGAGTTGAAGTCCGGAGATGATTAGGCCGTCCATTTAAAAACGATCGGACGCATATTGCGTGGTTTAAGTGCATGAGACTTAATTCAAAATTAGACATGATGAAGGTTTATTCAACAAGCTTAAACCCTCGTTGAATTCCGACGATCGAGACTGTTCATTGGTTCGTGATCAAATGGTGATTGCACAGAGAAATGTGTGCTAGTTAATAACCTAAGCGGACCCGAGAAATTATAAGCTGAAGCTTTGTTTTCTTTCGGTTCCCGGTAAGTGAAGTTATGTTATTTTCCATGTAAAAGTAGCAATTTGGATGTTTTAGTGGAATATCTAAGTTTGGAGGCTGATGACTAAAACTCCAAGGGAAATATAAGAAGAACTTCCACCTGCGCTTGAGGAGATCGCTTCAGGATTTGATCGATTACCCCTTACACCGGCAACCAGACCACTATAATGGTTCATATTGAGTTGAAAGTTGTTGTGATTTGACTATACAAGAACATTGTTGCCAAGTTTTTTTTTTTAATAAATTTTTTATTTTAACATGCTTATAATGTGGAGGGTGCTCGATAGTAGGAACACTTGTCGCTGCAACCCTTTGAAATATTTTCTTCTCAGATCTGGTTCAATCATCATCATTATTTCTCTAGTTGTCACCGCCATGTTCTTCTTATTGCTTGGGCATTGTTGTCTTCTTTTTCTGTTGTTAGCTAAGAACTTGCAAAGGGATTTGAGGGGGTTGGGGTGTGGTGGATCCATATCCTATTTCACGCCTCTCTTTTTTGAGTTTTGGCCAAATCCGGTGAAGGGAGTCGAGGGGGCTAGGATATGGAAGTTCCATAGCCATTTATCTCCATTTTTGTGCCTCTCTTGTTCTGCTACAGTGGGGGTGGGCGGTTGCGATTGTGGGTTCGTGGTGTTTCCTTCATTGTCTTGGCCAGTTTCATGGGTGCTTGATGTCATTGCTACTATGGTTGTTTCCATCTTCTAGGCCTTTTTTTGTTGGTTTTCTTGGGCTTATTAGGTGGCCTATGCCTAGGTTTCTTTTGTTTTGGGCTTTAGGATTTCTAACCTGTTTTTTTTGCTGGATTTCTAGATATTTATGTTGTGCCCTTTGGGGTTTCTAAGTGTGTGTTGTGCATGATTGATGGTCTTTTGGCCTTTATTTTATGGGCTTAGTTGGTGCTCCCTCTTCAGTTATTTCTTGGGTCTGCATACCCCTTTTTTCCAGTTATGTGGCCTAGGGTAGTCTTTATTGGTTTGTTCACGTGCTCCCTTTGGGGCTTTTTGGTAGACCTGCGCGCCCTATTCTCTTGTTGGCTTTTTCATCCCTTTTTATGTTTAAATGTGAGGCATTTTTTTGGTAGGCTTTTTGGCTTATGTGTATGTAATGCCCGCGGGCATATGCAAAAAGTAATTTTGTCCTTGGTTTTAGGTTGAATAAAATTATGATTTTTTCCTTGGAAAATAACATGCTTATAATGTTTTAATTATTTATTTTTCCTTTTTTTCCTAAATATTTTTGTTTTTTTTCCAATTTTTGTTTTAAATGTTTTTTAATTGTTTTATTACTTTAAATTATTTTTTGTTTGCTTTACAATATTTTTTTAACAATTTATTTTGATTTTGTTTTTTTGAATTTTTTTGCTAAACATATTTAAAAAAAAATTAAATAATTGTTTGTTATTTTACAAAAAAAATTATGAATCATTATTTTTGGGAAAAAAAAGAAATTTTATAATTTTTTGAAATAAAAATTGTTAATTTTCCAACTTTTTTTATGCAATTTTTTTGCATAAAAATCATTTATTTAACATGTCAATTTTAGTGAAAAGGTCCCAAAATACGAAATTTTTAAATTATATCTATGTGAAAAATGTGTATTTAATTTTTGTTTTTGACAACTATTTTATGTGTATTAAAGTATTAATTAGCAAAATATAAATATATAAAAAATCATAACTTCAAAATATTAATTTTATTATTTTTTTAAACTTTGCAAAAAAGTTGAAATTTTCATTATAAAAAAACATTACAAAGAAAAACAAAAAACATAAACTTGAAAAACCCGTAAAACAAACATTTGATGACGAAAAACATGAAGAGGAGTAAGACAACTTGAAAAATGGTTGAATAACCAACATTCAAAAAAAATGTGCATACTTAGGACATAAGGAAATTTAAAGTGTCAAAAATATGCCCTGAAAATAATAATAATAATAATAATAAAATAAAAAGTTGATGATGCATCAACACTTTTCAAAATTTGCATGAAAATCACCAACATTATAAAAAGTTATCCTCACTTAATACATAAGAAAATTTACAATGTCAAAAAATAAGCCACCACCCGCCCTTGCCCCACAAAAAAAGGGGGGTTGATATTGCATCAACACTTTTCAAAATTGGCATGAAAATCACTAACATATTAAAAACGTACATACTTAATATATAAGAAAAATTAAAGTGTCAAAAATATGCTCCAAAAAGAAAAGGTTGATGTTGCATCAACACCTTTTAAAATTAGCATGAAAAACATGATCTTTTGCGACCATTAAAAAAACGAGAACTTGGTACAATTTTCATTAAGTTGGTAACTTGGTTTACATAATGAGAGGGAGGAGGATATGTAAGCCCCATCAAATATTTAATGGACAATTGTTTAGACTTAATAGAGGATAGATTGGCTCTAGATAATATGCACAAAATGATCAACCAGTGTGCACAAAGATAGGAAGTACCTATATCACAGAACCCCAAATGTGCAGTTAAGTAGATTATGCACAAGAAGAGAAAGAGTCAAGAGTTCATACTTAATACTTAGATCAAAGCATATGATATGAACCATATCATCATATACCTTGGTTCAAATGTGGACATCCTTCCAAAGTAGACATGTGAAATTATGTGTAGACCAAAGTTGATTTGGTCACTTATCCAACTAAGAATGGGAAATCAATCAAGAATCTTCCCTATTGGCAGGTTAGTAGGAGTAGAGATTAATATTGATGGAGCCAAGAGAATTGTTTATTTTGAGGTAATTGAGATTGTGGATAACACTAATCCTTATCCTGCATTACTTGGGATTGGGCCATTGATAATCAAGTTATAATCAATCTTAAGAGAAGGCAGATGATCTTTGAATAAGGAAACCTAAGGGTGACAATGCCATTAGATCCAATGAAGGGAGATTGATGCGTGGAGCCAATAAGAGATGGATTCAATGCAAAGGAACTCGATAATATTTACAATGTGACAATGCGTAGAGAATATTATGTTATTCCCACCGCTATTGGAGTGTTGAGCTAGCATAGTGTTAATTCACGCGCATTAGATTTGGATAAGACTTTTGAAAATTAACGGCACAAGTTGCATGAGGTATCCACGAGATAATGTGTCTATATTACCCACACAATGTGCTAGATCAAAATAGAGGTACAAATCTTCTTAAATATGTTGGGATGACAAATGTATGTTCCTTTGTGGAATAAGATACTACAACAACTCAAGTTGTTGGCCTTGTATGTAGCACTGAAAGTAATTCTTGCACAATGGTGGGTTGCGTATAAAAATGGAACGAAGTACTGGTAGAAATTGTTATCAACCGTACATAAGATGTGGGAAGGAGGACTTCACAGAATGGCACACACTTTGCAAAGCAAAGAACAATTTTCATGCACTAGTGAAATGGAAATCACGAAAAATGGAAAAGAGAAGGAGACACAGAAAAATGTAAGGGTCTGTAAAATTGTAAAAGCCATTACATTGATGACAGTTTGGGAGCACTTTAAAGACATAACCTTTGAAAATTGGTAAATCTAGTAGAAATTATCATTGATAGGAAATATTCATGCCTAAATCCATGCACTGAGGTATAATGAACCTAGAGGAATAAAATGAAAGGATATCGAATCACACTTGACATGTTTGGAGTTATTAAGGCCAGAAAATCATGTAGTAAGGTAGCTAAGTATAAGGAGGAGAGACATGATCAATGAAGCTCATTTTTCCTATGGTATTTGAAGCACGCAGAGAAGGCCAAACCTATGAAATATGCACTAGTTGTTGAGCTAAGAACCATTACATTTTTTATTGGATAAACCTCTTCCAAAAGACGGAGAGCGAGGACTAAGACACCAGGGGTGCTTCCAACTGCTATGCAACCAAAAATAGCAGTAGAAGTTGATGATTCAGTAATAGGGCAGTTCTAGAGAGAATATATACCACAAAGAAAAGACACCTCAAAGATAATACATCTCCAAAAGGATTTTAAGTACCAAATCGTGATGCCTAGGATCCCAATTACAGAGATCGTCGAGGGAAACATGATTGATGTAATTGAGCACTTAAAGTTTTTAGATCGTGACATCACTAACATAAAAAAATTCCAGAACTAATGTAGGATAAATACCTAAGGACTATTGATATCATAAATGACCTGGTCATCACGGTGGAACCAAAGGACTGGGTGCACAAACTACAAAAATCAAGCATCTTAAACTTGTTTGAAATTCCATATTTTGGAAGAAGCACATAAATTAACATATGTGTTAAATAACTATTGAGTTGCATTCATGGAGGGTTACTATGGGTAGATTAGCTAGTGTCCATTGACATAGTGTTTATTAGTAAAATTATCGAGTTGCCTATAATAGGCGATGATTCAAAACTGTACTTCATAGATAAAGGAAGAGAAAAAATACTTGCTTAGGAAGTCAAGAAAAAATATGACACACATGGGGGTAAGCATGGATTTGACATCCCACATATAAATTAGAATGTCATCAGGTTTGCAACACAGGTGATGGCATGCAAGTTAATACGTACAATTCTGAAGGATGAGGTCCCAATTGGAGTAATAGTGACAAAAGCCAAGTGTATAGTAGGGGTCCAGATGAATTGTGCACCACTTTTACTCAACCAGTTCTTAATTAACTGTCAAGAGGCACATGAAAACAACATGGAGTTTCACTATGCATGGCTCCTAATACTGATCACACTCATTACATGAAGGGAACCAGAGGAGATACAATTCCCACCTACCAAAGAAAAACTGTTCATGGCACCACGAACAAAAAGTAGTAATAAGATAACAATATCATCTGTTATGTATATAAGGAAATAGTTCAACACATAATATAACACATCCTGCGCATATTTCCCTTGATCGTTGAAGTATATAGATTGATAGCACACTTCAAAGTGACTCCATACTACATGTGGACATAGCCGAAAAGGGATCTAACACAACAATGGTTACCAAATCATTACAGGCTAATGAAGGAGGAAGTTAGTAATATTATTAATGACTGGGATGTGGAATTGAGATTCCTTGAGATAAAGGAACCCAAATATATTAGGAGTAGCAAGGATCAACCAACTCATGAATTCACATCATAGATTGAAGAAGGGAATGGTGCGGTAGATGCACATAAGAAGGATACTACACAAGTTGGAGAGAAGAGGAAGCATAAACAGATAAGGGAAGAAGGTACCTCATGTGTGTGGCCAAGGTGAAAAGCCATTAAAATTGTAGAAAATCAAGGAAAGTCATTAACTAATGATGACCATGAAGAAATATAAACAAAAGAGCAGTGTGAGTAGATACAAAATTTATTTTGAAATGACGGGAGGGAAATGGTGTGGTTGGGAGGGACAAATCATGTAACAATAAGGAGCACCCTTAATGTAATTAAACAACTCTCAACACCATAAAAAACACTATAACAACACTGTGTCCTTTAGATATCACCAAGGGAAATGAGATTTCCTTCAGAGGCCATGTAGAAGCAAGCAAACAAGTTAAGCCATATAGAATTGATTATGTTACAGCTGACATCAATTACAATATAGTATTTCCTAAGAGAGACAACTCCACATTACAACAACAACGATGGAATTAACAAAGTTGAGCACCATGCATGATGCACTAAATATAGAAAAAGTGTGGTTGATGGTTGAAAGGGAGCAATCATATCAGAGAGAACAAATACTATAAAAGTAATTAGACATACTCACAGAGGGGAAACTAACAAATATTAGAGAATCTATAAAAGACCTTAAAGCAAAGGTTGTGGCACCAGAATTACATATGACACCTACCATTGCATCGAAAGAGCAAGAGTGTCATGAAGAGGAACAAATGGTCACATCGATTGTCCAACAACTAAAATGACTAGATGAAGAATGTTACAATTTGAATGAGAAAGGACGGAAATATGGACACCATTGATGGAAAGTGCAGAACTTAAAGATTTGGTACAAAAAATCCAGATTGTGCCAGAAAAATCTCAAAAGATCCAACACAACTTCAACACATTACAATCTGATGAGCACTAGGTGTTAAAATTGGCAACCAGGGAAAAACTTCATGTGGGTCATCTTATTCATGGCTGATAATATTTTTATTAGATTCCTCTCGTCGAGAGGTGTAGGATTGATATAAAGATCATCCGATTCCGATAAGTATTCATGGAGATATGAATTTATTTTGATTATGGAATTATTATCAAGCCGACCTACAACTCATGTAGGCTCAGAAGCCCAACAGTTGCATCTATTCACCCACCAACGTTGTGTATAAATATAAGAGAACTTTTCCTCATTTGGACTCACTCATCTCATCACATCTCTCTCTCTCTACTACGCAGAAATGAGTCTCTTCTCTACTGCGCTGAAATGGGTCTCTCTCTCACACATGTGAAGCCAGAAACTGTTGAAATTGAAGCTGCAACTGCAGAAGTAAAGATTGACTTGCGTGGCCTAGAATGTCTCCTCTTTGGAACTGCGCTATAGGTTCAACTGAACCTCCTCTGAAAGCTGCAACTTTTGGTGGTGGAATGAAGTCAATCCGACGAACGGTTTGCAAGATATCGTCTGCCCTAGTTTGATAATGAAGCCACTAATGCTGATGTTGTTGATCTAGGGTTTGCTACTGTTGATATGAATCAGATTTATTGTACTATTTCTCTCTGTTGAATTATTGAAGATAAAAGAAGATTTGATCAAAGGGTTTCCCCACACATTGTGGGGTTTGTCCCTAGCTAGCCGCCACATCTTGTGTCTCTTGTCTTGGCTTGTTTTCTGCCGATCGTTTAATGTTCTATCTGCACTTTATTTTATGTACGTGTGATTGCTAATCTTTGGAATATAATAAGGAAAATAAGTAAACTATTATAAGCATAGAACATACCATAACTTAACACTAGGAGGCCATGAAATAAAAAGCATAGTTGTTGAAAAAGTTGAATCATATGAGGATTGATCAACATCAGTTATTGCAAAAGTGTGACACCTTACAAGAAGAGGCTTTCGCAATCACCGAGGACATTGGGACCTTTCATCAAACAATCAAGCAAGTAATCCAGGATAATGTAGAAAGTTAACGACCCCCCATGATGGCTAAGCTATCATATGAGATCTAAGGACAACTAGAGGACATCTAGATAAGGTCACTATAGTAACCCAAAAATTGGAGGCACTCATTGCAAACACAAAGGAAATAGTGCCCTTAGTAGCTTGACATGTAAACTGAGTGGCTTGGGATGAGCCACATGTGAGTGTTGGGGACCTGGTGGAGTAGCGAGTTTAAGGAAGGATCTTGGAATATGCACAAAGAATCACCATGTAGAAGGGGTATACTTAAAAAATTTATTTTATGTTGAGAATAATAGCGATAGCATAGGCTCCATGTCGCCTTCATCACTGTAGAATTTTCAAGGTTTGTGCAGTCCTTCATAAGATGTCTAGGGTGAGACTTCATGTTAGGTCCCTATAATACTAGTGATTCCCCCATTACTATTGTCATTTTAGCCCCTTATTGTTATTTTTCTGCCCCTATTGTCTCCATATTGTTATTATTGTGCCCCATAGAATCCCACTATTGTTATTGTTGTGCCCTTATATAATTATTATTATGTCGGCTTTGATTATATTGTGACCTCTTAGACTCCTATATATAGAAAGGACGTTTTATCATTTGAATCATCCAAGAATTGTTCATTTATGTAATGTAAAGGAGGTTTCCCCCTCGAAGAGGCTGATTTTGAATTCGTTGATCTATATTTTTTTCTATTTTGTGAGCTGGTTGCATAACATTTGGTATCAGAGCTTTGGATTCTAGGGTTTCGCTATTCCAAACAGGTCATCGTGGAATTTTCGCTATAAATTTTTTTTCTACGAGGTTTCAGAAGCTTAAATTAAAACCCATTTGATATGAAATATTTATGAACCTTGGGGCCAAATTTCCGATCTTTTGTCGCTATATTTTCAGAGATATGATCCAAGGAAGTTAGGGTTTTTGCAGGCTCTCGAATTACATCCCAAACAAGTGACCTTGGGAAAACTATCATAACTTTCTCTCTGAGCATCATATTTAAATTTCGTAAGAAGTCATAAAATTAGGATGGAGTTTAGTTTTCTTTATATTGTTTTCAGGTCCGAAGGTCGAAACAATGACACATGGCAGGTCATACAAATCCGCACTACTACACTAGTCTATAATCAGGTCATTGTGGGATATTTGGCATAACTCTTTCTTGAAGAATACAATATTGATCAGACTGGTGGGGTTAGAAAGAGGACTTAGAGGGCTACCATAGGACACAATTTCAGACCTTGGAGATTCGAAATTACATAGATACAACAGATTCAATATCAGGCTCCTATAAGCGAAAAAAAAATGTGTGTAGTTTTTTTTTTTTTTTGTTTTAGATTTGCATACGTTTGGTTTGAAAAAATAGTTTGAAGTGATTCAAAGGGAATAGTGAGGCATAATTATCATTAATTGATTCCCCAAAGAAAGAAAATGGAAACACCTATTAAGAAACATGAAATCTCGAGAACTCGATCAAGCTCTTGGCTCCGACTGCAAACCCTGGAGTCCGCACCCTGTGCGTTCGACTATATGCGAGCGTGTTCACTCTCGATTGCCCTGCTCCCTGCGAGCGGATCTGCCCGGGGCTCCCTTCCATCTCTGTGGGAGTGCTGATTAATGGAGGTCTACACTGGTTTTTAACAGGCCCACCCCCTAGGGCTTGCTGCCATGGAGGCATTGGGCTCCCCCCAGGCGCCCCCTCCTCCTCCTCCACCACTCTCGCCTTCTGAGGCCTTCAATCGGCTTCTGGCATGGCTTCCAAAGAAGAAGAACTCTGAAGTCACGAAATTTGTCAAAAAGCTGGATGATATCCCAGTGATCTCTCTCTCTCCTGAAACCCCGATCCAAGTTGCTTTGTCTTTGGCCGGACGGGCTCTCATCGGTCAATTTACTGGCTATGGTCGTCTCCAAAAACCACTGAGAGCTGGGTCAACATAAATTGGGTGCCGTTGATCAAAGAAAATGTTACTTCTTACTTTCTAGGGAGAGGATACTTCCTCTTCGAATTCACTGCAAAGGAAGACAAAGATTTGATCTTCCAAAATGGCCCCTACTTCATGGGCCCTTAGGGTTTGTATCTGAACAAATGGACCCCGGATTTCGATCCGGCAGTAGATGTGCCCAAAGCAGTTCTGGTGTGGGTTAGACTCCCGAATCTCCCAGTCCATTGTTGGAATTGGGACTCACTGATGCACATTGGAAATGCCCTGGGGAAATTTATAGACCGAGCGAACAATAAGGACCAATACGACTGCGCCAGGATTTGTGTAGAAGTAGATCTGGAGGTAGGGCTTCCTGAGGCCATCAAAATAAATGTAGGAAGCTGGACGCATCTGCAGAAACTGGATTATGAGCAGTTTCCCTTCAAATGTCGGAAATGTCATGTTTATGGTCACTTCGCCAGAGGCTGCCCAACCAACAACGAGGCTGTGCAGGGGAAGGAGGATGGATGGAATCAAGTCAAGCGCTCCAAACCTTCCAAGTCACAGAAGTCGGGAGGACCTAGTGGTAAAGGACCTCATTAGTCTTTTGGTCTACATATCCCGACTATTCCAACTTCAAAAAATAATTTCGACCCTCTCAGCTCGCAACTAGAAGAAACCGAGGAGGTAGAGATCCAAAAGGAGACAGAAGCTACCCAGGAGATCGAGAACCAAAAACCAGGCTCTCTAAGCAAAGGTACATCTTCAGCCTCCCTCAAAGGTACAAGTGGTGAAAACCCCAAAGGTAAGAACTTAGAAGATAATGAAGAAGAGCAGGACACAGATGAGTCAGAGGAGGAAGGAGAAATAGGAGAGTCCCAAACCTCGGTAAGAAGATCTACGAGAGGTCGTAAAACGGACAAGGGAAAAAGAGAGGAGGAGACCTACAAGGAAAAATTACAAGGCAGCCAGCCAACTCTGGAAAAACTACTAGCCTCAAAGCCTAGGATGTTGAAAAGCCAGCCCCAAGGCTCCAAGGGAGCCCACCAGAAACATAGATAATGAAGGTCATCTCCTGGAATTGCAGACGTATGGGGAGTAAAGTCAAGGAAGAAGCCATGAGAGGCTTGATAAGAACAGAAACTCCAGACATACTTCTCGTCCAGGAGACTAAGCTGGAAGACATAGTCTTCCTTCAAGCAAGCAAAAAACTTTGGTTTAAAAGTGAAGCAAGAGAAGTCTCTGCCAGGGGCGCCTCGGGAGGGATTGGCACTCTATGGAACGCCAATAAATTTGCAGTCATCAGTGAGGCTAGCAATACTCACTGGATGCTGTTGAAAATGCAGAATTTGGATACTAAAGAAATACTCTGCATCTTCAACGTTTACTCTCCAGTCAGTGTGGGGGAAAAAAAGGTTTGTTGGGACTCGATAAGACATCAAGCAGACTTAATGAACCTGGAAAATATTATTATTGCTGGAGACCTCAATCTCACCCTTCACTCGTCTGAAAAAAGGGGAGGTAGTGCAGTCCGAGATCCGGCAAGGGAATGGGCGGAGGATCTCATGCAAGACTGGGACTTGCTGGATATCAAGCCTTCTTCCGGTAAGTACTCTTGGACCAATAAAAGAATAGGCCCTGGTCATATTGCTGCCAGATTAGACAGATTTTTCATTCAAAGCTCCTACTTGTTGCTTGGTTTAGAGCCCAGAATGCACATCCTTGCTAGCAGTATCTCGGATCATAAACCCATAAAGCTAGATCTTCTAGCCCATCTTGATCTGGGTCCTATTCCCTTTAGATTCAGTCCCCTCTGGGTCAAGGAGCCAGACTTCATGCAATTAGTCAAGGATTGTTGGAGTCAACCTGTTAAAGGATCTCCTTTCTATATCTGGGAAGAAAAGCTTAGAAGGGTAAAAGGAGCACTAAAAAGATGGGCTAAAACCTTGTCCAAACCTGATATAGAAAGAAAAAAATATTAAGGTCTCCCTTGTCACTCATCAAACGCATATGGAGAATGCCATAGTCACAGAGGAACTGCTGGATCAAGAGGCCCATCTGCAACAGTGCTATCATAAGGCATGTTTAGCTGAAGAGGAATACTGGAGATTAAAATCTCGAAATCTCTGGCTCAAAGCAGGGGACAGAAACACTGCTTTTTTCCATAAACAAGCATAGATCAGAAAATGCTTCAACACTATCTCTGAGATTAAGGAGGACAACGACACTTACAAGGAGTTTGCAGACATTAAGAAAGCAGCCTACACCCATTTTCTAAACATGTACAGTGAAGAAAAGGACCAGCAACAATCCCCAGATTTGATAGACTCTATTCCTTCTGCAATTTCTCCTCGTATGAACGAAACCTTGGAGGCCAAAGTCACTAAAGACAAAATTAAAAAAACCCTTTATGATATGGATCCGGATAAGGCCCCTAGGCTGGATGGCTTCTCTGCCAGGTTTCTCCAAGTCTGCTGGCCGATTGTTGAAAAGGACCTGCTCAAAATGATTCAAAAAACTCAAAAAATAGGCGACAGTACAAATTCTGCCTTCTTAGCCCTCATACCTAAGAAAAAGGCACCAGCAACTTCAGTAGATTCCATCCGATTTCCTTATGCAATACTGGGTACAAACTAATCACCAAAGTAATAGAAAATAGACTGAAGCACATTCTTCCCAAAATAATATCGGAGAATCAAGGAGCTTCATCTAAGGGAGGAAGATCGTGGACAACTTCACCCTAGTACAAGAGGCAATTCATTCAAGTCTTCTTCGAAAAGAACAAGGTATGGTGATAAAACTTGATTTAGAAAATGCCTTTGATCGAGTAAATCATAGTTTTCTTTTAAAAGTCATGAGAAGGTTTGGTTTTGGAACAAATTTCATTAACTGGATCTGGGCATGCATCTCGGAGCCATGGATTGCTCCTCTTGTAAATGGAAGAGCCACAGATTTTTTCAAAGCTTCGAGAGGGCTTAGGCAAGGGTGTCCGCTTTCCCCTCTACTATTTGTCATCCAAGCCTCTGTTCTCAGCTTTCTGCTAGACAAAAAAATGCAAGATCAAGATATTAATGGACTGTGTATCGCAAGAGGGGTCAAGAACATTAATCACGCCTTATTTGCGGATGACACTCTGCTCTTGGGTGTTGCCTCTCTCTCCTCTGCCTCTAAATTCAAAGCAGTTCTGGAAGAATTCAGCAAGGGCTCAGGCAGCGTTGTAAACAAGAATAAATGCCACATCTTCAGCTGGAATACCCCGCCCAGACTGCTCTCTGCTATTTCTAGATGTCTGGGGTTTGCAGCCTCCTCTTCTTGGACTTCTTTCAAATACTTGGGCCTTCCTGTTGCTCACAAAAGACCTGCAAGCAAAGACTGGCTCCCTCAGCTCGAAAAATTCCAGTCTAGGATCCAAGCCTGGGGTTTCACCTGGCTCAACTCTGCTGGCAAATCTGTCCTTATTAAATCAGTGCTTTCTAGCCTCCCTCTATTTTAATTTGCTGGGCTGCTTGCTCCAACAACCATATTAAAAAAAATGGAAGAGTTCATACGAAGGTTCTTCTGGAAGGGAGGAAAACAGAATGAAAATAGGATTCCCCTTATCAATTGGGAATCCATTTCCAAGCCTCTGTGGGAGGGTGGTTTAAACTTCAAAAAATTTTGTCAGCAGAATGTGGCTATGGAAGCTAAGATCATCTGGAGGATCATCGCGCCCAATCCTGGCTGGGCCCAATTGGCCCTCTGGAAAAAATACTTTTGAGGTCCACGTTCTAGCTGCTTAGACAATCTAATCTACTTTCCCAACTCGTCTTTCCTCAAGCTGTATGACAAAGTTGCTCCTATAATCAAGGATCACATCCACTGGTGTTATCGGGAAAAGTGTCTATTTAGAACGACTCTATCCCACTAAGGTGTGACAGCTACCTTAGAAACAAACATAGAAAACTACTTTTGTATTCTTCTTTATGAACTATAAACAAAGAGGAATAGGATGAACCAACCTGTGTCTTGCGCTAGTCCTTTGATCCAATCTCTCTCCTCTTTGACAGCTTCCGGCTACCTGCTCCCTTACTTGCCCAGCTTCACCAAGTACCTGTAAGATCATAGAAGAAGGAAACTATACAAAGACATGGGTTTATATTCATAAATAACTTAGGATCAGATTTAAGCTAACCATACAAACGTAACAAGCATCAATGAAACACAAGCATGGAGAAGAAACTCAAATAGTTTTATTGATATACAAAAAGATCCAGGAGGAGTTACAACCGATGATTCCTGACCCAGCATCAACCTCCCAGCAAAGAAGTCCCTTTTTCAACCCCAACAAAGCATAGATCACCCAATTCTCTGATATGTATCTCAAAACCAACAACAATTCCTTACAATGTGCAAAATTCCAGCCTCCGGATCTCTGGGATGAGGGATCCATATATAGATGTATGCAAGGAGGATGAGTTAGCTCATGAATTGATTAGTGGCTTCTCTTTGTCAGTTCTTGCTTCCACTTGGAGACTGAAAGCCTCTTACTCATCCTTGGTCGAATTCAGTGAGGCAAGTGTCATTGGAGAAGATTCTGGAAGCTTCCATTGTCTCGCCACCTCGTGGAATGACTCTGCCACTTGTCATTTCCCACTCAACGCACCCTGGTAGTGCATTTAGGTGCGTTGCAACGCACCTAGCTAGTGGACTTGGGTGCTATGCAACGCACTTGGCTAGTGGAGCAGCTGAAATGATCCTGATTTGACTTATTCTGAGTAGTTTCTGGTGGAGAACTTCTGGGAGAAGTTGTAATTTGTTGACCTTGTTCCTTTAGGAGTTAGAACAACACTTTTAGGGACTTAGGAGCCCTTGGTTCATGGACATTTCATGCTTAGAGCTGTAAGGCACAAAAATGTCTATAACAGTTGCCCCCTAAAGTATGAGGCCGTTTATCGGGTGAAATGCTTTATTAGGAGGATCCAAAGTTCTTTCAATGCTGGGAGGAGACCTGTAATAAGATACAAGACAATACATTATCTTCATACTGTTTTCATGATCTAGCTGAGGCGGGCATTCCCATGCTCAGCTTTATAAATTCATTTTCATGTACATAGGACAGACAATCGTCTGATGGTAGACTGATGATTCTGATAGAGCCATCATCCTTTTGGTAGGATGATTATCTGTGCTGCAATGCTGTACATTTCAATGTCTTTATTTTCCTGAATATATATCGTAGCCCGGATGGATGAAACTAGATCCGGGGTCTTCAATCTTGTCCGATCTTCACTCGAAGTACAAGTCGATCCATGTGAGAAATGTTTTGAAGTCGAACATGGAAAGACATCGCTTGATTACCAGTCAATGATGTAAACTGTTAACAAGCGCGAGAGGAATCACCGATAATGATGATGACCCTCAAGGTACTGCAGTACAATTCGCGTGGTGTGAATAAAGGACTTGGCATCGAACACCACGCAAAATATTTCGGTCGAAGGTCATTGATGTATACCTATCGCCGGAAGTGAGAAACTTGCCATTGAGGCATGCAAGCTTCAAATTACTGAATGGGGTGTTCCTAGATCAACTTCTTGGATAATGAGCTGATGTCGACAAGAAGTGATCCGTCATAGGAGGGCCTTAATGAATCCCACATCAATGACACGGAACGGAGCAAATGATTTTGATGGAGGTGAAAACGATCTGATGATATATGGTTCAGGGTGGCGGTCATGAAAGAATGGAGTATAATGTATGGTAGTGGGCGGGACACAGGTGGCCTTTCTGGATGACTTCTCTTGAACATGTCGGCGACACTTATGTGATGGATTGGTAGCATTAACCCCAAATGTGGATGGTATGGTGAGACCATGGCGATGTGACCGTGAATGAAACAACCCAACCCGACTCGGGCACGGAGTGGAAGTGTCATGTTCAAGAGCGACTTGCTACCAATAAAGATTCTTTGAGTTTTCTTCCCAACTTTTCCCCAGTCATTGCTGACCAGTACCTCTTTATTTTTGTCAAGCTTGAGGAGGATAACATATGCTTGTTCTATAATTTTCCCTTCGGGCAAACCCATCGCTATGTTTTAACGAGCCTAGCGATAGTGAGACTCGTTCTCGTCTAAAGACAAGTTTGTCGCTATTAATCTTTTTAACGAGTCTAACGACAAAGATAACTCGGTCCTTTTCATTTTTAGAGAGTCTGAAAAGGTACGTAAAGGTAACTCCAAAATTCCTTTTTCGTCATCTAATCCCTTAAGTCCGAAAAAGTATAAAACAATACAGAAGGGATGAATTTTCGATAGTTTTAACGAGCCGAACAAAACAAGCGCTCGATCTTTTTGTGCAATAATCCCTCAGGTCCAAAAAGATTAAAATCTAGAGGAGGGATAGCACTTCCTGTCCCTTTAATGAGCTGGAAGGCCAAGGACTCGGCAATCTTTTCATATTTTACGAGTCAGTTGAAAAGAGCTTAAAGAAGACTCGTCTTTTGAGGAAAGAGTGATAAAATGGGTAGCAGCTGATTCCAGGTAAGGTTTGGAATTTTCCAATCACGGCAGTGTCACAAGGATGGCTAGTGAAATCACTCTTCGCAGTTGTTCCTCAAAATGGGTAAACAATCAAATGGAGGTGAATGATCGGCCAATGAAAAAATGGAGGTGACAGTGCAAACACGACCAAGGCTTTAATGGCTGAAGTGCTACATTCACGGTGGTTATTTACCAGGGAATAGTTCATTTTTTAACGAGCTTAAATGCGGGTGGAAACATTTGCTTGGTGCGGGTTTATTTTTTAACGAGCTTGAACCTTGCGGTAACACTGCTCGATCAATCCAGTCATATGATAAGAAAGTCTCATATAAAACGGCAATTTTTAGAGTTTTGACCCACATCCTTTCTTTATGCAAGTTAGGAAACGACTAATCCAAAAAAACAGATAAATAATCGCTCTTTGCTTGCACTCCAAAAGGTTTGCATGCCCCCAGGTATAGAACAGAGTTTCAAGGTCACCCTCTATTCGAGCTGACAAAACATTCGTTTTATCAGGAAGGGTTACTCTTTATTCGAGCTGACAAAACATTCATTTTATCAGGAAGGGTACTACCTCTTACAGGTTACCCAAAGATTGTTCTATTTACGGCGTAAACAAAACACTTCTCTGGTGATGTCTACCGAGATAAACAAAGGTGAGTGGCGGTGCTCACTCACTTACATAACTTTGACAAGAGAATCCTGTTCTAGAATAACCCCTCTTCCAATCACGGACGGGGTACAGACTAGGCATATTCTCCTGCGGAAACCTACTCTATACCGGAAGTTTTCCTGCCGAAGCAGACCAGGACGCATGCCCCCTGGGTTTCAGTCATATCCCTTCGAATTACTCGCGCTCATCGGGAGGACGGACTGGGGATTGAGACATTTCTTGCGTGAAGAGACCATTTAGGGACGGTATATGACTATTTGCTATGCGTGATCCGGGAAATGAAAGCTGGTCCACGAGCTTGACCACTCTTCCTTCGTGCGGAAAACACATTACTCTAAAGAGTGAGGAGACGATGGCTCCCATGCAATAAATATAGTCTCGTCCAAGGAGTAGGTTATAATCCAAGGGTCCTTGAACTACCATTACGTTCATGCGAACTGTCTTCCCTCTCAATGTTATGGACACATCGGGAAGGATCCCTAAAGGTCGACTGGTTCCTTTATCAAAGCCTGTCAGATTTCTCATCTCAGGCAAAAGCGATGGCGAACCAAGCGCTTTCCAAGCAGTAGAGGAAAGGATACTCACAGAAGCCCCCTCATCTATGATGGTACCAGCCATGACCATTCTATATATTTGAACGATAATTCAGAATGGTACACTTGCTGGTAAACGGGGTCTGCCTAGTTGATTCCAGTCGAAGGAGACAACTAGGTTGCTTGGAGGTGGGACCGAATAGACGGCCGGGTATGGCTCTGACGAACTTCCTTCCTGCGGTAAAGGAACGGGTGGATTGCCCCCATGTTCATCGGAGTCTGTGTTTATGAAGAGAATTTGGACGGTGTCATCCTTGTTCTCTTCAGTGATTGTATCATCTGAAGACGAAACCTCTGAAGGCAAGACCATGTCAACTGCCGCCTCGACCTTTTGACTTTCGTCTGGTATGGATTCAGTTGGTTTATCTTCAATGATAGGCGCTTCAGCCGACCACTTGAGCGGGCCAGCTGGATTCTCAACTAGTGACGGACTCGGCAAGAGTTTTTTATATCCAGGAGGAAGTCGTAACGGTGAAACCGGACGATCATCAAAAACTCTTTTAGCTTCGTCTAAGAAGGGACAACTGTGGAGGGCATGATTGTCTTCGCACAATTTACAAGGAAATCTAGCTTTCCCTTTTTGTCCTGGGGCTTCACTTTCACTAGTTGACGGTGTGCTTTCAACATGATCACCAGAGGTTGACGACACCGGGTTGTGCAAACGAGGAGACCAGTCCCTTAGTATCCGAGGGATGCAAGGACAATCTCTGTGAAGATGGTCTCCTTTGCAAATGACACATGGCGGTTTAGGCCTGGTCGGTGCAGTGTGTGGATTTTCGTTAGACGACACTCGTTTTCCCACATTCGCCTTTGGCTCCTTCTTCTTCTTCTCTTCCTTCTTCTTTTCATTCTTCTCCTTAGAAACTTGACTTTTGGCTTTGCCAGCTCCATCAAGCGAAGAGGAAGGAGGAGAGGAAGAATTAGAGGAAGTAGAAGGCTGGTGGGTAACTCTGGACTCGTCTAATTGCCGATTCAATTGTTCAGGAATGATGGTGTTCTGAACGACATTGGTTGAGAAGAGCCATACTGGCAAGCCAATTGTCAGTCCTGGAAGCGACAATATGGCCATATGGGGCGCACCAACATCTCCCCAAGAGGAGAAGGGACTAGGATTTCCACCAAGGGGAATTCCTTGGTTGGTAGGCTCCATTATCTCAACCCAAGATCAACGTAGGAAAAGGGTATGAATATTCCGTTTAAAATAAATTTTAACACGCTTTGACACAACTTGTTTTTTCAATTTTTAAGAGTCGAGAAAAAACAAAAGATGACTCTAGTCTCCTTCGACTTTTAATGAGCCTGAAGTGACAAGTGCTTAGATGGACCTTTTCCGTTAAAGAGTCTGAAAAGGAACGAAAGGGACTGCTCTGGAGGTCTAGGTAGAGGGAGTACCAAACCAATCGCAAAACTGCAGAATACTTTTTACGGTACGACAGTCAATCTTCCCGAATGCTGTGTTCGGTGCATTGCGATCAGTAGGGCGGCCGACACGGCTTCCTATGGATAAAGGTTTTAAGCCTATAGGGGTCTCCCAATATATACTCGACGGTACGTGGGAGCACAAGTCCGTACTGGCACTTATCGTCTCAAAGTGGAGGACTCACCCAACCATCAGTGAGGACAACAGTTACCAGGCTTTACGACGCCGAAATACGTCTCTAGCCTAGACCTTTAAATGTTGTGCGTTAAGTTCCAAAGCGTTGTTAAGTTCATTGAATTTATTTTAAGTTGATCTTTCTTATGAAGTTTGCCTTTTGGGATCACCACGAGATGTAGATGTAATTCCTAAAATGCAATCTAAAGATGATAAACAAACTTTTATCTCTTTTCAGCAATGAAAATCCTAGCTACTATGGGAAAAGAAAGACACAATCTTTTCGCAAAGAGCAAAGAGCACACTGTAAATGAACTTTCCTAAATCAAGCCAAACAGACTGCCAATATGCAAATGCACATGCATGTGTTTTGTTTTCCACTTTCTTAATATTGATGCCTAAAAAGAAAGTTGATGTACAAATCTGAATTTGCTTTCAAGCGACAAACATAAACAAGCTTCTTTTCGAAATCAAAAGGTAGAGATGATTACAACACTTTATGATTTTGAAATAAATACTCGTTTCGACACTAGAAAGTCACAAATTCAAACCAAAGGCAAAAGTACAAGCATAATCGACTATCAACAGCAAATAAACTTTCTCCTATGATCAAAACCGACACTTACGACAGATCTAAATCAAAGGACGACAGTAAGACTATTCTACTTTTGCAATGGAAAATTGTAAACGACGCAACAAACACATAAAAACATCTACAGTTTCTTTTGTACAACTGAGGCGGAATATTAGTAAGGAAAAGGGGTTTGAAACAGTGAAATACTAATCACAGGCTGCAAAAATCAGAGACAAAACTGGAAAAAATGAAGCAAAGAACCTCAGCTGCACAGGGCTAGGCTGATCAGTGCACCTGTTACACAGAGAAACTGCATTGCAGCGTAGGTAGCCCTCTCGGGAAGTGTGTTGAAATGCAGAACCTCTTCATAGAGCCTGCGCTGGGGCAGAAACGAGAATTCTATCCGGGTTCTAGGTCACGGTTTGCAGTTTAATCTTTGGTTTTTGGCCGAGTAAAAGCAATCAGTAATGCACAATCAGAGATAGATCTAAGGGGGGGGTCTAAGAGCTATCACAAAGGGTAATCAGTTGGTCTATGAATCAGCTATTCAGATCATAAACAAATCTAGTGAATGGATTGAAGCAGCAGATGTCTACTTTGCATTTGTTAATGGCAAATGCAGTTCGATTGCTACTTCTAAGTTTATGAAACAAACAACAAGAGAAACACAAACAAACTAACTAGACACGATCCCCAGCGGAGTCGCCATTTTGTTATCGGGAAAAGTGTCTATTTAGAACGACTCTATCCCACTAAGGTGTGACAGCTACCTTAGAAACAAACAGAGAAAACTACTTTTGTATTCTTCTTTATGAACTATAAACAAAGAGGAATAGGATGAACCAACCTGTGTCTTGCGCTAGTCCTTTGATCCAATCTCTCTCCTCTTTGACATCTTCCAGCTACCTGCTCCCTTACTTGCCCAGCTTCACCAAGTACCTGTAAGATCACAGAAGAAGGAAACTATACAAAGACATGGGTTTATATTCATAAATAACTTAGGATCAGATTTAAGCTAACCATACAAATGTAATAAGCATCAATGAAACACAAGCATGGAGAAGAAACTCAAATAGTTTTATTGATATACAAGAAGATCCAGGAGGATTTACAACCGATGATTCCTGACCCAGCATCAACCTCCCAGCAAAGAAGTCCCTTCTTCAACCCCAACAAAGCATAGATCACCCAATTCTCTGATATGTATCTCAAAACCAACAGCAATTCCTTACAATGTGCAAAATTCCAGCCTCCTGATCTCTGGGATGAGGGATCCATATATAGATGTATGCAAGGAGGATGAGTCAGCTCATGAATTGATTAGTGGCTTCTCTCTGTCAGTTCTTGCTTCCACTTGGAGACTGAAAGCCTCTTACTCATCCTTGGTCGAATTCAGCGAGGCAAGTGTCATTGGAGAAGATTATGGAAGCTTCCATTGTCTCTCCACCTCGTGGAATGACTATGCCACTTGTCAATTCCCGCTCAACGCACCCTGGTAGTGCATTTAGGTGTGTTGCAATGCACCTAGCTAGTGGACTTGGGTGCTATGAAACGCACTTGGCTAGTGGAGCAGCTGAAATGATCCTGATTTGACTTATTCTGAGCAGTTTCTGGTGGAGAACTTCTGGGAGAAGTTGTAATTTGTTGACCTTGTTCCTTTAGGAGTTAGAACAACACTTTTAGGGACTTAGGAGCCCTTGGTTCATGGAAATTTCATGCTTAGAGCTGTAAGGCACAAAAATGTCTATAACAACTGGATCCCTGGAAACGACAAAAAGATCAACATTTGGACTAATAAAATCATGCATAAGGATTCGATTGAAGATAGAGCCCCCATTAGAGCGCTGCGAGACTGGATGGATAGAGGGGCTGAGTACTCTGTGGGACATTTCTCTCTGGAACGATACTGATTGGGCAGGGTGGAAAAGAATTGAAGTGCCAGTCCATTTGACCAACGAATGGTCCACACTGCTCTATCTTCTCCATGGTCTGGTGCCCATGCACAGGAGGAAAAAAGATGCGAAAGGCTGGGGGCTGAAAGCCAGAGGCTATACTGTCTCCACGGGATATGCCAAGTTGAACGAGAGACCACATGTCCCCCCCAATCCAGCACCTTGGCAGGGGGTCTGGCGTTTCCAGTCATGGCCCAAAATTGATTTTTTTGCCTGGCTTCTCTGTCATGGCAGAATCCTAACGTTTGACAGATTGCAGAAAAAAGGTTTCTACGGTCCCTCTATTTGCTCGCTATGCAATGAAAATGCTGAGACAGCGGCCCATTTAACTCTGGAATGCATCTTCTCCAAGCAGATTTGGTTCTTCCTTATTTACTCCTTAGATCCCAACTTTTTACTCCCTTGTTCCACCGCTGAGCTTTTCTCTAATTGGGAAAACAAATATCCTGGTCCCCCTCCTAAAAACCTAATAATCAAAATAACATGGGCTATCCTTCCAAAAGTCATTTGCTGGCAGATATGGCTAGAACGCAACAGAAGAATTTTTAGAAATTCTAGACAGCATCACAAGGCCGTAGAAGTCAAGATCAAATGTCAATTAAAGGAATGCATGACTGATATAAAAGATGACTCTAGCCTCAGCCAGCAGGATATCGCTTGGGGTTCATTCCTTGACTTACAATTTCAACCAACAATTAGAATTGTCACTCCTCTTAAAGATTGGAAAATAAGGAAATCGGAAGCAGACTTTCAAGACTGGCTCAAATCACATTCAAGGCACTCTCTCTTTTTCGATGGGGCAGCTAAGGGCAATCTGGGCAGAGCTGGTGCAGGAGGTGTTGTTGTAAATTCAATTGGGGAAAAAATACACTCCTATGCTTGGGGGCTTGGACACTCAACCAGCATCCAAGCTGAAGCTTTGGCACCCTTGCAAGGCCTCAAGATCCTTAAGGAGCTAAACACAATGGAAGCAACAGTTATAGGCGACTCCCAGATCATTATAAACGCAATGGTATCTAATTTCCCAGCTTCAGATCTTAAGCTAGCTAGGCTGATATCCAGAATTAAGGGCTTGGAAACTGCTTTTCAGAAGTTGGATTACTATCATGTGTTGAGAACTCATAATAAAGATGCGGACAGTGAAGCCAACAAAGCTGTCCTCCTCTTTGCTGGGGCCAAGATGAAAGACAGAGAAGAATCATGGTAACCCATCCCATAAGTTGTTTATCGTCATGTTTTACTGCTTGATCTTAAATAAATTTGTTTGTATTTCCAAGTGGGGAAAAATTTTGGAAATAGAATCTATAGAAACCCAAGCAAGGAAGAAGACCTCAAGTTTCAGCAGCATTCTCACTCTCAACAGTGAGACGCACCAGGATTTAGACATCCTCATTGTAAACAGATTTTCAGCATTCAGGCCAAGATGAATATAAACACTCCATAACTGTTTCTATATAAAAAAAAAGAAACCTGAAATCTCTACCATGACTCATGAAGAAGAGGAAGAAATGCAACATGATATATCAAAATTACGAGACCAATTGCAACGATTTTCACTCTCACAAAAAGTAGCAGAAGCTAAGATGGATGGTTCAAAGAAAGGCATGGAAGCTAAGATGAATGGCGTGGAAGCTAATATCAATGGCGTGGAAGCTAATATGGATGGCTTGGATGCTAATATGGATGGAATGAAGCTAAGATGGATGGTATATAAGCAAAACTTAAAGGCAACATGGAAAATTTGAAGATAGATTTGACAAAGTTGCTACAAGAAATAGTTACTAATGGCGAAAGGGTAGCAAAGGAAACTCATGATGAGAAAAAAAGAAATGATAATCATGATTTAATAGATTCTAACATTGGATTGAATACCCACCATGTTCCAAATATTGATATGAGGAAGTTTGATGGCAAGGATCCTGTAACATGGACACTACAGACGGAGCAATATTTCGATCTCCATAATGTGCAAAACACACAAAAGGTACGCATTGCAACTTTATATTTGGAACCCAATGAGTTTGTATGGTATCGATGGCTTTGGTCTCGTAAACAAATTGTCACTTGGGAAATTTTTACGGAAGAAATGATAGCACATTATGAGGATACAAAAAGAAACACAATTTTTAGCAAATTGATAAATCTCAAACAAAAAGGTTCAATGGTGGAGCACATTGAGGACTTCCAAAAATTGAATATAAGGGTAAAAGATACTCAAGAGGAGCATAGGATTGATGTGTTCATAGGGACTTTAAAGGATAACATCCAACATGAGGTTCGCCTTTGGGAACTTGATTCATTTGAGAAGGCATTCAAGTTGGCAAGAAAAAATGAAAGCAAAATTATGGCCACAAGGAAGCGTACCACTCACAACTATAAATATGGAAGTGTTGTTGCCCCTATCCTTCCACAACCTACAAGGTTGACACCACAAAAATTAGAAGAAAAAAGAGCAAAAGGGCTTTGTTACAATTGTGATAACAAATACAATAAAGGTCATAAGTGTGCTGAGAAGAAATTATTTTACATAGATTGTGAAGAGGAGGAAGAAAAGGAACAAGAAACATCAAAAGAAGAGGATATACAATAGGAAAAAACCGTAGAGAAGGAATAAATGGATCTAACCATATCTTGTAATGCATTGGACGAAATTACCACTCCTCAAACTCTCAAGATAGAAGGACATGTAAAGAAGAAAAAGGTAATAGTGTTGATTGATTCAGGTAGTACCCATAATTTTATTCATTGTAAGATAGCCAAGGAATTGAATTGCTTCCTATATCTAGCACTAGAGTTTCAAGTGATGGTTGCAAATGGAGGAACCATAAATTGCTCTAGAAAGTGCCATAATATCAAGCTATCCATGGGAGAATATGTATTGAATAGTCTAATGCTTTCCATTCCAATGGGTGGTGTTGATGTTGTACTAGGAGTCCAATGGCTACAATCTTTGGGTATGATAGCTTTTAATTTTTAAGAACTTTTCTTGAAGTTTTTTTTTCAGAAGGAAAGGAAGTTGAATTATGGGGTATCGTAGGGAAACCAAGAAAGATAATTAGCTCTAACGACATGACAAATCTTCTATAGAAAGAACAACAAGGCGTAATTGCACAATTATGTTAGCTAGAGGTTCCCACATCAAAATCATTTATTTCTCCATATCTCCAAAAAGTCTTGGACAATCATTCCAAGGTATTTGAGACTCCCAAAGTCCTCCCACCTATTCGTGATCATGATCATGATATTCATTTGATTCCAGGAAGTGTTCCTCCAAACGTCAAGCCTTACAAATATCCCTATGCCCAAAAGTGTGAAATTGAATGTATGGTTGTAGAAATGCTAGAGGCTGGTATAATTCAACCTAGTCAAAGTTCTTTCTCTTCTGTAGTAGTATTGGTGGACAAGAAGGATGGATCATGGTGCATGTGTCTGTATTATAGGGAGCTCAAAAAGCTCACTATTAAAGATAAATTTCCCATTCCTGTCATTGATGAATTATTGGATGAATTGCATGGATCAATTTACTTCACCAAGTTGGATATTCGTTCATGATATCATCAAATTAGAATGAATACTGAAGAAATTCCAAAAATAGCATTTAGAACTCATGAGAGTCATTATGAATTTTTGGTCATTCCTTTTGGCTTTACTAACGCGCCTTCTACATTTCAAGGTTTGATGCATTCCATTTTCAAACCCTTCCTTAGAAATTTTGTGTTAGTATTTTTTGATGATATACTAATGTACAACAAGTCTTGGAAGGATCATGTTCAACATGTTGACAAGGGGCTCAAACTATTGAAGGAGAAACACTTATATGAAAAAGCCTCCAAATGTTTCTTTGGAGTACAAGAGGTGGAATATCTGGGTCATATTGTATCTCATGAAAGTTTGAAGGTAGACCCTAGCAAAATTAAAGCCATTAAGGAATGGAAAATCCCACATCCATAAAGCATCTGTGAGGATTTCCTGGGTTCACAGGGTATTATCGCAAGTTTTTTAAGAATTATATATGGGAGAATAGAAACACCTCTAACAACATTATTGAAGAAAGATGCATTTTAATTGACTCCAGAAGCAACAAAGGCCTTTGAAAATGTCAAAGAGGCAATGTGCCAAGCACCGGTCTTAGCTAAGCTTGACTTCACAAAAACCTTTATTGTGGAATGTGATGCCTCAGGAAATGGAATTGGTGTTGTTCTAGTGCAAGAAGAAAGACCCATTGCTTTCGAAAGTCGTCTAATCAAAGGAAAGTATTTACACAAAGCTATTTATGAGAAGGAAATGTTGGCAATACTACATGCACTTAAGAAACGATGACCCTACCTAATGGGAAGACACTTCAAGGTAAAAATGGATCATGATTGTCTTAAATACTTTTTAGAACAAATATTATCTTCAGAAGAGCAGCAAAAATGGGTCACAAAGATGTTGGGTTATGACTTTGAAATGATCTACAAAAAAGGGAAGCAAAATGTTGTTGCAGATGCACTCTCAAGAAAGGATGAGGACATGGAAGCATTTCTTTGCGCCATTTCTATTATCCAACCAGATTGGATAAATGAAGAAAGGGATGAATTGAAGAATGACGAAGAAGTGTGGGAAATCATTGAAAAGATACAACAAAATCCCAGTACATCTGATACATTTAGCTGGAAAAAAGATTCATTATGGTACAATATCACTTATACCTCTATAAGAATTCCCAACTCAAACAAAATATTCTTATGGAATTGCACACCTCTCCCTTAGGAAGGCACTCAAGATTTTTTAAAACTTATCACAGGGTTAAGAAGGAAATTTTTTGGGATGGCCTTAAATCTGATATTCAAAAGTTTGTGGCGGAATGTTTGGTTTGGCAACAAAATAAAGTTGAAACAATTAAGACCCCAGGTCTATTACAACCTTTAACCATTCCAAGGCAACGTTGGGAGGAGGTTTTAATGTATTTTATCACAGGTTTACGCAAGTCCGAAGGAAAGAGTGTCATCATGGTGGTAGTTGATAAACTTAGTACCAAGTATGCACACTTTTGTGCATTATATCATCCATTTAAAGCCAATGTAATTGCTACTGCATTTATGGAAACAATTCAAAAGCTACATGGAAACCCAAATATTATTGTAAGCAACAAAGATCCCATTTTCACTAGAAATTTCTGGACAAAATTATTTTCTTGTCTAGGTACTTAGTTAGCTCATAGCTCATCTTATCATCCTCAATCTGATGGGCAAACTGAGATAGTAAACAAATGTTTGGAAGGATATCTTCATTGCTTTGTATCTGATAAATAAACACAATGGGTTAAATGGTTGCCTCTGGCTGAATGGTGGTATAACACTTCCATACTGCAGTAAAATGACCCCATTTATGGCACTTTATGGATATCATCCACTGTCCTCACATCATATTTAAGAGAAAATTTTAAGTTTCAAGCAATGGAAGATCACATCGAGCATAAACAACAAGATATCCAACTCTTAAAGGATAACCTCACTTTGGTGCAGAATAGAATGAAATAAGAGATAGATCAACATCACAGGGAAAGAAGTTTTGATGTAGGTGACTAGGTATTTCTACAACTACAACCATATAAACAAATGTCCCTCAAACAAGCTAAGAAGGATAATAAATTATCACCAAAGTATTATGGTCCGTACAAGGTGTTGCAAAAGATTGGTACTATGGCATACAAATTGGAGCTTCTTGTAGCTTCTCAAGTGCACCCAGTTTTCCATGTTTCATGCTTAAAGAAGGTAATAGGTGATAAGCTCCCAGTTCAAACAACATTGCCAGAACTTGATGAGGAAGGAAAAACATATTGGAACCTGAAGCAGTCACAGAAACAAGAACTCAACAGCTGCAAAATCGATTAATTTCAGAGTATCTCATCAAGTGGAAGAACTTAATTGTTGAAGATTCCACATGGGAGGATGAGAATTTTATACATAAGCATCCAGAACTACTCAAGCGTTGAGGACAACACTTTTTTGAAGGAGAGGGGCATGCTAGGTGCCTTTAATACTAGTGATCCCCCCATTAATATTGTCATTGTAGCCCCTTAGTGTTATTGCTGCACCCCTATTGTCCCCATATTGTTATTATTGTGCCCCATAGAAGCCCACTATTGTTATTGTTGCACCCTTATATTATTATTGTTATGTCATTTTTTATTATATTGTGATGCCTTCGACTCCTATATATAGAAAGGAGGTTTTTTCATTTGAATCATCCAAGAATTGTTCATTTGTGTAATGTAAAGGAGGTTGCCCCCTCAAAGAGGCTGATTTTGAAGTCGTTGATCTATCTTTTCTTCTATTTTGTGATCTGGTTGCATAACATTTCACCTGCTCGTTGATGATGTCAAATGGGCTAGTGTTTGAGGATTTTTTTTTTGTTGTTTCAATCTAAACTTGGGTCTTTCCTCTGTGTGCCAACAATGTTTATGCTTGGACTCTAAGGTTTTTTGTTGAGGATTCATGAAATATATTATGCAATTATCATTTTATTTATCAAAATTAAGATTTGACGACATTTTTATTAGTTAATCAAGTTTTAAATTTTGCTATATTTATAATAGTTACTTTCATAACTAGTATTTTTGTTTCATTCCATAAATTCTTTCTACATATTGCTTTCTTTTGTTCAGTGTAGTATATAAGCAATTTACATGTCACTTTGCTTTCATCTTATAAAAGTTTTTATATATTACCGTTTTTTATTAAATCATCCAAAACTTCTAAACGGGCACACACACGCACGCACAGACAAGTAGATCAAACAATGTAACACTAAGAGAGAGTATATACCACGAATTTATGACTTAGCAAGAGTGGGGGAGCCTACTCCCTAAGCCTTATCACAAGGGGCCAAAAGTGTCCCCTTGTGAGATTTGAAACTGGGTGGAGGGGATAATATCCCACTGTGCCAGCCACTCAATCACCCCACCAAGAGACTATATATTATTTTATTGATAGATAAACAATTCTTTTATCAAATGAGAGGGTAAATTTTATTAGTTAATGAATAAAGGGTTCATACCTAATGGTGATGAATGTTGGTTTCCTCACCATTAAGTAGGTTTTCATTAATGTGGGGGTTGTATTTGACACTTTAAGGTAATTTGGTAGCACTAAAAGGCATTGATTGAATGTGTGAGGCACATATAGCATTATCTGCAGATGCACATCAATGTTCTCCTTAAGTCTTGCCAAATGATGTACACACTTGGTGCTTTAAGGTAGTGATGTGAGCATGGATATTTTTACACCATTATTATAGAGTTTGTGTTGATAGCTCCTAATAAATCCATAAAAACACATATTAATTGATGACTAACCTTCTTAGAGGAGCTTTTGTGTTCTTTTCATTTCTAAATAATGAGTTATAGACCCTTGTTAAATTTTAGGGCATATGGAGTCCCTTCTACGAGGGATGGTTCAAACAAAATTTTAATGATGTATTTAAAGATAATCTTGGATTCGTGAGGTTAAGGTTGGTAGTCATAATGATGGTAAAATATGCATCATTGTAGTGCTTTATAAACATGATAAATATCAAGTTTCACTAAAAAATTTGAATTAAGACATTATTTAACCATTAAACAAAGGTTGATGGAAATTTATTTTGAAGGAAAACCGAAACACAATATAAGTCTTCTCAAAAGAAAGTGTCAAGATCCCTCTTGAGAACTTGAAAAGAAGATGACATGGATGAAAACCACCAAAAGGAATTATGAACTTTGCAATTTCAAACATTTAAAAAGGATTTCCCATCAATTAGTTTATTGACTTGTCAACATAGCTACATTTAGTAAATAATACAAATTTATGATGTCTAACTCATGTTTCCTAATGGAGGAAATAATTAGAATGAAACTTTGGTGGAACCCCTAAACCCTGTTGCGCACGGTATCCCCTCTCAATGTTGGAACACCTTTAGCATAGAGGCCTCATTTGTTCTCTCCCTTCCTTTAATCCTCCATAAATATAGAACTTCTCCTAATTTATACTCCCATATGTAACGCTTTTTTATAACACATTTCTCAACACGTATGTTGCCATTAAAAACTTAGTTCCATGCTATGTCATGCATGTTGAATAAATGTATTGTTCCATGTTATGTCACGCATGTTGAATAAATGTAATGTTCCATGCTATGTCACACATATTGAATAAATGTAATGTTCCATGCTTAATTGGAGGTTTGATAGATTTTTGTACTTATGTTTGATCACCCTTGATTAAGCCAATTGGTTCAAGCCACTTACACACCATTTTCCATAATTGTTATATTGTTATAGTTCTATTTTCCACCATGTTGAAGCCCCGAAAATCGGGTCAACAAAAAGGGGGATACCCACCCGCTCCGGACCTTGGTTAGCATCTCCTTTTCCGTTTGGTATAGTGGGTCCAACTGGGGATATGGGACCAGTTTCCCAATTTATGTGTGTGTGTGTGTGAAGGATTGATATTTCTCTTTCTAACAATTTCTAAATGGAATACTTTTATTCTAACTCTAATCTAATAATATAGAAATTGTATTCTAATAAGCAGAAATATCTAAGTCTACACTAACCCGGGGTGTAATCTTTTCGTTATGCGATCTAAAATGATTTCAAATAACAACTGGTAATATAGATCATTCAACTGTTATGAGAAAAGAATTCAATAACGATGAACCACTTCGTATAAAAAGTTAGACGAAACAGTTGTGAAAAACATATCGCATAATAAGCTATTCATACATTAAGCATAAATAAACAGCTATCACCGTACAAAAGTGCCAAATGATAACTCAAGCATTCACGCATCAATATATAAACAAATGAACATGAATATCACTTTAACACAAAGGCAGAAATAGTTAAAAGATAGAAGTACCATTTATAACTAGTCCTACTCATGAGCTTCAAGCGATAATGATTTCTCTTCTTGATCTAACATCCACTAAGAGTACAGAAGTGTAACATCAGTAGCAGATATTAAATGCAAATATCAATAAATCATGTTCCATTCATTCATCAAAACCTCCTCAGAGGGTACAAAAGTGCATGTTCTGGGGATAAGTTTTTGACAAATTTCAGGGCCCTTCTCTAAATGCATGAGAAGGGTTTAAATACTACTAACTAAATCTAAAAATAAATTATTACAAAAATGTAGGATGCGGTTTTAAATGACCGTCCTCATTTCAGGCAACAATAAAACAAAATTAAAACTAAAATTGAATCTAAAATTAAAACTACTTCTGTATCTGCTCCTGAAATCGCATGCATTCAACATCTGTTTGAGAAGAGTCGGATGGCCGACTTCCGATTTTAGCTGAGCTGAGAAAACATAATCGGCAAGAACTGGTGCCATCTTCTCGATATAATTGATGATACATTTGAGAGTCATCCACTGGCTTTTGGATTCAAATTTTACTTTTTACCTCTATTATTGCTTTCCTACAACTTTTTGGGCTTACAAGTGACTGAGCAATTAGAAGCTTTCCTTTTCAAGAAATTTTTCTCAACAATGCGTGATTAATCGCACATCGGAAACTGCCTCCGTTTCTTGATCTGGGCTTCCTTGATGCGTTTTTTGCCTTTTGCGCTTTTTCTTTTAGCAAATATAAAGTTCAAATTTTGTGAAAATAACGAATTTGTAAGCTCTTGACCCTGAGTCTTAAACTGTCTATTTTTGATATCAACACTGTCAAGTATCCATTTAACCATGTCCGTGTATGGGAGAATTTTGGGCCTTGCTGCTATTCGGTGTAAGAATGAACAAACTAGCTCTGTGATGGATGCCTCAGAAGAACTATGTGAGCCCGCAGTAGCAGTAACTTCCATTACTCTGGGATTCTCCTCCTCAAGTAGATTATACATGCCTTCCCACGTAGCAATACCAGTGTCTCTGTTACAGGCTGTGTCTGTATACAAGGGCGCCATTTCTTTCTCTTCAGAGCTCGGAGCTTTGCTTTTCTTTCCCATAATATCTTGCGTATTGCTTTGTATCGTTTTCTGTTCTCTGTTCCTGCAATTCACAAGTGAAGTGAAAATAATGATAAGGAAGGGTGATGGGAAGGTTTTAAATGCCGAAGATTTATAAAATATACCACCTTATGTGAGATGATTTTTCGATAAGAACGAAACCATATTCCATTAATAACTGGAAACTAAATCATTAATTAGCATTAAAGCGCATAACCAGGTGTCGGTTTATGGAAAATAATTTTTTGAACCACGAGCCCAAAAGATCTGCGATGAAGCGATTTTGCGATTTGCTTCGCAATATCGCAGATCGCAACATCGCAGACTCATAGCTCGCTATATCACATTATCGCATTGTCGCTCTATCGCGGAATCGCAATATCGCAAGATCGCTAAATCACAATATCGCAATATCGCAATATTGCAATATCGCAGGAACGTGATATATGACAATCTTCATTAATCTGTTTTCTGTGAAATGCGATTTGCGATATGCGTCATCGCATATTGGCAATTTAAGGTGTTTCAATGTAAGTTGTCTTTGATGTATGCGATGCGATATTTGTTTATTATCGCGTATTGCAATATCGAAATGTTAGAATTCGGCTTGTAAGGAGGTATCTTGTTATCCTTTTGTGAAGCGATATTTCCTAAGGAAAGATTTTGTTTTACCTTATCATAGAACTTAGATTTTTAGATTTTTCAAGGGAGTCTTCCTAATTTTATGATGGTAAGTTTTATTAGAAAATGCAATTTAAAGACTAACTTGATTTTTTTAATTTTTAACTAAGGGTCCCCACTTATTTAGTATTAGGAATAACACTAAATAAGAAGGGGGGTTGTTGCTGGCCACAACAATTGGCGATTCACTTGGAAGAACCAGTTATCTCTGTTGTTCTTTTGAATTTTCAAAACTTCCAAAACAGAAAATTTTCCAGAAAATTAAACTTTATTATAGAAATATTAAGTACATTATGCTTTTACCTATCAATGATATTTCGTTTCTTTTTTTTTCAACTTTGATTATTTACTCCCTCAAGCTAGTCCTTGTATCTACATCAGTCATTACTTGGTTTATAAAGATAAAAACAAAGTCTTCTCTGTAAATTAGTTTTAAATATGCTCATTTGTCGTAGGTAGAGCCTCTGTTTCCAGCAAGCGTTTATAGCTTCGACAGGGTTACCTATTACCCAGCAATGATCCTGTATCCTACTTAGGGAAATTTACAACTTTTCAAAGAAAAATCCATTTCCACACTTTTCGTATTCACTTTCTTTATATCCTTAAAGAAAAATGTCTTGGTTTGGTATCCAATTCATGACATAGTCATTCACTGATTTATTAACTTTGCTGAACAAGTTGTCTCGTGATGAGACCCCTTGTCTTATGATTGCAACAATCTTGAGTCATTGCCCTGTTGTGGTATGCAGTATTGGCAAAGTCAGCAAGCTATAATATCTATGATCATGATAATTCATCTCGTGATGAGACTTCTTACTATTTAAGTTAAAGTGTATCTTTGGATCATTCTCTGAATATTGTAGTTTCCTAGGCGGGGAGGAAGCCATTGTTTCCTTAAGACAGCTCTGGAAGAAAATGATAGAGTTATTTGGAAAGATCTTTTCTACAGAGAATCTTCATCTTTGTTATTGATACCTTTCATTGGACTGAAATAAAACAATTTCTAACTAAAGGTATTTTTTGTCAAAGTTTATACAGTTGAAACTAGTATCATTTCTAGGTCTAGAGTCTTTAACTCATCTTTCAATAGTAATGATCAATTTTTTAGAAAGAATTCTATTTATATAAGTGAAAAAATGAAATATAAAAGAGAATTTGTGTCTTTTTCATGAATCTCAAATGTAACCATTTACAACTGGTTTTATTATGGAAAGAAAAACAACTAATCTACAAAAATAGAAGAATGATCTTTTATGGAAAATATTTTTTGAGGATCTGACCATTAACAGGTAAAGAATCTCTTTTCCCTGTTAAATCTTGTAACATGAAAGTGGATGGACCTATGACTTCTATGATTTGAAAAGGACCAAGCCACATTCTTTGAAATTTTGTATGTTTCCCTTTTTCCTCATGAGCCTTGTCCCATTTTAAAACTAGATCTCCCATCTGAAAATGTTTTCTAGATATCATGTTTGAGTCAAAAGAAGCCTTCACTAATGCTTGATGATGAGCATGAGTTTTCTTAGCCTGTTCTTGTTGTTCTTCTAACTTGATTATTTCATGCTGCCTTAGTTGTAAGGAAGAAGTTGTTACTTCATCAATATATTGAACCAAGGCTAAAGATTGAATTTCCAGATGTGTTGGAAGAACCACTTCTTTCCCATAAACTAAATTAAAGGGAGAAGTACTAATTGAGGTTTTCTGCATTATTCGATCTGCCCATAAAGCATATATTAAGACTTATGCCAATTTTTATGATTTTGGTCAATGGTTCGCTTAATGATTCTAATTAAGTTCTTATTTGTAGATTCAGTTAACCCATTCCCTTGTGGGTAATAATTGGCATAGTATTTAAGCTTGAAACCCCTTTTGAGTGCAAATTCAGTCATTGCATTACCAGGAAAATATGATGCATTATCAAACATTAAAGCGGAAGGCAACCCAAAGTTGGTGATTATGCACTGATTTATGAACTCGATGATATTTTTAGCATTATTTGTCTTGAGTGGAACGACTTCTACCCATTTAGTGAAGTAATCTGTTGTTGTAAGGATATATCTATGCTGTTTAGAAGAGTGAGGAACGATCTCACCTATTACATCCAATCCACACTGATTGAAAGGTTGTTCAATGTTAACTGGTTGCAGTGGAAAGGATGTTTTCTTTTGTCTCTCAGTAGCGGTTTGACATTATTGACATTTCCTTACGTAGTTATGTGCGTCTTTGAATAATGTGGGCCAGTAATAGCCCGCGCGTAAAATTTTGTGAGCAGTTGCATCTCCAGCATAGTGTCCGCCTGCTGGCCCATCGTGAAGTTCCTGCAAGACTTTTTCAGCTTCAGATTTCTCAAGATATCTAAGGAGAACTGAATCATAATTTATTCTAAAAAGAACATCATTCACGAGCTGATATTGTTTGGCTTTTAACCTTAGAGCTCTTTTCTTGGTATGATCGAGGTTTGAAGGAGTATATCCATTCTTTAGATAATAAATAATATCAACGTATAATGACTCAACATCGTTTAGGCTTACCTCGTACACTTGTACCTCTGCAGATGGATTTTCAGACATTAGCAATGCTCCGGCCAGCATTTTGCAAAAGCCTTGACCTTTTACAATATTTGCTGGTTTAATTTCTACGGCATATTCCTGTAAGGCAGTAACCCAATTGGCCCTTTTCTCACCCACATCCTTCTGTACTAGAAGATTTCTTACTGCTGGAAACGGTACTATGATTTTGGTATGTGTTTTGAGTAAAAAAGGTCTAAAATATTTAATTGCTTTGAAAACAACATAAGCTTGTTTCTCCACATCTAAATAATTCAACTCAGCTCCTTGTACATTGGAACTGAAAAAAGCAATTGGGGAATCCGTCTTTTCTTGATTTGCTTAAGTGAGTATCGCAGCATATGATCTATCCGAGGCAAATGTATACAAAATAAAAGGGTCGGAAAAATTTGGAGTTGCTAAAGATGGAGCATTAATAATTGCTTGTTTGATCAGATTGAATGCTTCATGTTCACCTTGGCCCCATTTAAAATTTGCATTCTTTTTAATCATTGCTTGTAAAGGAGACACGATTCTTGAAAAGTCTGGAACAAATCTCTTTACAAAGTTAATTTGGCCAAGGAAAGATTGCATGACTTTCTTGTTGTGAGGTAGGGGTACTGCGGAAATTTCCTTGATTCTGTCAGGATCAATGTGAATTCTAGATTTTGACACTATGAATCGATAAGTTTTCCTTCACTTAATGCGAAAAGGATTTTTTGCGGGTTAAGTGAAATCCGATACCTTAAACAACGTTGGAAGATTTGTTTTAAATCTCTGATATGGTTGTTTCGTTTCTTGGAATACACAGTTATATCATCCAAATAGATTACCACTGATTTATTAACTAACCCCTTGAATGCGATGTCCATGGCTCTCTAAAATGTGGCACCCGCGTTAATCAAACCAAATGGCATCTTTTGATATGCGTATTTGCCCCATTTAGTTCTGAATGTAGTTTTGAATTGATCATCGGGATGTACCAACACTTGATTGTATCCTGAGAATCCATCCAAGAATGAAATTAATTTTGAGCCCGCGACTGCCAGCAGTATTTGTTCCATGGGGGCAAAGGAAAATTATCCTTTTGGCAGGCCTTGTTAAGATTTCGAAAGTCAATGCAAATTCTAATATCTCCATTTTTCTTTCTAACAAGTACCATATTGGAAACCCATTTAGAATGTCTACCGGGAAAAATTATTTTGGCTTTCAATAACTTATTGAGTTCAGTTTTGATCTGGTTTTCTAAATTGGGATGGATCTTTCTCAACTTTTGTTGGACAAGTTTTTCAGTATCGATCATTGGAATAGTATGTTGGATGATGGAGGTGTCGTATGTTTTGAGTTCATCGTAATTCCAAGCAAAGACACTTTTGTATTGTCTCAAGAGACGAATATACGCTAATTTTTCTTCAGGGGCTAGGCCAAGGCCTAGGTTGATATTCTGCGGTTTGGCATCAGTTCCTAGATTTACTAGTTCATAATTCAAAGTTGAGCTTTGGAGTTTTGAATTGGTAGATATTTTGAATCGATCTTTCAAATCATAAAGGTCTTCTAACTTGACTACTGATTTAGGTATAGCATTGTTAGTACTATCCTGTTGCAATTGTTGGTCATGTTGGTATTCATCAATTATTTGATTGGTGTAGGATCCTTTAGATGTGAGGAAACTCACGATATCAGGATCGTCATTGAAAATCCTCCAATTGGTAATGTTATCAGGAATAGATGGTCCAAAAATTAACTCAATTGAAAATCGGTCAGGGCTAAAATCTTCTGAAGGAATGAGCTTGGAAGCTACGTTGGCTAAGAGGTCTGCATTCTGGAGTCTGGGAATTGATGAAATATTAAATGCTATAAAGTGTTCAGTCAGATCTTGAACTAAAGATTGGTAATGTTTTAAATGACCTGATAAACAGTGTATATTATTACATACCTGTCTAATTACAATTTCAGAATCTCCGAAAACTTGCAGGTATTTGACGTCTAATCCGATTGCTTTGTATAACCCTTGGATTAAAGCCTTGTATTTTGCGGTATTGTTGGTGCAATCAAATTCAAGTTTCCAAGTTAGCATAGTTTTATCTCCCTTTGGGCTTATTAACACGCATCCTGCTCCTTCTCCTTCGTTAGACTTAGAACCATCAAAAAATAACTTCCAAAACAAAGATTTATTTACAGGACTATCTATAAAATTAATACATTTAGAACTATCTGTTTCAGAGAAATTTTCTACTTGAGATAAAATAGAATGTTCTAAGTAAGGTGAAGTATGAGCATTAAAATTTACTAGGAAAGAATCTACTGAGTAGTTGCCAATGATGTTATTGCTTTATGCTACTGGTTCATTTTCTCCCTCTAGTTCTGTTACTATATATTTCTGATGTCGTTCGCGCTCAACTTTTATTTGGTTCGGTTTGCCAGTATAAGGGAGCCACATGTGGGACCAGTCAGTTGCAAAGTATCCGCGAAGTTTTTTTGACCAATCTCTGCTAAGGATTAAGCCATAAAATTCTGGAATGTCAGCAACTAAAATGTTGATAACTTGACATACCTTTCGGTTGGATGACAGACTTATGGTAACCTGATTTAATTCGCCAATCACCTCGACTTGCGATCGATCTAGCTGAACTATGCGCACAGTGGATTTTTGTGGTTGAACGTTCAATTTTGCACATATTGATCTTCGTAAAATATTCGATGAAGCTCTAGAATCCACTAAGCAATTATGCACGTTTTTATTGAAAATTTCATAAGTAAGGAGAAACGGGGGAGTATGAGATCTCGATCTTCCTCCAATTAAGGAGATATCGTTTGGATCAACCTTATTCATCGCATTAGTTGGAGTTCTTCCCATGTCATGGGAAACTTGAGAGATTATAGTGGCAGGAAAAGGTGTAACTGGTACAACATGTAATTCTTTCAAAAGTACTTTTTGTTGGTGTTTTAACTTGCTCAATTCGTAAAAAGTGATATTGGCCCTAGTCTTTTTCATGTCTTCTATGATATTATACTCCATTTCATCTGAAACGATCAGCGTTTTAGATGGAGTTGATGGGTCTGTTTGGACTAGGCTGGTTTGAGTCACTTTAGATGTCGTTTTCTTGGTTGCCACTTTAGCCTTGGTCATTAAGCTTGCGATCTTTGGCTTAGGTGTAGGTTGAGGGGGATCAAGTTGATTTCTACTGCGAGTACTAACCGGGAATGCCTCTTGATCCTCTTCATCTGGGAGGATGAAATCCCACATACCTTGTGTTAGTCTCCTATACCAATAGGATTTCATTTTTCATGATTGACAGTGGAAGTGCCAAAAATGTTCATCTTTGGTGATACAAAGGTTCCATCTTTTGAGAGAGAAACAGACAGTTAAAAAATGTAAAGAGGGTATGCCTTAAAAGAATAATCAAAGGGTAAGAAAATGAATTGGTCAGAAAAAATAATTGAAATAAACCCCAAAGAAAGACCAGGAAAGTGGCCAACCAAAATGCCACTGCTATCTTGATGGGTGACCCAACAGTGCAAGCTGGGCCATGCCATGTTTTAAATTGCCTATTCTAGACTAGAGAATGAATACATTTTCAAACAGCTCAAGCTTGGCAGATGATTAGCTGGATAGAGAAAGGGAGGAGCCCAATTGCTTAATCTGGGCCCTTGGAAGACATAAGGGTAGACTTAGATAGGAGGGCAGCAAAAAGAAAAGAGGATTATCAGGGTTTGCAAGGCTAAGTGCACCCATCAAAAAGAAGAAAAAAATGTTAGGTGTATTATGCAGGGTAGGCAGTTGAGGGTTGCAGAAATAAGGTCTAGCCACATGATATATGGTAGATCATATCTGATCTCACCAACAAGACAAAAGCAAGAACAATGGTCTATATGGCAAAATATCAAAGCATGTCTAACTTCCCTCATTCCCCTTCAAAGGATTTCTTACTGACATCCCCTTGAGGACTTTAGGATCTGCCTAAACAGTCCTCCCTGTACTTCTCCTTTGTCAAAACCATTGCAAGTTGTGGCCTTCTTCTTCAAAAGGAAGCCACATTTCTTGTGTAAAGTCATCACTTCACACTTCATCTGTCTCTGGTTTCCCACCTTCACCACACATACCCATATTAACTCCTAACCCTATTATATAGCCCCCTAAGTACTCCCCACCCCTATTTCTTACAAAAAACTATAGAAAATTTCCAAAAAAATATATTAAATATCCCCCCCTTTAGCATTATAGCTAAATAACATGTCATGGGAGACATTAGTCCATCTGGGACTATAGTCAACCCTTCCGAGTCCTTACCCTGGAATTAATCTAACCCCTGGTTAAATTAATAGCCTATTCCTAAACCACAGTTCACCTTAAACCCTTGCAAAATAATACCCCCCTCAAAGTTAAAACCCAAATGTTTTGGTAAAAATGGTTAAAAGGCATTTTTATTATGTATTGCGGCACCCTCGCATACATAAATTTCAAACCATAACCCACCCGATCCAAAGTTTGGGCCCGCGCCGTAAAATATTAATTAAACGTAGGGCGGGTCCCGCTTCCCAAACTTGCGCGCCACACAGCAGGCCCCGCCAGCCGTTGATCTCCCGCCGGGCTTGATCTAACGGTGGGCGGGCGATATGGGCCACAGATATGCCGCCATTTAACGTCCGGGGGATGGGCGGTATTGCCGCCGTACCCCCGCCACGTGGCGGCAGCCCGCGGTGTTCGGAGCCCTCCCCCCGAAACCACCTTTCCCCAAAGGCGGTGCGGGGAAACCAGAAACCGCCTCCCGCAAACCGCCGTGCCCATTACGTCGGCACCTCGTCAGCGTGACGTCACGTCCGGGCCCCCGCCACTATTCCACGTCACCCGCCATTCTGTCCTGCCACCCCTGCATTCCGCCGTCGTGTCCCGCCAAGCTGGCATCCCAGTCAACATCCACGTCACCATCCGTACCCCGGGCCCGTTGATGACGTCATGCTGACGTAATCACGGGAAAGCGCCAAATGCGCTAATGTGCCAAATTTGTGGTTAAAAAGGCCAAAAATGACCGTTTCTTGTCATTTTCACAAATACAAACTTGGCCGCACTGTTCTGCTGATAACCTCCAACGACCTCCAGACTTCAAATTCACCGTTGCAGACGCTGCCACTCACCAATTCAACAGCATTCTTCGTCTTCTCAACAATTCGACGACCTTCGGCATTGGCTAAACCAGGTATTTGCCAAAACCAACCCGTTTGCCCGTGTTCTTCCCATTCTTTGTAAATTTTCCACTGAATTGCCTAAGAGCTCCTAAATTAATGGTGTGGGCCTGGTAATGATTAGCCTAAAATAATCTAAAGCACCCTTTGTTCAAAATAACCAGGCACCATACATATTTTCACCGATGCACAGTCGCTTTCAGGCTTAAATTCGACTCACTCTCCCACCTGCCCGGCATTGTTCCCTTTTGCTGAATTTTTGATTTAAAGACCCCATTACACCAACTTGTAATCCTACTCTCCTCTACAATTGCCCTCACTGTCCATAAATCCTGAGAATTCACCAGAAGAAGCCAGAGTTTAGTCAACTCCTTCAAGTTGCTCCTTCCAAAAGGCAACTGTGGCCCCAGCTGCATTCATTCTGCCACCTCACTTCTAAAGCCTCATAAGCTATCATATTTAGATTGTTACACTAAGAAGCTACACTCTATAGTCAAGACCTGAAAGTTTTACAAATGGCTACACCATCAGCTCTCAGTGTCACTCCTATGAATCCACCAAACAAGGAGCTTGAAGCCATGCCTCTTGCTGACAGAGATTACCTCATCCAAGACCTTGTGGGTGACAGGAACCATTTACAGACCTTCCGCCAATTGAGAGACAACTATTTGAGCAACAATGACACATATGGGATATGGGAGTCCAATCTGCCTTACTATTTCCTCCCATCTGTTAATATTTTTCCAGAAATCATCCGCTTATGTGCTGAGAATTATGATCCAACTCAGAGAACTGTCAAGTCTCCATCTGGGAGCATACTCTTCCACATCAATCCTGACTCCATCAACCAAATGCTCAATTTCAAGCAGACTCAGCTGCTGTTTCCCTTCTCCATGAACTATTTGTTGGATGCAGGCGCCAAACTTTCCACTACTGACATTGAGAAGGTCACTAAGACATTCATGAGGGCAGACCGCCAGCCTACAGGGCCACCTCCTTTCTTATATGTCCATTTCACTGATGTAGGCAAGCTCCTAGTTGATATGATCTCCTATGTGCTGGGCTACAAAACCGACAGTGCTGGTATTATTAGCTGCTTATAGCCCAGGCCAGCCTCCTGCTTACAAATATAACTTTGCCAAGTTTATAGCCAACAAAATACATGACCAGCTCTTGAAAGTTGATAGGGAGGGTGTGTTCAAATATTCATCATATATCTACCACTTATTCATGTATTACCAGTCAGAAGTCTTTCAATGCCCCATTAAGAAATTGGATTCCAGGGGAGAAAGGAGGTTTGTTATCTTCTGGTCATCAGTTTTTCATCAAGTTCAAGATTCACCATACTCTTACTATGAGTTTATTGACCAATTTGTTTACCCAGTCTCTTGCCTTTTGATGAGATCCCCTCCTCCCAGACTATCATTTGAGATCCAGAAAACTTTGCAATTGTCCAAGAACTATAAAATAGGTGACTGGTACCTATATCAAAACCACACAGTCATCAGAATATATGGCTATGAGCTTTGTCCATATAGGCTCCCAAGATATGTACCGATGAGATTGTTCGCCTTGGAATACTATAGGCAACTCATTAGCTCTGACCTCACCCACTTTCATAGTGCCAAGAAGAAAGCCCACCTCAAATTCAAAGACCATATGGGCCCCTTTATCATGAATAAGAAAGAAGGTTGGCAAGAGGCTTATCAAATTCTCAAAGATAAATACAAACTAAAGAGAAGCTTCTGGTGGGTCCCTTATGACCCCGAAGGCTTCATCAGTGCTAGAAGAGTCAAAGACAGGCTGCTAGGGTATGATCACTGTAAATATCCACAAATTGAGCAGTATGCCAACCAAGATGAATGGTTGCAAGGCACATTAACTGAGGAACTAACTCAAGAGGAAATAATGGAAAGAAATGTCAAGGATTTAGAAAAAACTCTTGACTTAGATTCTGTGCAGCAGGTAACTTTCAAACAGCCACATCCAATTGGAGAAGGTACATCCACTGCTGCAACCAAACCAGCCACCCAGGGACCATCTACATCAGCAACAGCTACAGAAAAGGGCAAGGGAATACTGGGTGTAGAAAAAGAAGTAGTCACAGAAAAGCCTGCCTCCTCAATTGGGCAGCGGCAAGAACAGACTCGTCCACCAAAAACAGAGGCACCAGTAGTGCCTGCCTTACAGACCCCTGCACATGAGGAAAGAGGCAAGAAACGGGACCGAGAGGAGTCCACACCTGCTAGTGGATCCACTCAGCAACCCGAAGCCAAAAGGCAAAGGGTTGATTCTCCGGTCATAGAAGAAATCAGTGAAGAGATCCTTGAGAGCCCAAGGAAAGAAAGAGAGGATAGCCAGCAGGCAGCCACAAGCTCTTTTCAACAAGAGCAGGAAAGACAACATGGCATGGAGGTATCCTCCTCCACACAGCAGAGCAAGAAGCCATCCAGTACCAAGGCCACCTTCAAATAAATTAAGGCACAGAATGAGCTGCTAAGAGTGCAGTTATATAAACAATTTCTCAAGGCAACACCGGCTGAACAAGAAAGGCTAATGGCAGCATATGATATTCAAGAGGAAAAGATAATCCTCAGCCATTTTAAGCCCAAAATACCGCAGCCTCACTCAGCTGTAGATTTTGTTAAAACAAAGTTAGAAGTCATGGCAAAAGACATCCACCCCATGGATCAGATAGAACTGCATAAGCAAACAGGGGAAATGGTCTATGCCACATTGGTAGACAGGGCCACAATGGCCCATGAATTAAAAGAATCTCTAAATAACACCAATACTCAGCTAGACTTAGAGAGAATGTCCTCCACGACCAAAGACAATAGAATCAAAACACTGGAGGACATTATTGTGGACTTAGGACATGATCCTAAGGATCCTAAGGGTGTGAGGGCCCTTATGAAGAAGAAGGATGATGACATCGCTGCATTAAAGAAGAGACTAAAATTGCTTCCTACTGAGCACCCTCAAACAGGAGAATTGCAGAAAGAAAAGGAAGCTGAGGATCAATTGGATCTGATGATGCAGCTGAACCAAAGAGTGATTGATCTGGAAGGGGAGCTAGAAAAAGCACTCCAAGACAAACAAGGAGAATCAACCTCCCAGCCTCCTCAAACTGCCCCAACTACTGCAGCAACTACAGAGGCAGCAGCGACCCCTGCAACGACTACAACAACAACAGATGCGGTAGCAGCAACAACAACAGCTCCTTAGGCTAACATAAGCCTGGATGATTTGACCAAAGTTGTCAAAGAACTGGAACTGTAGGCTACAGAAATCAAAAAAACCAAAGAGAAATTGGCAGAGCTGGAAACTAGGTATGATAAATCTAAAATGAGAGTAGCAGAGCAGACCAGAGAGATCAAGGCCATAAAGGACAAAATAAAGGCCTTAGAGAAGGAACTAAAATTAGAAAATACTCTGGCAGAAATAAAAAAATATTTTGTGGGCCCGGATTGACCACTCCATTACCAGACAGTGGAAGTCAATCAAAAGAGTGCATGAGCAGATAAATTAATAGGCCAAGCACAAGCTAAAAGCCAGAAGGCCAGAGCAGCACTAGGGAATAAGCCTGAGCAAGCCAACAGGATGATACATTTTCTCAATAATCACACCAGGGAGGAGTTGGCAGCCCTGAACATCAGCAACAGAACAGATGTTGTTCTAACAGTTAAAAAGGTGCTGACCCTAGATATTTTTGTATCTAAATTTTGTATATATACCTCCCCTTACAACGTATTTGGGGTTGGTGATTTTCTCTCTGAGACAATATATTGTATATTTTCAGATGATCTAATACAAAGGCTGGCAAAGTTCACTGTCTCTTGACTGTCTGATGTCTCAATGATGCTCTGTGTGCTGTTACAGAATTCCTGTGGTGTCTAATGGAACAATAAGTCATCCTGAACTATGTTTTGTCTTTTCATGTTTGGTTAGCTCATATATGTGTTTCACTAGCTTAGCAATAGAGAAAAATAATAGCACAGGAATTGTTTGTCTGCACCCTATGCTCAGTCTCTGTTGTTTAACATGTTTTCTTCAGAATTAATCATAAACATGAATTCTTAACTGCTCATGTTTGTATTTGTTCTATCAATATGAATGTTATTCAGGAATTCTTGAATGCTCCTAAGTAATGTTCCCACTATTCCCATATCAGCTAACTGAAAGATCCTTGATTGCCTTTCACGCCCTGATTTCATCCCATCAAACTACAGTTTTAAAAATTGTTCCATAGACACTTATCTGGCTCTGTAGCATAACTCTTTCCCTCAAAGGACGCTCCCAACAATTAAACATCATGGACTCCATGCCCAATGGCCTAGATTATCCTGCAAAAACATACCTGTTCTGACTGAAATCATCATCCCAACAAATTCAAAACAAAACCCTGTGCACCATAACTAGCCTAAAATCTCATCAAAACAAAGTTAAATCATAAAGAGAGAGCCCTCTCTGGTTACAGGTAGGCTAGGACCTGTGGCCAAAAGATTGGTTAGTGGTTACCTCGGCTGTATTCCCTTAGGAGTCAAAGGGAACAACCTGAGTGATAACATAATTGGCGACTCCACTGGGGACAGAACGAATTTCTCAACTGCTGTCTGTTTTAGATAGTTGTTCCAGAATTTGAGCAGTCCCTTGATACTTCTGAAAATATTCTCAAAAATACCAAAAACAAATTTGGAAGCTGGCTCCTAAAAAGAGAACCAGGCATAACAGGTCAAATCCTGACCCAAATCCTCCACCTATTTTCGATAATCCAAATTTGATTCCCAAGGTCCTTAGGAACCAAAAGGAACCAGAAGAATTTGTTGATTCCACCTCTGAGGCAGTTCAACAAAGTTATATCCCAACCCCTGCTAAACCATCAGTTCATCCTCTCATAACCCAGTCTTCCCCTTCTTCCTCATCCACTTCTCAAAACACATTCTTCACACCTCAATCTAATACACAAACTGCTATTGTTATCCATGTTGTTCCAGTTGTTCCCCTTCTACCTGTTGTCCCATTGATCCCTGTAAATATGGCAAATCGTTATGCCCCCCTTCAGTTACCCGGTAATCCTGGGGCTATGCCTCAGGACTACCAAACTAAGATCGCTTACTTTGATGGAACCAGCACATATACTGCCTTACAACATACCAAGAAGATGCAAGATTACTTTGAAAACTATGAAATAGACGATGATGATGTGAGAATGAAAATTTTTGTCCAAAGTTTAACAGGTGAAATAAGAACTTGGTTCAGAGCACTTGCTGCAAATTCCATACCCAATTCGGCTGCTCTTTATCAATGTTTCCTGAACATATGGGAAAAGAAAAAGGACCCTCTACATATTTTATCTGAGTATGACACCATAAGGAGAAGCCCACAAGAGACTGTCCTAGATTATTGTGCCAGATTTAACAATGTTTATGATGCCATCCCTCAAAATCTTAGACCTCCACCTGATTTAGCCTTAATCAAATTCCCTGATGGGTTTGATGCTGATATGGCATATCAACTAAGGGAAAGAGCCCTACGACCCTGGCAGACATGAAAAACATAGCTGTAAGTGTAGAGGCTAATCTGATTGCCAAAAGAAATCGGGCAAGAGCTGAAAGGAGAACCACTTTTAAGGAAGAACCCTCAGCATTTGAGCAAAATCTAGATGCAACCATCAAAGGCATGGACAGACTTGGGGACAGGGTAGAAACCATAGAAAGAAAATCATCATGGGAAGGACAACCAAGTACTGCGAGAAACCCTAATTTTAGGAAGAATCAAAATCCAAATGTTGGAAGGACTGATCCTGACCAACATATTAGACCTCCGTTTCAAGAAAATTATGCGGAGGCTTCAACATCTATCGAACCAACCGAGGATCCTCACATCAACCTAATGGGTCTAGACAGTGAACATCAGGTCTTTTTAACACAAGAAGATCAAGAGGTTTATAATTGCAATCAATTTCAAACCAAGTCAGGAGAATCATTTGATTTTAGGGAAGGCTATGATGCAGCAGTATATGAGGTGCATAAATAGTATAAACTAAGGAGTAGAACTATAGATGTACCTGAACCTCTTAAACCAAAGGATAGTAATCAGCCAAACAAGACTAAGGATAAAACTGTTCTCCCATAATCTGTTGATAAAGTAAAACCCCATCCCGCACAAGTCACCATGGAGACTAAGGATAAAATTGTTCTCCCATAATCTGCTGATAAAGTAAAACCCCATCCCGCACAAGTCACCATGGAGGATATATCAATAATCAGACCAACAGCCCTCTGAAAACCACTCAGCCTCATCCCATCCTTCAAAAGCAAGTTCAAACAACATCCCTGAAAATAAATTTGGTACCAATTTCACTCAAAATCATACCAATCATGAAGAAAGGATTACTGAAAACCCAGCTGAAAAGGAAAAATCTGTTGCACTCAATGCCAAGACTCAAATGGAAAAGCCCTTTAACTTAGAAACAGAAATAAGCAAGCTAAAGATAGTTGTCCCTCTCTCTGAATTGGCCAAGCATCAAGTGTACAGACAGCAGATTAATAGGTCACTCCAAATAGCAGACAATAAGGATGCTGTGAATGTTCTTGATGATCAACCTGAGTTACTATTTGGTCCTGAGGTGAACGGAAAAACAACAAATGGAGGGGTTCCACCCTTCTATGTCAGTTTAAACGTCCATGACAAGGTTTTACACAATGCAATGTTTGATTCCGGGGCCTCACACAATTTAATGCCCAAGTTTGTAATGGAAAAACTAGACCTAGACATCACAAGACCTTATAAAGATCTATTCTCATTTGATTCAAGTCAAGTCAGGTGTCTAGGCCTAATTAAAGATTTGTGTGTCTCCCTAGTCCAATACCCAACCAAAACAATTTTGATGGATGTAGTGGTAGCTGACATACCTCCTAAGTATGGTATGCTCTTGTCCAGATCTTGGGGGGCCAAACTCCAAGGATCTTTGCAATTAGACATGTCCTACGCCACCATTTCAGTCTTTGGACAGCCAAAGAGATTATACCGTGAAACACTAATGAAATATGTGGTGAGTAGCCAAGAGAAGCCCCAAAACTTCCCAATCTATTCAATACACTCTGACATGGATTCATTTATTCTCTATAATGCTGACATGTGCAGCAAGGCTTATTCTAAACTATTAGTGGCAGCACAGACAGAGGGGTTGAATGAACAAATTGCCTCTCCAGACCAAAAGACTTTTGATACAGTTGATATAACAAAGGAGCATGATGTATCAAGTGAATTGCAAGAAACCAATCTGCCCATGATCCAACTTTCTAAAAATCTCAATCCAAATCTTGATCATGAAACCTTATGGTACTTAGAATTTGATGGCTCTGTAAACAAGTTAGGAGTTGGAGCAGGAGTCTGGATCCACAATATGCAGAATGACCGAGCTGAAGGTCATGCATATAGGTTAAACTTTCGGTGCACAAACAATATGGCTGAGTATGAGGCCCTTTTGTTAGGTCTCAATCTCATAAAAAATTTAGGTGCAACCAAAATTTCAGTCTTAGGAGATTCAGATTTGATCATACAACAGATTGAAGGAAACTTTATCACAAATGATCTAAGGTTAAGAGCTTATAAAGGAGAAGCCATCCAAGTACTTGATACCTTCTCAGAATCCCAGTTAACTAAAATTTCTAGAGAGCTCAATTTATATGCTCATAGCTTGGCAACTTTTGCCAGCACTTGCAAGCTACCTTTCAAACCCAATCACACTTTCACTGCTGAAATCAAACATAGACCTGCAGTCCCGGACAACATCAAGAACTGGCAAGTCTTTGAGAGTGACACACAAATAAACAACTTCCTCACTCTAAAAGAAGAATTTTCAAGCATCAACATTGATACTAGCACTATGGATGACCAACCACAGGCTCACACAGCCAAGCAAAATATATCAGCTCAAACAACAAATTTGGTTTTGAATCCTACCACCTTTAACAACAAAAATATACAAGAATTGAAGCAAATAGATGTAGATGAAATAGTTGAAACAGAAGCCGAGGTAATTGAGTTAAAGGATAATTTTTTGCCCACAGGTTTAACCCCTTTGGAGGATCTGTTTGATTCAAATGATATCTCAAGAAAACCAAAAATGCAACCACAGAATGCAGAAATTGAAGATTGTAACATTGGAACTACAAAAAATCCCAAAATGATAAAATTATCTAAGGCATTACCAGCTTATCAAAGGTTAAAGTACATTGAATTATTTAGAGAGTTCCAAAATATTTTTGCCTGGAGTTATGAGGACCTAAAGTCATATGACACTTCAGTCATTCAGCACACCATACCTTTAAAGGAAAACCAAAAACCTTTCAAACAAAAGCTTAGGAGAGTGAACCCAGTGCTCCTTCCCCTCATTGAAAAAGAAGTGAAACGTATGTATGAAGCAGGAATCATTGCTCCAATCAGGTTCTCAGAATGGATTTCAAACCTAGTGCCTACTAGGAAAAAGACGGGAGAGATCAGACTCTGTGTTGACCTAAGGAATTTGAACAAAGTCTCTCTCAAAGACCATTACCCCTTACCAAAAATGGATCATATCTTGCAAAGGGTAGTGGGAGCCTCTAGGATCTCATTATTAGATGGATTCTCTGGATTCAATCAGATTTTAGTACACCCTGATGATCAAGACAAAACTGCATTTACAACCCCTTGGGGGACTTTCAAATATGTCAAAATGCCTTTTGGACTTAAGAATGCAGGGGCCACATTCCAAAGAGCAATGGATATAGCCTTTGCCAAAGAAATCCATGACTTTCTGGTGATCTACTTGGATGATCTTACTGCCTTTTCAAAATCAGACCAAGAACACTTAGAGCACCTGAGGCAGGTTTTCTTAATTTGTAGAAAATATGGCATATCTTTGAATCCAAAGAAATCACTGTTCGGCCTGGAGGAAGGTAAACTTTTAGGGCACATAATCTCAAGAGATGGTATTAGGATTGATCCGGACAGAATTCAAGCTATCCTTCAGGTTCCCCATCCAAGAAATATCAAAGAACTACAAGGTTTTTTAGGTAAGATTAATTTCTTGAGAAGATTCATCCCTAATCTGGCCGAGCTAATAAGACTGTTAAATAATATGTTGAAGAAGGATTCCAAGGTCAAATGGACCATGGAAGCCAGGCAAGCATTTGAGGACATCAAAAGAGCATTGACAAACACACCAGTCCTCACAAGTCCTAGGTTTGATAGAGACTTCATCATTTTCTCCTTTGCATCTGAGCATAAAATTGCTGTAGTCCTATTACAAAAAGATGACCAGGGCTGTGAAAAACCCATTGCATTCTTTAGCAGAGCCCTTAGATATGCTCCTTTGAAATATCAGATTATCGAAAAGCAAGCCTATGCACTGGTAAAAGCCATCAAAGACTTTAGAATCTATATTCTGTTCTCACACATAATTGCCTATGTCCCTAATGCAGTGGTTAAGGACATTTTGACCCAAGAAGGAATTGAAGGCAAAAGGGGAAAATGGATTGCCAACATCTTAGAATATGACATTGAAATCAAGCCTACCAAACTTATAAAAGGACAAGGTCTAGCCAAGCTGATGACTGAAACCAATTTCCAAGCCCTTGACATTAATGAACTGGACAACGAACAGGAGATGGCGACTCCACAGATTAACCAAGCCTTTATGCAATCTCCCTGGTATACTGATATATGTTTTGTATTATTAAACCTGCAAGCTCCTCCAGGGTTGTCCAGAACTAAGAAAAGGTTCTTAAAAATGAAAGCATCAAAATTTTGCATCATAGATAACGTTTTGTTTTGGAGAAATCATGAGGGAATCTTACTCAAATGCTTAACATATGATGAAACTGACAATGTCCTCAAGGAATTTCATGCAGGTGACTGTGGAGGACACCTATACTGGAAATCTACAGCTGATAAAATCCTGAGGGCAGGGTTTTACTGGCCTTCCCTGTTTACTGATGTGAGAAAATTTGTAGTCTCTTGTCACAAATTCCAAATTTTTGAAGGCAAAAGAAAACTATTGCCTTTACCACTCAAGCCTATCTCAACTGAGAGACCATTCCAACAATGGGGTTTAGACTTCATTGGTGAAATCCACCCTTCATCCTCTGTCCAGCACAGGTGGATTCTGACTGCTACAGACTATTTTACCAAATGGATAGAAGCCATCCCTTGCAGGCAAGCCAATGACTCCATTATTATACAATTTCTAGAAACCAACATCTTGTCCAGGTTTGGCTGTCCAGATAAAATTATCACAGACAATGCTGCTGCTTTCAAGTCCAAAAAAATGATCAACTTTTGCCATAAATATCATATCACCTTGGGACATTCCACAGCTTACTATCCGCAAGGCAATGGCCTAGCTGAGTCTTCCAATAAAAGCCTCATCAACATCATTAAGAAAGTTTTGGAGGAGAACAAAAAGAATTGGCATAAGAAGCTAGTAAATGCACTATGGGCAGACAGGTTGACCACCAAAATATCCGTTGATAGAAGCCCATATGAACTTGTTTATGGAATGGAAGCAAGATTTCCTTCATCTTTGGGAATCCCTGTAATCAAGTTGCTGCAAGAGATACAAGCTGAGCCAAATGACATCCAAAGAAGAATCAATCAGACAATTCACCTATAGCAAACAAGAGAGGAAGTCTATCAGAGAACCCAAATACTGCAAGAGAAGCTCAAAAGAATATTTGACAAAAGAACCAAAGCTGAAGACTTCTTCATAGGAAGCAAAGTGCTGAGATGGGATTCCAGGAGGGAGGACAAAGGAAAACATGGTAAATTTGATTCCTTGTGGAAGGGACCATATGTCATTTATGTTGTACAAGGTAATAACACCTATTTTCTGAAGAGTTTGGATGGCTCAAACACTGAGGAAGGCCCAGTCAATGGGAGGATGCTCAAGCATTATTTTGACCACCATTGAGGAAACACTACAGAACCACACATTGTACATAAATATTTATATTTTCAGTATGTTTATTTACAGCAGATAGATAAAGGTCCAAGTGAACTTGATTTTGAGAAGGACCAAGGTGCTGCACCATTTTGGATACATATTTTGATCCCATCACTGAAAAACAAGAGAAAGTTCTTAGGAACTACCAAGGTGATGAGGAACACTAAGAGAAACAAGCAAAAACAGGGCTGTAATTTCACAGTAAATCAGCTGCCATGACACCTTATACAAGTTTCTGAAGACTCAGATGAGTGATTTCTAAACAAAAGAAGAGAAGAATTCAGGCTGCAGCCAGATTGAAAAAATAAGGCAGTCTGACCTGCTGTTCTTGACTTTTCATCTGGAAAAGTCATCCCCAAGTGGAGCCACTGTTAGTCTCCTATACCAATAGGATTTCATTTTTCATGATTGACAGTGGAAGTGCCAAAAATGTTCATCTTTGGTGATACAAAGGTTCCATCTTTTGAGAGAGAAACAGACAGTTAAAAAATGTAAAGAGGGTATGCCTTAAAAGAATAATCAAAGGGCAAGAAAATGAATTGGTCAGAAAAAATAATTGAAATAAACCCCAAAGAAAGACCAGGAAAGTGGCCAACCAAAATGCCACTGCTCTCTTGATGGGTGACCCAACAATGCAAGTTGGGCCTTGCCATGTTTTAAATTGCCTGTTCTAGACTAGAGAATGAATACCTGTTCAAACAGCTCAAGCTTGGCAGATGATTAACTGGATAGAGAAAGGGAGGAGCCCAATTGCTTAATATGGGCCCTTGGAAGGCATAAGGGTAGACTTAGATAGGAGGGCAGCAAAAAGAAAAGAGGATTATCAGGGTTTGCAAGGCTAAGTGCACCCATCAAAAAGAAGAAAAAAAATGTTAGGTGTATTATGCAGGGTAGGCAGTTGAGGGTTGCAGAAATAACATCTAGCCACATGATATATGGTAGATCATATCTGATCTCACCAACAAGACAAAAGCAAGAACAATGATCTATATGGCAAAATATCAAAGCATGTCTAACTTCCCTCATTCCCCTTCAAAGGATTTCTTACTGACATCCCCTTGAGGACTTTAGGATCTGCCTAAACAGTCCTCCCTGTACTTCTCCTTTGTCAAAACCATTGCAAGTTGTGGCCTTCTTCTTCAAAAGGAAGCCACATTTCTTGTGTAAAGTCATCACTTCACACTTCATCTGTCTCTGGTTTCCCACCTTCACCACAGATACCCATATTAACTCCTAACCCTATTATATAGCCCCCTAAGTACTCCCCACCCCTATTTCGTACAAAAAAATATAGAAAATTTCCAAAAAATATATTAAATATCCCCCCCTTTAGCATTATAGCTAAATAAAATGTCATGGGAGACATTAGTCCATCTGGGACTATAGTCAACCGTTCCGAGTCCTTACCCCGGAATTAATCTAACCCCTGGTTAAATTAATAGCCTATTCCTAAACCACAGTTCACCTTAAACCCTTGCAAAATAATACCCCCCTCAAAGTTAAAACCCAAATGTTTTGGTAAAAATGGTTAAAAGGCATTTTTATTATGTAGTGCGGCACCCTCGCATACATAAATTACAAACCATAACCCACCCGATCCAAAGTTTGGGCCCACGTCGTAAAATATTAATTAAACGTAGGGCGAGTCCCGCTTCCCAAACTTGTGAGCCACACAGCAGGCCAGCCAGTCGTTGATATCCCGTCGGGCTTGATCTAACGGTGGGCGGGCGATATGGGCCACAGATATGCCTCCATTTAACATCCGGGGGATGGGCGGTATTGCCGCCGTACCCCCGCCATGTGGCGGCAGCCCGCGGTGTTCGGAGCCCTCCCCCTCGAAACCACCTTTCCCCAAAGGCGGTGCGGGGAAACCAAAAACCGCCTCCCGCAAACCGCCGTACCCATTATGTCGGCACCTCATCAGCGTGACGTCACGTCCGGGCCCTCGCCACTATTCCACGTCGCCCGCCATTCTGTCTTGCTACCCCTACATTCCGCTGCCGTGTCCCGCCAAGCTGGCATCCCAGTCAGCATCCACATCACCATCCGTACCCGGGGCCCGCTGATGACGTCATGCTGACGTCATCGCGGGAAAGCGCCAAATGTGCTAATGCGCCAAATTTATGGTTTAAAAGGCCAAAAATGACCGTTTCTTGTCATTTTCACAAATACAAACTTAGCCGCACTGTTCTGCTGATAACCTCCAATGACCTCCAGACTTCAAATTCACCACTGCGGATGCTGCCACTCGCCAATTCAACAGCATTCTTCGTCTTCTCAACAATTCGACGACCTTCGGCATTGGCTAAACCAGGTATTTGCCAAAACCAACCCGTTTGCCCGTGTTCTTCCCATTCTCTGTAAATTTTCCACTGAATTGCCTAAGAGCTCCTAAATTAATGGTGTGGGCCTGGTAATGATTAGCCTAAAATAATCTAAAGCACCCTTTGTTCAAAATAACCAGGCACCATACATATTTTCACCGATGCACAGTCACTTTCAGGCTTAAATTCGACTCACTCTCCCACCTGCCCGGCATTGTTCCCTTTTGCCGAATTTTTGATTTAAAGACCCCATTATACCAACTTGTAATCCTTCTCTCCTCTGCAATTGCCCTCACTGTCCATAAATCCTGAGAATTCACCAGAAGAAGCCAGAGTTTAGTCAACTCCTTCAAGTTGCTCCTTCCAAAAGGCAACTGTGGCCCCATCTGCATTCATTCTGCCACCTCACTTCTAAAGCCTCATAAGCTATCATATTTAGATTGTTACACTAAGAAGCTACACTCTATAGTCAAGACCTGAAAGTTTTACAAATGGCTACACCATTAGCTCTCAGTGTCACTCCTATGAATCCACCAAACAAGGAGCTTGAAGCCATGCCTTTTGCTGACATAGATTACCTCATCCAAGACCTTGTGGGTGACAGGAACCATTTACAGACCTTCCGACAATTGAGAGACAGCTATTTGAGTAACAATGACACATATGGGATATGGGAGTCCAATCTGCCTTACTATTTCCTCCCATCTGTTAATATTTTTCCAGAAATCATCTGGTTATGTGCTGAGAATTATGATCCAACTCAGAGAACTGTCAAGTCTCCATCTGGGAGCATACTCTTCCACATCAATCCTGACTCCATCAACCAAATGCTCAATTTCAAGCAGACTCAGCTGTTGTTTCCCTTCTCCATGAACTATTTGTTGGATGCAGGCACCAAACTTTCCACTACTGACATTGAGAAGGTCACCAAGACATTCATGAGGGCAGACCGCCAGCCTACAGGGCCACCTCCTTTCTTGTATGTCCATTTCACTGATGTAGGCAAGCTCCTAGTTGATATGATCTCCTATGTGCTGGGCTACAAAACCAATGAGCACATTGATGAGACAGTGCTGGTATTATTAGCTGCTTATAGCCCAGGCTAGCCTCCTGCTTACAAATATAACTTTGCCAAGTTTATAGCCAACAAAATACATGACCAGCTCTTGAAAGTTGATAGGGAGGGTGTGTTCAAATATTCATCATATATCTACCACTTATTCATGTATTATCAGTCAGAAGTCTTTCAATGCCCCATTAAGAAATTGGATTCCAGGGGAGAGAGGAGGTCTGTTATCTTCTGGTCATCAGTTTTCCACCAAGTTCAAGATTCACCATACTCTTACTGTGAGTTTATTGACCAATTTGTTTACCCAGTCTCTTGCCTTTTGATGAGATCCCCTCCTCCCAGACTATCATTTGAGATCCAGAAAACTTTGCAGCTGTCCAAGAACTATAAAATAGGTGACTGGTACCTATATCAAAACCACACAGTCATCAGAATCTATGGCTGTGAGCTCTGTCCATATAGGCTCCCAAGATATGTACCGATGAGATTGTTCGCCTTGGAATACTATAGGCAACTCATTAGCTCTGACCTCACCCACTTTCATAGTGCCAAGAAGAAAGCCCACCTCAAATTCAAAGACCATATGGGCCCCTTTATCATGAATAAGAAAGAAGGTTGGCAAGAGGCTGATCAAATTCTCAGAGATAAATACAAACTAAAGAGAAGCTTCTGGTGGGTCCCTTATGACCTCGAAGGCTTCATCAGTGCTAGAAGAGTCAAATACAGGCTGCTAGGGTATGATCACTGTAAATATCCACAAATTGAGCAGTATGCCAACCAAGATGAATGGTTGCAAGGCACATTAACTGAGGAACTAACTCAAGAAGAAATAATGGAAAGAAATGTCAAGGATTTAGAAAAAACTCTTGACTTAGATTCTGTGCAGCAGGTAACTTTCAAACAGCCACATCCAATTGGAGAAGGTACATCCACTGCTGCAACCAAACCAGCCACCCAGGGACCATCTACATCAGCAACAGCTACAGAAAAGGGCAAGGGAATAATGGGTGTAGAAAAAGAAGTAGTCACAGAAAAGCCTGCCTCCTCAATTGGGCAGCAGCAAGAACAGACTCCTCCACCACAAACAGAGGCACCAGTAGTGCCTGCCTTACAGACCCCTGCACATGAGGAAAGAGGCAAAAAACGGGACCGAGAGGAGTCCACACCTGCTAGTGGATCCACTCAGCAACCTGAAGCCAAAAGGCAAAGGGTTGATTCTCTGGTCATAGAAGAAATCAGTGAAGAGATCCTTGAGAGCCGAAGGAAAGAAAGAGAGGATAGCCAGCAGACAACCACAAGCTCTTTTCAACAAGAGCAGGAAAGACAAAATGGCATGGAGGTATCCTCCTCTACACAGCAGAGCAAGAAGCCATCCAGTACCAAGGCCACCTTCAAAGAAATTAAGGCACAGAATGAGCTGCTAAGAGTGCAGTTATATAAACAATTTCTCAAGGCAACACTGGCTAAACAAGAAAGGCTAATGGCAGCATATGATATTCAAGAGGAAAAGATAATCCTCAGCCATTTTAAGCCCAAAATACTGCAGCCTCACTCAGCTGTAGATTTTGTTAAAACAAAGTTAGAAGTCATGGCAAAAGACATCCACCCCATGGATCAGATAGAACTGCATAAGCAAACAGGGGAAATGGTCTATGCCACATTGGTAGACAGGGCCATAATGGCCCATGAATTAAAAGAGTCTCTAAAGAACACCAATACTCAGCTAGACTTAGAGAGAATGTCCTCCATGGCCAAAGACAACAGAATCAAAACACTGGAGGATATTATTGTGGACTTAGGACATGATCCTAAGGGTGTGAGGGCCCTTATTAATAAGAAGGATGATGACATCGCTGCATTAAAGAAGAGACTAAAATTGCTTCCTACTGAGCACCCTCAAACAGGAGAATTGCAGAAAGAAAAGGACGTTGAGGATCAATTGGATCTGATGATGCAACTAAACCAAAGAGTGATTGATCTGGAAGGGGAGCTAGAAAAAGCACTCCAAGACAAACAAGGAGAATCAACCTCCCAGCCTCCTCAAACTGCCCCAACTACTGCAGCAACTACAGAGGCAGCAGCGACCCCTGCAACGACTACAACAACAACAGATGCGGCAGCAGCAACAACAACAGCTCCTGAGGCTAACATAAGCCTGGATGATTTGACCAAAGCTGTCAAAGAACTGGAACTGCAGGCTACAGAAATCAAACAAGCCAAAGAGAAATTGGCAGAGCTGGAAACTAAGTATGATAAATCTAAAATGACAGTAGCAGAGCAGACCAGAGAGATCAAGGCCCTAAAGGACAAAATAAAGGCCTTAGAGAAGGAACTAAAATTAGAAAATACTCTGGCAGAAATAAAAAAGATTTTGTGGGCCCGGATTGACCACTCCATTACCAGACAGTGGAAGTCAATCAAAACAGTGCATGAGCAGATGGAATTAATAGGCCAAGCACAAGCTGAAAGCCAGAAGGCCAGAGCAGCACTAGGGAATAAGCCTGAGCAAGCCAACAGGATGATACATTTTCTCAATAATCACACCAGGGAGGAGTTGGCAGCCCTGAACATCAGCAACAGAACAGATGTTGTTCTAACAGTTAAAAAAGTGCTGACCCTCAGGAATTTTGTGCAGACTGTGGAAAGAAAATGTCAGGAAATGCAGGCTGAGGTGGATGACTACAAGCTTAGAATGGGAGCATTGCAAAATAAAGGATTGCCCAGCCTATTGACCGGCACAGGAAGACTGCTCACCCGTGAGCAATATGCTACTAGGATGACAAATTTTATTGAAAATCAGATCACAGCATCCACCAGCACCTCTGAGGAAACAGGACCTCCATCAGGGCAGAGCCTATATGACAAGCTTGAAAATCTATTCTACATTGAGCATGAGATTAATCACTTATTTGAGGTCCCACCAAATTTTTACAGGTATACAGAGGCAGATGAAACCTTGATAAAAATACGAAGACACCAACTGCCCAAGGAAGATTGGTGGCAAGCAATGCTGCAAATTCTGCCTCAATAATCTCGGTTTAATCTGTCCTAATCAGCTTCAGGTCAACTAAAGTAAAAAAGCAGTATCAAGACAGCAGGCAAGGCGGGTAAAATAAGTGACTCAGCATGACATTTGTGACAGCAAGCCAAGGCAAAGGAAACGCGCAAGTTTGGGCAACACGGCTCCAGCCGACTCAAGGGGTCACAAAGTCAAACTTTCTGACAAATTTTGGACAGCTAATGCACTAAGCAGTTATTTCAGCATTTACTCTCTCAGCTGTAATTCTTCAGGAGTTGGCACAGTATTTATGAGCCATTAATTCAGCAGCTAGATATTTTTGTATCTAAATTTTGTATATATACCTCCCCTTACAACGTATTTGGGGTTGGTGATTTTCTCTCTGAGACAATATATTGTATATTTTCAGATGATCTAATACAAAGGCTGGAAAAGTTCACTGTCTCTTGACTGTCTGATGTCTCAATGATGCTCTGCGTGCTGTTACAGAATTCCTGTGGTGTCTAATGGAACAATAAGTCATCCTGAACTATGTTTTGTCTTTTCATGTTTGGTTAGCTCATATATGTGTTTCACTAGCTTGGCAATAGAGAAAAAGAATAGCACAGGAATTGTTTGTCTGCACCCTATGCTCAGTCTCTGTTGTTTAACATGTTTTCTTCAGAATTAATCATAAACATGAATTCTTAACTGCTCATGTTTGTATTTGTTCTATCAATATGAATGTTATTCAGGAATTCTTGAATGCTCCTAAGTAATGTTCCCACTATTCCCATATCAGCTAACTGAAAGATCCTTGATTGCCTTTCACGCCCTGATTTCATCCCATTAAACTACAGTTTTAAAAATTGTTCCATAGACACTTATCTGGCTCTGTAGCATAACTCTTTCCCTCAAAGGACGCTCCCAGCAATTAAACATCATGGACTCCATGCCCAATGGCCTAGATTATCCTGCAAAAACATACATGTTCTGACTGAAATCATCATCCCAAAAAATTCAAAACAAAACCCTGTGCACCATAACTAGCCTAAAATCTCATCAAAACAAAGTTAAATCATAAAGAGAGAGCCCTCTCTGGTTACAGGTAGGCTAGGACCTTTGGCAAAAAGATTGGTTAGTGGTTACCTCGGCTGTATTCCCTTAGGAGTCAAAGGGAACAACTTGAGTGATAACACCTTGTAACTCTACAACTTCTTCTTCATCGGTATGTTCTTTAGTAGCGATTTCCTCTTCTTCTTTTTCTGATTCAACACTTGTAATTGTGTTGGGGGGTTTGGAATCGGTTGAAGGATTTCTTTTAAAAGGTCTGTATGGATTTTTAGAAGAAGTTTTTGCCACTTGTTTCTTAATGTCGACCATCTCGTTATACATGGTCTTCAAAACTCTTTGTAATCCTTCTAAATCGAATGGATCTTTCGATTGTTTTTTCTTGGGATATTCTTTGAAAGAAACCTTCTTAGATTTTCGTTATTCTATCGCATTTTTCTTTTCTAGGGCCATAATACGTTTCTCTACTACTATTGCTTCTTTCATATTTTCAACCAAGGTTGTTTTGTTAGCCCTATCAACAAAGATTTCTATGTTTGATGGTAAAGCAGTGATGTACCATTCACTTCGCACTTCTTCGCTAGGCTTGGAAGCAGTAGGAATTTTGTTTAAGATTTTATTGAAACGTAAATTGAAATCTTTGATAGGTTCTCTTGACTCGGACCTAAGGTTAGACAAGTCATTGATCAGTGTCGTTGTAGACCTGTCATCACCGAGCTTGGTCAAGAATTGTTCTTGGAATATGTCCAAACTAGTAATAGATCCATATGGTAATGAGAAATACCATGATCTAGCTGTTCCTTACAGAGTATAAGGAAAAAGTCGAACAACAGCGTCTTCGTTGGCAACTCCATTGAGATTTATGGATAGCATAAAGTTATTTATATGTTCTTTTGCTAACATGCCTGCCTCAGGATTAAACTTAGGCAGCCATTTTTCAGGATGGGCCGGTAGCTGACTCAAGGGCGCAAGCATTAAGACTGCCCCTGGGTTATTCCATGGAGATTGGGCCATCACTGAACTACTAATAGAGGAAAGTGCAGAAGATGATCCATGCGGCTGAGAAGATGAGGATATTACGACTCCAGATGGTTGAGAAGGAGTTGTGGAAGTTCCAGTGGGCTGATGGGCAATGATCTGAAGTGGAGGAGTGGATGGTTGACTTTGCGGTGAAGAGGTTGAGACTCGCTATCGGACCCTTTAGGAGACTTCCTTGCTCTTTTCCTTGTAGGTAGAGGTAACTTAGTTGGTTGAACACCAAACTTTTCACTCTTTAATCTAGTAAGAGGATGAGCAGGGTTATATTGCGAAGTCACGCTGCCTTGAGATTTATCAGATTTTTGAGGAGATATAGAAAATCGCTGAAGTTTATGAATCAAAGATTCAACTTCAGGAGGTTCAATAGTAGATTGTTCTGAAATGTCAGGGTTTGTAGTAGGAGCCGTTGCTCCAGCGACTTCTGACTCTGGATTTAAAGATTCTAAATGCGATGGAGAAGTCGGGGGAGATGGTGAGGGCAATTTACTCTCAGAATGGTATTTAGATTTAGATTTGCTTGCCATTCATAGTTCGTGGCACTCTTTCTAGTGCCAAATATGTTGAAGCCCCGAAAATCGGGTCAACAACAAGGGGGATACCCACCCGGTCTGGACCTTGGTTAGCAGCTCCTTTTCCGTTTGGTATAGTGGGTCCGACTGGGGATATGGGACTAGTTTCCCAATTTATGTGTGTGTGTGTGAAGGATTGATATTTATCTTTCTAAAAGTTGTTGAAAATGCAACAAGATGATGGAGCTTAGTGGAAAGGAGTCGCCCTTACTAAGTGGGCACGCAGGCTATTTTTGGCACAAAGTCTATTTTTAGACATATGGATCATGGTCTATGAGTTGCAAGATGTTTTTTATGGATGATTGGTCATGTTAGGAAAAATAGATGGACTTCTATTTTTGTTTCACAATGGAGTGATCAGAGTCTATTTTTAGACTGTCAGGCTAAAAATAGAAACAGTCAAATATTATTAGCCCTTAGTAATATTTGGACTCTAAACATTATCTTATTCTCTTGGAGCACTTCAGGTCGAGCTATAGATGTGGCACATGCAGCTGAAAAAAGGAATCACGTGGTTTCTTATGTGTTAGTTGAGCTATTGCATGGAGGACTTCAGTTAGAACTCATGCATGTGAGTTCTGTGGAGTTGGATGTGGAGTTGATGGAGTTGTGTTCAATTTGACTTAGTTGAACTAGTTGTATTCAGTTTAACTAAAGAATACTCGAGTAATGAGTTGTGTGAATTAAATATTAATTAATTCACTAATTATTAACTCATAAAGAAACTAAAGAATACATCAGTTAACTCAGTGCATGGACAGTTCAACAGAGACAGGTGTTAGAGGTAAGTGAAAGGGTGAGTTGTGACTATCAATTGTGCATGAGATTTGCACATGCATGGATTGAGTAATGCCAATGAGGATTGCGCAGTGTGGGCCAATATCAAGGAAATTTTAGCTTGTGCTCACGTGATTCTCTTGCAGGATTGTGCAATGGAGGCAGGCAAAGCAGCGGAGGAGATTTGAACCTGTGACTTGTTCAGATCTGAGCTAGTTTTGTGTGTAACAGGTGGAGATAGTACTGAGTACTTGTGAGGAGTATTGTACTATGTATTGTTACATGTTCTCAATCATTATAATATACAGATAGTGTAGGGTTTTCAGTTGTATGTGTTCCCCGGGTTACATACATGCTGCTAAATTGATGATCAACATAGAGGAGGTTATGTATTATGCATGCATTCCACAATAGTGTATAATCAGGATAATCTATGTGAATAAGTATCATATTATTCAAAATTTCTACGACAGTTTCTAAATGGAATACTTTTATTCTAACTCTAATCTAATAATATAGAAATTGTATTCTAATAAGCAGAAATATCTAAGTCTACACTAACCCGGGGTGTAATCTTTTCATTATGCAATCTAAAATGATTTCAAATAACAACTGGTAATATAGATCATTCCACTATTATGAGAAAAGAATTCAATAAGGATGAACCACTTCGTATAAAAAGTTAGACGAAACAGTTGTGAAAAACATATCGCATAATAAGCTATTCATACATTAAGCATAAATAAATAGCTATCACCGTACAAAAGTGCCAAATGATAACTCAAGCATTCACGCATCAATATATAAACAACTGAACATGAATATCACTTTAACAAAAATGCATAAATAGTTAAGAGATAGAAGTACCATTTATAACTAGTCCCACTCATGAGCTTCAAGCGATAATGATTTATCTCTTCTTGATCTAACATCCACTAAGAGTACAGAAGTACAACATCAGTTGCAGATATTAAATGCAAATATCAATAAATCATGTTCCATTCATTCATCAAAACCTCCTCAGAGGGTACAAAAGTGCATGTTCTGGGGATAAGTTTTTGACAAATTTCAGGACCCTTCTCTAAGTGCATGAGAAGGGTTTAAATACTACTAACTAAATCTAAAAATAACTTATTACAAAAATGTAGGATGTGGTTTTAAATGACCGTCCTCATTTCAGGCAACAATAAAACAAAATCAAGACTAATTAAAACTACTTCTGTATCTGCTCCTTGAAATCGCATGCATTCATCATCTATCTAAGAAGAGTCGGCTGGCCGACTTCCCATTTTAGCTGAGCTGAGAAAAAAGAATCGGCAAGAGCTGGCGCCATCTTCTCAGCAGAATTGATGATACACTTGAGAGTCATCCACTGGCTTTTGGATTCAAATTTTACTTTTTACCTCTATTATTGCTTTCCTACAACTTTTTGGGCTTACAGTGATTGAGCAATTAGAAGCTTTCCTTTTCAAGAAATTTTTCTCAGTGATGCGCGATTAAACTGCCTCCGTTTCTTAATTTGGGCTTCCTTGATGCATTTTTCGCCTTTTGCGCTTTTTTCTTTTAGCAGATATAAAGTTCAAATTTTGTGAAAATAACGAATTTGTAAGCTCTTGACCCTAAGTCTTAAATTGTCTATTTTTGATATCAACGCTGTCAAGTATCCATTTAACCATGTCTGTGTATGGGAGAATTTTAGGCCTTGCTGCTATTTGGTGTAAGAATGAACAAACTAGCTCTGTGATGGATGCCTCAGAAGAACTATGTGAGCCCGCAGTAGCAGTAACTTCCATTACTCTGGGATTCTCCTCCTCAAGTAGATTATACATGCCTTCCCACGTAGCAATACCAGCGTCTCTGTTACTGGTTGTATCTGTATACAAGGGCGTCATTTCTTTCTCTTCAGAGCTCGGAGCTTTGCTTTTCTTTCCCATAATATCTTGTGTATTGCTTTGTATCGTTTTCTATTCTTCGTTCCTGCAATTCACAAGTGAAGTGAAAATAATGATAAGGAAGGGTGATGGGAAGGTTTTAAATGCCAAAGATGTATAAAATATACCACCTTACGTGAGATTATTTTTCGATAAGCACGAAACTATATTCCATTAATAACTGGCAACTAAATCATTAATTAGCATTAAAGCACATAACCAGGTGTTGGTTTATGGAAAATACTTTTTTGAACCACGAGCCCGAAAGATCTGCGATGAAGCGATTTTGTGATTTTCTTCGCAACATCGCAGAGTCACAACTCGCTATATCGCATTATCGCATTGTCGCTGTATCGCGAAATCGCAATATCGCAATATTGTGAAATCGCAATATCGCAGGAACGTGATATATGACAATCTTCGTTAATATGTTTTCTGTGAAATGCGATTTGCGATATGCGTCATTGCATATCAGAAATTTAAGGTGTTTCAATGTAAGTTGTCTTTGATGTATGCGATGCAATATTTGTTTATTATCGCGTATCGCGATATAGCAATGTTAGAATTCGGCTTGTAAGGAGGTATCCTGTTATCCTTTTGTGATGCGATATTTCCTAAGGAAAGATTTTGTTTTACCTTATCATAGAACTTAGATTTTTAGATTTTTCGAGGGAGTCTTCCTAAGTTTATGATGGTAAGTTTTATTAGAAAAGGCAATTTAAAGACTAACTTGATTTTTTAAATTTTTAACTAAGGGTCCCCACTTATTTAGTATTAGGAATAACACTAAATAAGAAGGGGGGTTGTTGTTGGCCACAACACACCGTTATTGAGGACTTACTTGAGTCTTTATGCTGAGATGATTCCTAATTTCTACCCTTGGATTTCCTAGTTTTCACAATTTTTGAGGATGATTGCTCCTTGCACCATTGGCAAGACATAATTGATTATTGGCTACATTTATAGACGCATGTAATCACCTCTAGAGTTGATATGTAAGTTATCATGGATATTCCAATGAATAGCTCACCACAGGAGATCTAATAATAATAGACTAAAATCTGAGATCTATGCTATCAAGGTTATTTTTCTTAAAATTTTAGATTTATTAGTTATTGTTTTTTATGGTTATGCATGCAATAGATAAAATGTCAAAAATAGATAAAATTGAAATACAAACACACACCAACATAGTGAACACCAAGATATGATATGAGAAACATTTTCAAGAGAAAAAATTGTTGGAAGGTGAGGTTGTTCTACTCTCTTTTGTTTGAATGGAAATGATGTGAATATAAAAGAGAAGTCACTCTCTATGGAGTAACCTGAGACCTATGGCTCATGGGCCACTACAAAACACAAAGGCCCTCTCTTCTAATCTCTCTCTATCCACTCTCAACTATATTCTTTTATGGAACAAAATGCACTCGAATTGAATTGAACCCTTTTCCTCATAGTCACCTATTTATAACACAACCCAATGACCAATTAGGGTTAATTTTGATTCCTTCAACTCTGAAATAGAGTTAGAACTTTTACCCTTATAGATTATTCTTAATAGTATCCACATGGATATACCTTTTCCATTAGATATGGGGGCTAACATGGTTTCCTCTCAAATTATGGTGGCCAATCACAATAAGTCTACTTCTTTGAGGCCTCACTTTTGCACCTAAAATTTGATTGCATGATTCTTGCACCATTGGAAAGGTATTTAGGTGTAGAACAACATACCAAGGTGAGGCACTCAAGAAGCAAAGTTTTACCTAAATGTCATTTGAGGTCTCAAACTAGCACCAAAAGGTTTATGACCCCAATTTTCCAAAATGGGTCCCACCACTAAAACTACTCTTGTAAGTTGTTTTCTCTTATTTTTCCATGCTCAAACCATCGACATGGATGAAAATCAATATTATATCCAATCCATATCATACCTCCTCATATTGGGAGGATTTTGGTCCCCAATTTTTTTTACTAAATGAGGTGAGGAAAATTTTCCTCTACCTTCTCCTGGGAGTATCGATTAGCCCATCTACCAAAGTTCATGTTTCCCCTACCTTGTAGTACTGGACCTCTTATGCAAAATTGTATCCTTTGTTAAATATTCTTGAGTGTATGGAGCTAAGTCTTCTTGAGCATATAGAGCTACGTCTTTTTGAGCATATGGATCTAAGTCCTTTATGTAAGGTGGGATATGTTGCTCTTCTTGATCCATCATGGATGGCTCATATAGTTTTATATTTTACACATTCAATGCTAATTAAATGCACATGCATTGAAGTAAATTGAGTCTATAGGGATTATCTCCCATATTTTCTAGTATCTTGAGAGGACCATATCACATAGCCTTGATTTTCATACTAGGATCTTGAAGCCTCTTCTTGTTCAATTGTAACCATATTTAGTCTCCCACTTTAAATAACTTCTATTTTTTGTGTTTATCATGCCTCTCCTCGTTCAACTATAACCATACTTTATGTACCGTGCTAAATAATTTCTCTCTTTTGTGTTGATCATGCCTAGCCTTGTGCTTTTGTTGTCAATTCTTCAATGTATTCTATACCCACATATGGATTTTCCCAAACTTATTAACAAATTATTGTGCCCTCAAAGCATCCCCTATGATAACTTCCCTCACTCCTCCTTTCTATCCATATGCAATATCCAAAGGTGAAGGTGGAGAATATCCAAATCAAGTTTCAAATGGGAACATACCAGTAGAAGTGTGGACTACTTTGTTATAAGAGTGTTGTATATATAACACATTTTCATCTTAGGTATTCAGATGCTTCCAATTGTAACCCATCAAAAGTTGCACCAAAGTCCCATTGACTACTTTTATTTGTCCATCTATTTGTGCATGGAATTTTATGGACTTGTTCAATTTTATGTCCATCGTCCCTCACAATGTAGTCCAAATACACTAAGAAATCTAGTGTCCCTGTCTAAAATGCTGCTCTTTTTATCCCAAAGTGTACCTAAACTTGTCCAAAGAAAGTTTTTATTACTTATTTCCCACTAACACTCTTTTTATAGGGAATGAGAACACTCATCTTGCTGAACATGTCAACTAACATGAATAGGTAGTCATGTCCCTTCTTGGTTGTTTGTAAACCTCCCACAAAGTCCATGGAAATTCTTCCCCAAAGACAAGTGGGTATAGGTAAGGGATGGTATAGAACCTATTTCACATTACTAGGCTCCCTGGTACAACAAAGCATACATCATCTTATGAACCTGACTACATTTTCGTGCATTTTTGGTCAGTGTACATATCTATGCAAATTGGAAAGTGTCTTTCCTACACCAAAATGCTCCATAACCTTGGAGGTGTCAGCCTCTCTAATTATCTATAATTTCTCGCCTTTAGGAACAAATAGTTTTTTCAAGCCTATAGAGTAACCCATTTTAGAGATGATAATCAAGTGTATTATCTCCATTCTCTATATGGCTCTCATTCAAGTGAGCTATCTCTATTGTTTGTATGAATCTCACTCTAAAACTATTGAAACACCTCCTTGAAGTCCTCATCTTTTGTATATGCCTCTCTATATGCATCATGGGCTAAATGCTCCATTTGCATAAAAATTCTCAAAGCTATGATTTGTTATGTCGATGGCCTTGAGAGCATGTTGATCAACTTGTTTGAGCTTCTCTTCTTGTACTTGATCACCAAATGAAATAGTTGCAAGAACCCCATACACTTGTAATACATATTATGTTGTAACTTACTTTGTGCTTATAGGTACTATAGTATCTAGTGTGAATGTGGATGATTATCTCCTTTTTCATCAAAATAATGTTTCCACTTTTTCACAGCTTGTACCAGGGCATAAAGCTTCTTGTCACAGGTAGGGTAGTTGAGAATTATGCCATGAAACACTTAAAAATGGTAGTATGCAAGCCTTCCTCGTTGCTTCAAGATCACTCCCATAACATACCCATTTGCATCTTTCTCCATTTCAAAGGGTTGCTACAAGTTCGGTAATGTAAGAATCAACGTTTGTCTAATTTTCTACTTCAACTTGTCAAATGTCTTATGTTAACTCTCCCCCCACTGAAAACTCTTACCACTTGTTGATCCAGGTGGATATTGGTGCCCACCAGCCTATTCCACTTGGACCCCCAACACTGTCTCTTTCAGTTTTTCAGTTTCCTTAATTGTAGCACAGTTTACTATTTTTGGCAGTTTTTTGGGTCCTAAACATCCAGAGTCGTTTTGAGGCCCTAAACATCGTTTTTAGAGAAAACGGATAGACCAAAAATTTCACAAATTGGCTTGCATGTTTGTTTTTGGCCTTCTCTTTGATATCTTCGAAACGAGGTATTATGAGAGCCAAACAGAGATCGTATGCCAAAGTTACGACCCCGGGAGTTTGATGTACCAATTTACCCAAACAAGCCCACAGTTTTGGTGCTTCATCTCTTAGGGTTAGGTTTTTGGATGTTTAAGGTTTTCCATTGTTTTTCAATAATAAATAGGCCTTTGAGCTTCATTGTAACACAGTTCAAAGGCATGTCGCTGCCACATCTCTCCTCAGAGATAAGATACCATCACTTGAGCTATCTTATTTCCCTTCTGTTTGTAAGCGTAGTTCAATATTTTTCCATTAATGAAATGAAGTGTTTTTCTGCCGCATCTCTGTGTTTATGATTATATATGTAAATTGTTGCGTTCCGGTTTAATTTCGGATGAGTGGTATTAGAGCGATATGCTCTTTCTCCATTTTTATTTGTATGTGCCCAATGAGGTTAGGGTATAAGGAATTAGGGCTTGATCTAGTTGAACCACTGTAGGATCAGCCTCGCAAAACTTGACGACCTCCCATGGCGGAAGAAAAGAAAGATGAGGGGGTAGGAGATCCTTTCAAAATGTTGCTCAAAGAAGCTCTCGAGCGACATAGGGACATGATGATGGATAACTTTCCCCAGATCCTTCGACGGCTACCCACAGACGATGCATCTCCATCCATCAACCACTTTGGAGGCGCCGCTCCTTTTAAGGTACAAGTTAACTTCGATATTCCCATATTCGAAGGCTTGATAGATGTAGACATCGTAGATAAATGGTTAAATCTATTGGAAGGATATTTTTTATTTAATGACTTTTCCAATCAGGAAAAGATTACGTTTGCACTACTCAAATTCGTCCCACATGTCAAGGAATGGTGGGAAACCTACTGTGAACAAAAGGATGAGAGTGAACCCTCGCTATTTTCAGCTGCACCCACTTGAAATTCTTTCTGAGATGCCATCAAGGAACATCATTACCCTGTCGGGAGATATGAAGACAAATACATAAAGTGGGCCATGCTACGGCAAGGAAGGGACCAAGATGTGCCGGAGTTCACAAATACTTTCCATACCCTTTGCACGAAGTTGGGTATCAAGGATACCAAGAGGCATTTGGTGCTCAAGTATGGCGACTGTCTACACAAGTACATCTAGGACAAGATGGAGTTCCTGGACATTTCCTTGCTCGTCCCGATGTATAGGTACGTTGTAAAGATTGAGCAAAAGTTTAAACAGAAGAAGCGGGACTTTGGAGCTGCGAATCCAAAGAAAGGAAAGGGCGTCCCTAAACCACAAAACAAGGGACCAAGCCAAAACGGGGCTACTCAGGACAACCCGCTGAAGCTGCAAGCAAATAACAACACCACGAAGATGAAGGACATAGGACAATGGTGTGAGTTCCATAAGAGCTCCACTCACAATACAAGTGAGTGTCGGGCCAAACAATCATTGGTGGCCAAGCTGAAGGCTTCCGAATCAGATGCAAGTTCCAAACCTGAATCAGAACTCGATAAGGGGACTAACAAAGGGAAGGAGATCATTGATGCGGAGCCCAGTGCCACTATGGCCACCACAAAGATCTAGAAAATTTAGCCTGAAGATCTAGATGAGGGGGAACGCCTCTTCCACTCACAGATGTGGGTGAAGGGTTCTCTGCTGCAATTCATTATCGAAAGCGGCAGCCAAAAGAACCTCATTTCAATAGAAGTCGTGAAGCGACTGGGCCTAAAGACTACAACGCATTCACAGCCATACACCATAGGGTGGCTTCACCAAGGATGAGATCTACGCATCAGCCAACATTGTTGCCTTCCCTATAACATCAAGCCCTTCACGGATGAGGTATTATGTGACATTGCTCCTCTTAAAGTTTTTGATGTATTATTAGGACACAACCATACTTGTGGAACCAACATGTTGTATATGAGTCTAGACCTCGCTCTGTGATTATTACTTTAGCTAATAAGTTGTATAGGATATCGGAGGTAGCCCTGCCTACCGCCATTTCCTTGATCACTGTAAAGCAATGCAATAAGATCATTTCCCGGACCAGGAAATTCATTTTCCTTACGCCCCCAAGGCAAGAAGAAGGTTGTGGCCACGGCTTCCAGGCAGGGCTCCTCTTCACAGCAACAACAAATGTACAGGGTTGTGGAGGAGTACAGGGACATTTTTGCCTCACCCATAGGGGTACCTCTGCACTGTCAGATCAAGCACTCCATCAATCTAACCCCAGGCACGCTGCTGCCCAATGGACCGATCTATGGATGCTCTGTTTTGGAGAACGATGAGATCAATAGGAAGATTCAAGAACTACTGTAGAAAGGAAAATCAGGCCAAGATCATCACCTTGTGGGAGCCCGATTGTATTGGTATAGAATAAGGATGGGACCTGGAGACTCTGTATTGACTATCGGGTGCTAAACAAGATCACTGTCCAGAATAGGTACCCAATCCCGCAGATTGATGACCTTCTGGACCAGCTTAAGTGGGCCTAATATTTCAATAAGATTGACTTGAAGTTAGGTTATCACCAGGTGCCTATCAAACCCTCTGATGTGTGGAAGACTGTCTTCAAATCCAAGGAGGGCCTTTTCAAGTGGGTGCTCATGCCGTTTGGATTGACGAACGCCCCTGCAACCTTCCTGAGACTCATGGACGACATCTTGCCGCCATTCACCAATGCATTTGTGGTGGTGTATCTAGATGACATCTTGATCTTCAACCAAAGTTGGGAAGAAAACCTCCACCATATTCAACGGGTCCTTCAAACCTTTTGACAACACAAGTTGTGTGCTAACTTGGAGAAATGCCCCTTTGGCCTGACCCAGGTTTAATATCTGGGGTACATCATTGATGAGAAGGGTGTACATGTGGACCCATCCAAGATACAAGTCATTCAATATTGGCCAGCTGATGAGCCCCAATTTTTGGTACAATTTGGGCTCATTTGGCCTACTTGCTCTGCTCAAACCATTCATTTTTTATTGCTTATGCATTCATTTCTTGGTTTATTCGTGTTGTTTGTAGGAAGAAGGGTAGGCATTCTATCTACGTGACTAATACATGATGATTTCAGGTTTTGGCATTAAAAGGGAGCAAAGACCACGAAAAAGGAGACAAGGAGACAATGAGGTGGCACTGCTGGTTTTTAGGAGAGGATGTCCACGGTCTTGGGGACCTTCCTCGTAATTCCCACCATAGCTCCGAGCTCCAATCCATCTCCCCACCGAGCTTAGAGGCAGCCAACTGTTCTACAGGAACAGCAGTTATAACTGTTCTACAGGAACAGCAGTTATAACTGTCCTACAGGATCAGCAGTTTAACCTTCAGTTGGGCAGCCGAGCTCCACAAATCAAGGACACCTGTTGGATGATCATTTTGCATAAATACTGAGGCCGTAGCCTTGGATAGAAGCTTTTTGAACTTTTGTATTGCTCTTGTAATTTGGAAGTACGAGCTACAGCTCGGTTTTTGTAAGCCAGTTTTGGCATGACATCAGACTTTCGTTTATGAATAAAGGCAGGCAGATTTTGATCTCATTCTGAGTTTCTAAGGGAGCTATAGCTCTCAGGTTAGGGCCCAACCTGAGAGAAATAGATCTCCTCAGTGTTGTAATGTTATTTGCATTTCGTTCCAGCACTTTGAGTTTTTACTTTAACATGCAATTCGAATTTACAGTCTGTTAATTTAGTCTTTTTCATGAGCTTAGATAGGATTAGTTTATGGTGAATTTGCTTTCAGTTGCTTAGATTCTATAGGAGGATAGTTATAATTTGTTGGAGCTCCAGAAAAAGGTTGTTAAAGCTCACTGCCATCTCTGTTAGGGATTGGGGTGTAGTCCATAACCAACCACCAAAAAGAAACGCAGTTCTTCTCATTTCCATGCAAGCTGCAACATAGACATTTTCGTTGAAGATCCATCCATGCACTTTTGATATTGAACCATACTTCTACATTTCACTTCCATGCACGAGTTTCATTTCTTGGTTTTCCATTGCTGTTCATAGGTTTCATGGCACAGTTATCATAGGTTAATGAATTTCTCGTTTTTTTGGTGCATAAGTCATTTGTTTCATTTACGTTGCTCCTTATCATTCCACTTCCTTCTTCTTCTTCTTGATCTCTCCTCAATCCACCTACTCAGCCTCTGTCCAGCTCATTTACCCTCCAACTCATCCATTAATCACTTAGCTCCATCTACTTAAACTTTCGTTGATCCCATCCTTCCAACCATCAACCCACTGCATGCACTCTTCCTCCATTTGACTTCTCTGCTCCTGAGCCATCACCAGCTCCATCTCCATCTCACCTATCCTCCCACACCACTCCAACACTTCACCATCTCCCAAAACTTCCTCGGTCAAACATCCTGTAGAATTGCACAGACTTCCTGTAGAAACCCCTGAGTTTCCTGTAGGATCCCCTGCAGACTTCCTGTAGAAGCCTGCAAACTCGGTTGCTGAGCATCCGAACGTGGTAGACTTCTGTGGACTGATGCTAGAGACCCTCTGGGACCTCCCCTAGCCATCCTGACCTTGCCCATGCTTTCCTTCCATTCCAACCGCTCCTGCACAACCAAACCCTAATCAAAAGCATCATCACAATAAATCCAACTACTTAATGAAAAAATACAAAAACATGTCTTTTCAGATGCAAGTAGCTTAGATGCATGTATTTCAGTTCACTGCAAGTAATGGCATTAGTGGTAGTAGTTTCATTCACAGTTTTGCATTGTAAGGGTCTAGCTAGTCAAATTAGGGTTTACTAGGGTTTTCATGCTTTATTGGCTTTCAATTTCTTTCTGCAGTTAGACTAGTCTCCTTTGAGTTAGCTTTCGTCCATCATTCATAAAGCTCCTTCTGTGAGCATATAGAAGTTGGCTTGAGCCCTAGCGGACTTGTGCCAGCTGACCAAGTGACAGTTGCGACAAGAGCTAGTACTTGTGCATACAGCACCGTCGCTTCCAAGTTTGTACGAACTACCGGGTTGATAAAATTAGAGATAGGAAGCTCCAGGAGTTGTAGCATTATTGCTACAATACTGGAGCCCACCATCTTTTTGGCGCCGTTGCCGGGGAAGCGTTAGAGTATTAGTAATTGTTGCTTTTCTTCTACTTTCTTACTCTTGCCTTCTGCTAAGTAGTTTACTTCATTTCCATTCTGCAAAAGTAGCATAGATATTTCCTGCTTTCATAGATTAGCATTTCCTGCTTTCATAGATTAGCATTTCCTGCTTTCATAGAATAGCATTTCCTTTCTGCAAGCGTAGATTAGCATTTCCATTCTTGCAAATTTCATTTGAGCAAAGTAGATTAATTCTTTCCTGCTTTCAGTCTAATTCTGCATCTTTCATAGTTAGTTGTAGATCAATCTGTCTCAGTTTTGCAGGTACCAAAAAGAAAAGCAAAGCAAAAACAATCAAAAGAAAAAGAAAGTCTTTTCCATTTCATGCCTCGTAGGAACCGAGATAGATCAGGCAAATTCCTACCAAACAGCCCCACCACATCACTGAGTCACCCTTCTCTCTTCTTTGGTGACAGTGACCCAGAGGAACCTATAGGTGAACATCCTGAGATATCCAAAGACCCTATAGTAGAAGAAGAGTTAGAGACCACTCCATCTGAAGCTATGGCTGACAATAGAAGAGAAGATGAGAGAATAGAAGGTGCCTTTCCCATCCGAGAGACCAATGGAGAGATGAAAATGAAGAACATTAGCCCCTCCGCCTTACCTCACTTCCATGGGCTGACCACTGAAGATCCGGATACCTTCCTGTTTGAGTTTGTTGTCCTTTGTAGAACCTATGACTATACTGAAGATGAGCAAAAGTTGAAACTTTTCCCTTCCACTCTTAAGGATGCAGCACTACGCTGGTTCATGGGCTTACCTGGGAATAGTATCACCACTTGGGCTCAGATGCAGCAAGCTTTCAACACCAAGTACCGGGATTACTGTAGGTCCAAGGAAACAAAGGGGGAAATCTTTCGGATGTCCATGGGAAATGATGAGTCCTTAGAGGATTATGAGGAGAGGTTCCAACTAAGCTATAAGCGGGCCAGGTGCACACTTGACCCAGAATCCCTCAAGTTGGTCTTGCTCCGAGGAGTCCCTGAAGACCTTTTAGATACCCTTCACATGTTAGCTGGGGGGGACATTTACCAACTGCCTTATGAGGACATCAAGACTGTGTTTAGAAACCACTCCAGGGCAGCTCGGAAACGAGGTAGAGGAAACCACCTCTCATCTAGTGTCCCTTTCTCCAAACATGAGCTTGCAAATCAATTAGAAGATCTTAAGAGTGAGGTGAGACAGACCATTGCCATGCAGCTTGACACCTTCAGGATTCAGCAAAAGAAAGAAGAAGCTGAGAGAGCCTTGGCTGTTTTCTGCCCTAGGTGCACAAGGAGACACCCTAAGAACGAATGTCCATTGCATTCGGTTGAAATGTGTTTCGTTTGTGAGGAGGACCATCCCACAAATCAGTGTCCAACCTTACCTGGGTTCAAAGCCATGTACCAAGGGACAGAAGCTCCCACAGAGCCTCTCTATTACCTCAACCAAAGGAGGCCACAGGGATCTAGACCTTATCAGCAGGGGATGCAAGGGGCATCTCAAGCTTATTACAGCCCCAACCAATCGACTCCTATGCCTTCCTGGGGTCCCCCTGCTCATCCTTCATGGTCCATGCCTCCTCCATGGTCTTATCCACCTCAGTACCCCACTCAACCTACTTCTCATTCATATCACTCACATGCCCAGCCACAGCCTCAATGGAATGCACCTCAGTCGGGGTGGAGGCCCCAATACAACACTCCTCCTGCCATCTTGCCTCCACCACCAGTTCAACCTCAGCCATTACCTCCTGCTCCTCCAAGGCAACCTCAAATGCCTGCTCAACCGAACCCGAACCCCAACAATAGACAGGCCCAGCAGGTATACACTGGGGAAACCTCATGCCCTACCTATGCTGTGGAGATCCAGGAGATCAATCTTCGATCTGGAAAGACTCTACCAGATCGCCAACCTCCTCCCCCAGAGGATGAGGAAGATAAACAGGAAAGTGAACCAAAGGCTATTCCACCCTTTCCTGAGAGACTAACAGCCACCACACAACCCAACCCAGAGGAGGATGAGCTTCTGGGTGAGCTCAAGCAGTTGTGTGTAAAAATACCACTTCTCCAAGCCATCAAGGATGTGCCAATATACAACAAACTGGTTAAGGAGAAGTGTTTCAAACACCCAGGCAGACGGAAGAAAGATGCCTCAACTATCAATGTCATAGGACAACTGTCTGACCTTATGTTAGGACAAGTCATCTGCCCAAAGTACCTAGATCCTGGAAGTCCTGTAGTAGATGTTCACATCAATGGCACCATTATACCTCACACCTCGATTGATCTGGGGGCTGCCATTAATGTGATGACCAGGGATACCATGCTTAAGCTTAATCTTCAGGGTTCCTTGAGGAAGACCTCGACAGTACTGCAATTAGCAGATCGCTCCACCGTGACTCCCGAAGGGATTGTGGAGGATGTCTTGGTCTCTATTGACTCTTGGGAATACCCTGCAGACTTCCTGGTTCTGCAACCAAAGGCCAAGCTTACTGGATATCCTCTCATTTTGGGAAGGCCTTGGTTAGCTACTGCAGATGCTTACATAAGTTGTCGTGCAGGAAACATGACCATCAAAAATGGTCCCATGTCCAAGCAGCTAGTCCTATACCCTCCTGCCCAACCCTCCTTAGAGCATGACTTACCACTCTGGTTGGAAGAAGGAGAGGAAGACGAGGTGTACTCAGCACCTCTGTGCACCTTAGATACCACTAGAAGAGACCCCCCAACCGAGGATGACTTGATCGAGACCTTGATCCAGAATCCACCTTCCAGTGCACTACCCTTAGAGAAATTGGTGGAGGATGCCCAAGCTAGCACCTTAGTGGATCTTTGTACAACCAACCCTGTTACTCCCAGAGTCAAGAATGTGGAGTTCGGCCCTGAGAAAGCATTGAAGATCAGCTCCTCCCTATCTCCTTCCCAGGAAAAGGAGCTGTGTAGTCTGTTGGCCAATCACTTAGATGCTTTTGCTTGGAGCTATAAGGAAATGAAAGGAGTCCATCCTTCGGTCTGTACCCATCATATATACATCAAAGAGGACTGTAAATCGGTTAGGCAACCTCAGAGGAGAATGAATCCAGCCCTTAAGGACATTGTCAAGGAAGAATTGCAAAAACTGTTGGATGCCGGATTCATCTACCCCATCTCAGATAGTGAATGGGTGTCCCCTCTAGTGTTGGTTCCCAAGAAAAATGGGAAATGGAGAATCTGTGTGGACTACCGAGAACTGAACAAAGCTACCAAGAAGGACCATTTCCCTCTACCTTTCATAGATCAAGTGTTGGATGGACTGGCAGGAAAGAAGTTCTTCTCTTTCCTGGATGGGTTTAGCGGGTACAACCAAATCCAAATCAGCCCGGAAGACCAAGATAAGACCACCTTCACTTGTCCTTGGGGTACCTTTGCCTATCGAGTCCTTCCCTTTGGGCTATGCAATGCTCCTGCTACCTTTCAGAGAGCTGTCTTGAGCATCTTCTCGGAGCTGGTCCATGATGTAGTAGAAATCTATATGGATGACTTTACTCCTTATGGGGCCAACTTCCAGGAAGCATTGACCAACCTGGGAAAAGTCCTAACCAAATGCACCGAGATGAACTTGTCCCTTAGTCCTGAAAAATGTGAATTCCTAATGACTGAAGGGACCGTGCTAGGCCATACCATTTCTTGCCAAGGGTTGCAGGTGGATCCTAAACAAATTGCTCTCATCAAGAGGGTTCCACCTCCTCAAAAGGTAAGGGATGTCCGGAGTTTCTTGGGATTAGCAGGATACTACCGGAGATTCATTAAAGATTTCAGCAAGCTAGCCTCGCCATTGTTTGGCCTGTTGGCAAAAGATGTGGAGTTTAATTGGACTAACGATTGTCAGAGGGCTTTAAATGAATTAAAGGACAAATTGGTGTCAGCCCCAATCCTGAGAGGTCCAAACTGGGCCCTACCTTTCCACATCCACACTGATGCCTCGAACAAAGCCATAGGTGCAGCTTTAGGACAAGTTGAGCAAAAACTTCCATATGCCATTTACTTTGTTAGCAAAAACTTGTCCAAAGCTGAGCTGAATTACACTGTAACCGAGAAAGAATTCTTGGCTGTGGTCCATGCATTGAACAAGTTCCGACATTATATTACTGGTTACCAGACCTTTGTACATACTGACCATGCTGCTATTAGATATTTAATGAATAAACCAGATGTGAATGCTCGTATTATTAGATGGTTACTTTTATTGCAGCAGTTTGATTTGACCATTGTTGACAAACCAGGTAGAGAAAATGTTGTTGCTGACTTTTTATCTAGATTGGATTTGTCTGCAGATGAGGATGGAACAGTGGATGACCAGATGCCTGATGAACATCTGTTTGCTATTTCAGTACTCTCTCCATGGTTTGTTGATATAGCAAACTATCTTGTTTCAGCACAGTTCCCTCCACACCTATCTTCCAGAGAGAAGAGCAGAATCATCAGAAAAAGTGCCTCATTTACTTGGATCGGGGGCAATCTGTTCAAGCTTGGCCCCGATCAGATCCTAAGGCGTTGTGTAAGGGAGGAGGAAGTCTTTGATATCCTCCTCACTTGTCATGACGGGCCTTGTGGAGGACATTTTGCAGCAAAGAGAACTGCCTTCAAAATCCTGCAGGCAGGCTACTATTGGCCCACACTTCATCAAGATGTCAGAAGATATGTCAGTTAGTGTGACCAATGCCAAAGAATGGGGAAACCGACCCAAAGGGATGAGATGCCTCTCCAACCTCAAGTGACTCTTGAGCCATTTGAAAAGTGGGGCATGGACTTTGTGGGCCCAATCAACCCCTCTTCGAGGCAAAGGACTTACATCATTGTGTGTACTGACTATTTGACAAAGTGGGCAGAGACCAAAGCAATCAAAGCAACAATAGAAGAAAAGGTGGCCGAGTTCCTAAGAGAGAACATCTTCTATAAGTTTGGCTATCCAAGAGAGCTGGTCACCGATCAAGGGAGCCAGTTCACCTCCAACCTGGTTGAAGATCTCCTAGCTCATCACAAGATCAAGCATAAGACTTCCACCCCTTATCACCCTCAAGCAAATGGGCAGGTGGAAGTCACCAATAGAGCATTAGAAGGGATCTTGACTAAGGTGGTGAGCAGCAGCAGAAAGGACTGGGCAGATCGCCTGGTTGAAGCCACATGGGCTTACAACACCACTTGGAAGACCACCACCGGCTTCACACCGTATGAGCTGGTCTATGGGAAGAAAGCTTTGCTGTCCATTGAGTTTGAGTACAACACATTGAGGATGGCAGCTCAGCTGGATCTAGATCTCAGCCATGCACAACAAGAAAGGCTACTGCAGCTGAATGGCCTGGATGAGCACTGAATGCAGGCCCTCCTTCACTAAGAGGTGGTTCAACTTCAGAGAAAGGTGTGGCATGACCAACATCTCCATGACAAGCAATTTCAGCCGGGAGATTGGGCTTTGTTGTATGACTCCAGATACAAAGACTTCAAGGGGAAGCTGAGAACCAGATGGCTAGGACCATATGCAGTGGAGAAATGCCATGACAATGGATCTGTCCTCATTCGAACCATTGATGAGGAAGCCATTCCCATGCTTGTCAATGGGCATCGATTGAAGATCTACAGGAGACCTCTCTCAAGACAAGAGTTCATCAAAACTATGGAGAAATCTGTATTGGTCATAGAGAAGGGTTCTGCCTCTGCTTTTGGCATACCCTGAGGGATAAAAAAAAAAAAAAAAGAGAGAAAAAAAATAAAGATCCTTGGGTGAAAACCTCTCTGAGGCGCCCAAGGCAAGTGGTAGGGGTGAAAACCGCATTGAGGTGCCCCTATTGTCTTTCAAAAAAAAAAAGAGAAAAGGTTTGAAAAAGATCCTTGAGTGAAAACCTCTCTGAGGCGCTCAGGGCAGATGGCACGGGTGAAAACCTCTTTGAGGCGCCCCTGTTATCTTTCAAAAAAAAAAAAGAAAAAAGAAAAAAAACAATAAGCAAAATATGGTAAAATTGCATGCAGGTTGCAGATGTTCTATGGAGGAGAGGAAGCCTTCAACTCAAAGCCAAGGGTCCTTATGTTGCTGTCAAGAGACCTCACCAGCACCTCCTCCAAGGGTACCCATGTTTTTTTCAAGGTATGTGCAATTTTATCATGGTTTGAATCTTCTACAGGAAGATGCAGTCTTTCTACAGGAAGATGCAGTCTTTCTACAGGAAGGCACGCGGATTTTCTACAGGAAAGTACGAACTTTCTACAGGAAGCTCTGTGTTCTACAGGAAGCTCTGTGTTCTACAGGAAACTTCCTGTAGAAGTTTGGGACGACCCAGAATTCATCTTAAAAGGAGATTTAGCGACTATGGATTGGTTTGGATGCATGCAAGCCTCTGTTGGCACCCTTGCACATTGTTGTCACCTTGCTCCACCATCCTTGTCCACATGCGACCAAGTCCCTGCACCAACAACGAAGATCGATGAGTTCTCGCGGGAAAGCCATTTTCAGAGTTAAACAAATGCTGGGATCTCATACCACAGGCATCAAGAGCTCCGGGAACGTGATTGAAAGGCCAGATCCTCCGTCGTGCAGCATGCACCCAAGGAGAAAGGACTGTTACGAGACACCTCGCGGGAATCCTGCAACAGTTCAACCTGCTCGAGTGGAAACCATTCACAGCTCCGCCATCTGCAACAAAACGCGGGCGCATGCAACCAAAGCATCCACTCCATCGTCGGCAGCCTGTAACCACGAGCCTCCGGGTCTGTGTAAGTCGCATGCAGCAGGTAGATCCACTCACCATCGTCCAAGAACTGGAAAAATCGTGTGCAGCCACGCAGGTAAGTGTCTCAACCCTTCCTTCCATCAAATCGCATGAATTTTACTTTGAAATTGTTTGCATGGCGTAAGAGTGAATGGTTGAGCGGCCGTATGGCCAGTCGGCTGGCCACGTCGGCTAGTTAAAGTGTAATTGGATGTTTGGGTGGCGGCCACGACAAAGAGAATGTGCGGCACGCACGTGAGAACACTCCCATCGGAAGCAAGAGTTTAACAGGAAAAGGCGGCGGCAAATCTGTGGGAATGGATGCGGCAGCAAGTGAATACGCAGGCGAATGATGGATGACATCGCCCAACGGTCCGGCGGGGACAGCTCATCCCCCGCGCCACGGATTGCGCCGATTCAAAATCTAATCGGCTAGATCATGCGCATGCATTTATCAACCACCACTTCAAACTCGGGTGGCTATTCTGATCTCCTCTGCACTTTGATACGCCGAGCTTTTGGCTACCAGAACGCCGGTGAAGCACACCTTGAACGCGGGCCAACTACAGTCCTCCCCGAGAATTGCGCACTGCTCCTACAGGAACACAGTTTCTACAGGAACGCAGTCTACAGGAACACAGTTTCTACAGGAACGCAGTCTACAGGAACACAGTTTCTACAGGAACGCAGTCTACAGGAACGCAGTCTTCTACAGGGAAGCGGGTGCCTCACGAAAAAAGGGTGGCCAATTAAAGAGGTAACCCTGAACTCTTCATGCAACTGGTTAGTAAGAGTGGCAAGACCATCATCCACAGTCTGGTTATAAAGATATTGGTCGAATTGTTGTTTGCTGTGCCTATGCTGTCGTTCTACAGGATGTCAGTATAAGTAGACTGTGTTGAATTTTGTGGATTATATGCATGCTCTGTCTTAATAGACCAAATCTCTTTTGCATTTGCCACCTTTAATTAAAACAACCGTGTCCATCATGCCGGGTGGGTTTATAAGACGGGAACCCACTGATTCAACCAAATTAAGGGAAAACCCAGCAGTAGTAGAGCTCTTCACCAGAGCACAATGGATGCCTTTTTGTGATAAGTTGCAGAGCTACGATGATGAAGTGGCCGAAGAATTCTTGCAGGCTCTGAAGCCTAAATCCCAGACACTGGCCACAGTGAACTTCAGAGGTCTAAGCCTCAAGATCACCCCGGAACATATCAGTCGGATCACAGAACTTCCTATGGGTTTGCCGTGGGATAAGGAAGAACGAAAGCTGAGCCAGCAGGCAAAGAAAGAATTCTTTCCACCTGAGGAAGAATTCTCGGAGGACAAAAATGGGGTGCGAAGAACGAGCCTGTTGCCACCATGGAATGAAGTCAATTTGCAAATCATGAAATATATCACTTGTGAAGGCCGTTTCAGCATCATGTATGCATATCACTTTCGGCTGCTCACTGAATTGAGGCACCGAATTGATCTTCCTGTAGAACAAAAATTGAGCATCCCTTATTACCTACTGCAGTCTCTAATGGAGTGTGCCACAAAGCTGAAAGAGGGCATACCAGATCAGATAGCCCACCATGGGTTGATCAAACTTCTTGTGGAAGATGCATTGCACTCATATAAGGTCCCCCTCTCATGGGAATCCTTCCGGAATTTAACAAAAGATGGGGACATTAAGATGTTGATCGAAGAAACGGGTTCCTCCAGCAGTGAGGAACAAGAAGCAGTGGCCGAGGGACAGAGAGAAGAAGGCCAAGAGACCCCGACAACAGTACAGAAGAAAGAACAAAGGAAGAAGCATGAGGAAAAGGAGGACAAAGAAAAAGGTGGCACACCAATCTTGTCAGCAAGAGAAAAGAGGATGAAGAGCAGAATGGACAAAGCTGAGGTGGTCCTCGTCAGCCCAAGTACCTCAACAGCACCTGCAACCAAAGCAAAAAGTAAAACTCAGGCAGGCAAGCAAGCGGAGCTGGAGACACCTGTGTCTACAGGAAAGCAGAAACAGGCTTCTACAGGAAGCCCGAAAACACAAACAAAGGCTTCTACAGGAAGCCCAAAAATCAGTGAGAAACAGGCTTCTACAGGAAGCCCAAAAACAAAGACAAAGGCTTCTACAGGAAGCCCAAAAATCGTTGAGAAACAGGCTTCTACAGGAAGCCCAAAAACGGAGACAAAGGCTTCTACAGGAAGCCCGAAATTGCAAAAACAAGCTTCTACAGGAAGCCCGAAGACAGAGACAAGGGCTCCTACAGGAAGCCCGAAATTGGAAAAAGGGGCTTCTACAGGAAGCCCGAAGGTCATTGAGAAACAACCTCCTACAGGAAGCCTGAAGACAGAGAGAGGGCCTTCTACAGGAAGCCCGGGAGTGGCTAAAGCCAGGTCTTCTCCAGGAAGCCCAAAAGCGGGAAAGAAAGAATCTTCTACAGGAGGCCCAAAAGTGGGCAAAGCAGGGTCTTCTACAGGAAGCCCGAAATCTGAAAAGGAGGGGCCCTCTACAAGGAGCTCTGAGAGAGAAAAACGCAAGAAAGAGAAGGCTGGTATTCTAGAAAAGGAGGCAGCAGCGGCGCTGGCCGCCCTTAGTACACCTCCAAAGCCGAAGGAGAAGAGAGAGAGGGAGACCCCTCTACCATCTGAGGCCAGGAGAAGCAAGAGGATAACCACGGGCAAGCCACAGCCTCCACCCGGCAGCCAAACCATTTTAGGGGATGTCCCTACTTCACCCAGTGCAAGAACCCCCTCTAAAACAGCAGCCACCCCCGAGAAGGGGAGCCCAAAAATAACTTCCTGGACACGAAAAATAGGCCAATCACCTTCCGAAGCCCGGCTCAAGGAAATAGGAAAGGGGGAAGAAGCATCACCTTCGTCACCACCAGGGGCAGCAAAGGCAGGGCCGCCAAAAACGGGAAAGGAAGAAGCGCCACCCTCGGCAGAAAAGGCAGGGCCACCAAAAACAGGAAAGGAAAAGCATGCTCCGGGCTCTAGTTCTCGGCCAAAGACGAGGAGCCAGGGCAAAGTTGCTCAAGGATGAGCAAATAGTTTAGCTGGGGGGTGATGATGAGCCCCAATTTTTGGTACAATTTGGGCTCATTTGGCCTACTTGCTCTGCTCAAACCATTCATTTTTTATTGCTTATGCATTCATTTCTTGGTTTATTCGTGTTGTTTGTAGGAAGAAGGGTAGGCATTCTATCTACGTGACTAATACATGATGATTTCAGGTTTTGGCATTAAAAGGGAGCAAAGACCACGAAAAAGGAGACAAGGAGACAATGAAGTGGCACTGTTGGTTTTTAGGAGAGGATGTCCACAGTCTTGGGGACCTTCCTCGTAATTCCCACCATAGCTCTGAGCTCCAATCCATCTCCCCACCGAGCTTAGAGGCAGCCAACTATTCTACAGGAACAGCAGTTATAACTGTTCTACAGGAACAGCAGTTATAACTGTCCTACAGGATCAGCAGTTTAACCTTCAGTTGGGCAGCCGAGCTCCACAAATCAAGGACACCTGTTGGATGATCATTTTGCATAAATACTGAGGCCGTAGCCTTGGATAGAAGCTTTTTGAACTTTTGTATTGCTCTTGTAATTTGGAAGTACGAGCTACAGCTCGGTTTTTGTAAGCCAGTTTTGGCATGACATCAGACTTTCGTTTATGAATAAAGGCAGGCAGATTTTGATCTCATTCTGAGTTTCTAAGGGAGCTATAGCTCTCAGGTTAGGGCCCAACCTGAGAGCAATAGATCTCCTCGGTGTTGTAATGTTATTTGCATTTCGTTCCAGCACTTTGAGTTTTTACTTTAACATGCAATTCGAATTTACAGTCTGTTAATTTAGTCTTTTTCATGAGCTTAGATAGGATTAGTTTATGGTGAATTTGCTTTCAGTTGCTTAGATTCGATAGGAGGATAGTTATAATTTGTTGGAGCTCCAGAAAAAGGTTGTTAAAGCTCACTGCCATCTCTGTTAGGGATTGGGGTGCAGTCCATAACCAACCACCAAAAAGAAACGCAGTTCTTCTCATTTCCATGCAAGCTGCAACATAGACATTTTCGTTGAAGATCCATCCATGCACTTTTGATATTGAACCATACTTCTACATTTCACTTCCATGCACGAGTTTCATTTCTTGGTTTTCCATTGATGTTCATAGGTTTCATGGCACAGTTATCATAGGTTAATGAATTTCTCTTTTTTTGGTGCATAAGTCATTTGTTTCATTTACGCTGCTCCTTATCATTCCACTTCCTTCTTCTTCTTCTTGATCTCTCCTCAATCCACCTACTCAGCCTCTGTCCAGCTCATTTACCCTCCAACTCATCCATTAATCACTTAGCTCCATCTACTTAAACTTTCGTTGATCCCATCCTTCCAACCATCAACGCACTGCATGCACTCTTCCTCCATTTGACTTCTCTGCTCCTGAGCCATCACCAGCTCCATCTCCATCTCACCTATCCTCCCACACCACTCCAACACTTCACCATCTCCCAAAACTTCCTCGGTCAAACATCCTGTAGAATTGCACAGACTTCCTGTAGAAACCCCTGAGTTTCCTGTAGGATCCCCTGCAGACTTCCTGTAGAAGCCTGCAAACTCGGTTGCTGAGCATCCGAACGTGGTAGACTTCTGTGGACTGATGCTAGAGACCCTCTGGGACCTCCCCTAGCCATCCTGACCTTGCCCATGCTTTCCTTCCATTCCAACCGCTCCTGCACAACCAAACCCTAATCAAAAGCATCATCACAATAAATCCAACCACTTAATGAAAAAATACAAAAACATGTCTTTTCAGATGCAAGTAGCTTAGATGCATGTATTTCAGTTCACTGCAAGTAATGGCATTAGTGGTAGTAGTTTCATTCACAGTTTTGCATTGTAAGGGTCTAGCTAGTCAAATTAGGGTTTACTAGGGTTTTCATGCTTTATTGGCTTTCAGTTTCTTTCTGCAGTTAGACTAGTCTCCTTTGAGTTAGCTTTCATCCATCATTCATAAAGCTTCTTCTGTGAGCATATAGAAGTTGGCTTGAGCCCTAGCGGACTTGTGCCAGCTGACCAAGTGACAGCTGCGACAAGAGCTAGTACTTGTGCATACAGCACCGTCGCTTCCAAGTTTGTACGAACTACCGGGTTGATAAAATTAGAGATAGGAAGCTCCAGGAGTTGTAGCATTATTGCTACAATACTGGAGGAACAAGAAGCAGTGGCTGAGGGACAGAGAGAAGAAGGCCAAGAGACCCCGACAACAGTACAGAAGAAAGAACAAAGAAAGAAGCATGAGGAAAAAGAGGACAAAGAAAAAGGTGGCACACCTATCCTGTCAGCAAGGGAAAAGAGGATGAAGAGCAGAATGGACAAAGCTGAGGTGGTCCACGTCAGCCCAAGTACCTCAACAGCACCTGCAACCAAAGCAAAAAGTAAAACTCAGGCAGGCAAGCAAGCGGAGGTGGAGACACCTGTGTCTACAGGAAAGCAGAAACAGGCTTCTACAAGAAGCCCGAAGATCAGTGAGAAACAGGCTTCTACAGGAAGCCCGAAAACAAAAACAAAGGCTTCTACAGGAAGCCCGAAGATCGTTGAGAAGCAGGCTTCTACAGGAAGCCCAAAAGTAAAGACCAAGGCTTCTACAGGAAGCCCAAAAATCATTGAGAAACAGGCTTCTACAGGAAGCCCAAAAACGGAGACAAAGGCTTCTACAGGAAGCCCGAAATTGCAAAAACAGGCTTCTACAGGAAGCCCGAAGACAGAGACAAGGGCTTCTACAGGAAGCCCGAAATTGGAAAAGGGGGCTTCTACAGGAAGCCCGAAGGTCATTGAGAAACAGCCTCCTACAGGAAGCCTGAAGACAGAGGGAGGGCCTTCTACAGGAAGCCCGAAATCTGAAAAGGAGGGGCCCTCTACAAGGAGCTCTGAGAGAGCAAAACGCAAGAAAGAGAAGGCTGGTATTCTAGAAAAGGAGGCAGCAGCGGCGCTGGCCGCCCTCAGTACACCTCCAAAGCCGAAGGAGAAGAGAGAGAGGGAGACCCCTCTACCATCTGAGGCCAGGAGAAGCAAGAGGATAACCACGGGCAAGCCACAGCCTCCACCCGGCAGCCAAACCATTTTAGGGGATGTCCCTACTTCACCCAGTGCAAGAACCCCCTCTAAAACATCAGCCACCCCCGAGAAGGGGAGCCCAAAAATAACTTCCTGGACACGAAAAATAGGCCAATTGCCTTCCGAAGCCCGGCTCAAGGAAATAGGAAAGGGGGGAGAAGCATCACCTTCGTCACCACCAGGGGCAGCAAAGGCAGGGCAGCCAAAAACGGGAAAGGAAGAAGCGCCACCCTCGGTAGAAAAGGCAAGGCCACCACAAACAGGAAAGGAAAAGCATGCTCCGGGCTCTAGTTCTCAGCCAAAGACGAGGAGCCAGGGCAAAGTTGCTCAAGGATGAGCAAATAGTTTAGCTGGGGGGTGATGATGAGCCCCAATTTTTGGTACAATTTGGGCTCATTTGGCCTACTTGCTCTGCTCAAACCATTCATTTTTTATTGCTTATGCATTCATTTCTTGGTTTATTCGTGTTGTTTGTAGGAAGAAGGGCAGGCATTCTATCTACGTGACTAATACATGATGATTTCAGGTTTTGGCATTAAAAGGGAGCAAAGACCACGAAAAAGGAGACAAGGAGACAATGAGGTGGCACCGCTGGTTTTTAGGAGAGGATGTCCACGGTCTTGGGGACCTTCCTCGTAATTCCCACCATAGCTCTGAGCTCCAATCCATCTCCCCACCGAGCTTAGAGGCAGCCAACTGTTCTACAGGAACAGTAGTTATAACTGTTCTACAGGAACAGCAGTTATAACTGTCCTACAGGATCAGCAGTTTAACCTTCAGTTGGGCAGCCGAGCTCCACAAATCAAGGACACCTGTTGGATGATCATTTTGCATAAATACTGAGGCCGTAGCCTTGGATAGAAGCTTTTTGAACTTTTGTATTACCCTTGTAATTTGGAAGTACGAGCTACAGCTCGGTTTTTGTTCCTCTTGTAAGCCAGTTTTGGCATGTCATCAGACTTTCGTTTATGAATAAAGGCAGGCAGATTTTGATCTCATTCTGAGTTTCTAAGGGAGCTATAGCTCTCAGGTTAGGGCCCAACCTGAGAGCAATAGATCTCCTCGGTATTGTAATGTTGTTTGCATTTCGTTCCAACACTTTGAGTTTTTACTTTAACATGCAATTCGAATTTACAGTTTGTTAATTTAGTCTTTTTCATGAGCTTAGATAGGATTAGTTTATGGTGAATTTGTTTCCAGTTGCTTAGGTTAGAAGAGGATAGATATAATTCATTGGAGCTCCAGAAAAAGGTTGTTAAAGCTCACTGCCATCTCTGTTAGGGATTGGGGTGCAGTCCATAACCAACCACCAAAAAGAAACGCAGTTCTTCTCATTTCCATGCAAGCTGCAACATAGACATTTTCGTTGAAGATCCATCCATGCACTTTTGATATTGAACCATACTTCTACATTTCACTTCCATGCACGAGTTTCATTTCTTGGTTTTCCATTGCTGTTCATAGGTTTCATGGCACAGTTATCATAGGTTAATGAATTTCTCGTTTTTTTGGTGCATAAGTCATTTGCTTCATTTACGCTGCTCCTTATCATTCCACTTCCTTCTTCTTCTTCTTGATCTCTCCTCAATCCACCTACTCAGCCTCTGTCCAGCTCATTTACCCTCCAACTCATCCATTAATCACTTAGCTCCATCTACTTAAACTTTCGTTGATCCCATCCTTCCAACCATCAACCCACTGCATGCACTCTTCCTCCATTTGACTTCTCTGCTCCTGAGCCATCACCAGCTCCATCTCCATCTCACCTATCCTCCCACACCACTCCAACACTTCACCATCTCCCAAAACCTTCCACGGCCAAACATCCTGTAGAATTGCACAGACTTCCTGTAGAAATCCCTGAGTTTCCTGTAGGATCCCCTGCAGACTTCCTGTAGAAGCCTGCAAACTCGGTTGTTGAGCATCCGAACGTGGTAGACTTCTGTGGACTGATGCTAGAGACCCTCTGGGACCTCCCCTAGCCATCCTGACCTTGCCCATGCTTTCCTTCCATTCCAACCGCTCCTGCACAACCAAACTCTAATCAAAAGCATCATCATAATAAATCCAACCACTTAATGAAAAAATACAAAAACATGTATTTTCAGATGCAAGTAGCTTAGATGCATGTATTTCAGTTCACTGCAAGTAATGGCATTAGTGGTAGTAGTTTCATTCACAGTTTTGCATTGTAAGGGTCTAGCTAGTCAAATTAGGGTTTACTAGGGTTTTCATGCTTTATTGGCTTTCAGTTTCTTTCTGCAGTTAGACTAGTCTCCTTTGAGTTAGCTTTCGTCCATCATTCATAAAGCTTCTTCTGTCAGCATATAGAAGTTGGCTTGAGCCCTAGCGGACTTGTGCCAGCTGACCAAGTGACAGCTGCGACAAGAGCTAGTACTTGTGCATACAGCACCGTCGCTTCCAAGTTTGTACGAACTACCGGGTTGATAAAATTAGAGATAGGAAGCTCCAGGAGTTGTAGCATTATTGCTACAATACTGGAGCCCACCACCAGCCCCTACCACTCTAACAGAGCTCCGCAACTTTTTGGGTCTTGCCAATTTCTACTCCAATTTCGTGTTAGGGTTCTCTCATATCGCTTGGCCTTTAAGTCAATTCACCAAGGGCGGAGTGAAAGAAAAGTTATTTTGGTCAGAAACTAAGTAGCGAGCGTTCTTCGAGTTGAAGAATCGCTCCGTGCTGCACCAATTCTCACATTACTAGACCTGCAACAACCTTTTGAGATTGAGACAAATGCCTTCGACTATGCTATTGGGCTAGTTCTTACTCAACATGGGCATCCAGTGGCTTACCACAGTGAGACACTTTCAGACATAGTCGGAAAGTATCCCACTTACAACAAAGAAATGTATTCCATTGTGCAGGTCTGTCGTCAACGGAAGCATTACATTATGGGGAAGGAAATAGTCATCCACACAAACCACCAACCTCTACAGTTCATACAAACATAAGGGAAGTTGCAAAACGATTGCCATCAGAAATGGTCCACCTATCTACAATAGTTCCATTTTAACATTAAGTATAAGAAGGGCAACACCAATAATGTCGTTGATTGCCTCAGCAGACCACCGATCATGGCGGTGATCACTTTGCTCGACTCCTGTGGGCACGAGACATCGAGGTGGACATATGTTTACAAGAGCGATCGAAAATTTGACAGCATATACCAGACACTACTGGAAGGGAAGAAAGTTCCAAATTTTCACCTTCAGGATGCACTGTTATGCCACTTAGGACACATATGTGTTCCTTCAAGTGAGCGTGCCAAGATGATTTGGGAGGTGAACTACAATCGGGTCGCTGGACATTTCGAAGTAGAGAAAGCAATGGCAGTATTGCTGAAGTATTTTTATTGGCCGAAACTTCTTCAAGATGCTTGGAAGTACATTAGATCCTACACCGCCTGCACCATTGCCAAACCAACCATCAAGAAGCAAGGCCTATATACTCCTCTACCTACTGCTAGATGGCCTTGGGAATCTGTATCCATGGATTATATTTCGGGCCTTCCTTCTACTAAACACGATAACGATTGCGTTTTCGTGGTCATCGACAGATTCTCTAAGATGGCCATCATGGTGGCCTACAAGAAGAGTATCTCAGCAGAGGCCACTACTAAGCCCTTCTTTGAGCGAGTGGGGGTACACTTTGGGATCCCACAGTCCATTATCTTAGATCGAGAAAACAAATTCCTGAGTGCATTTTGGTCAAGTCTCTGGTCGATGCTCGATACAAAACTCACGAATTCCATGACTTTCCATCCCCAAACTGATGGCCAAACAGAGGTTGTCAACATAATGATTGTACACATTCTACGCATGTACAACTCAAAGCATCCATGCACATGGGATGAAATTATCCCCTATGTCCAACACAACTACAAAAGAGCTCTCCATAGCTCAATAGGCCACAATCCCTTTTAGGCAGGGCTGGGATTTCATCCATTATGCCCCATTGATGTGTCCATACCATTTACAACCACTTAGGTAGATTCGGCTCACGTGCTGTCCGAAGCTGAAAGGGCTAACAACTTCATTGAGCGCATTCAACACATCTGCCAACATTTCCATGATATATTGGACAGATCCAATGCCAAGTACAAGCAGCGCTATGATCAACATCGAGTGCCTCACAAGTTCAAGGTGGGCAACAAAGTTTGCTTCATTTGCAGAAAGAGCGCCTAGCTGAGCCCCACCGCAAGCTTTCCCCGCTCCAATATGGGCCATACACCATCACCAAGTCTATCGGTAACAATGCCTTTGAGCACAACATCCCACTGTTCCTTGGTCTGCACCTAGTGTTCAATGTAGATTGCCTTCGGCCATACTTCCCACCATTTTTGGACACATCTGACATTACAGAAAAACTCACACCAATAAGGCTAAACCCAGACTACATGGAATAGGCCACCACCGATCAGATCATGGACACACAGATCAAAAGAACTCGCCAATAAAAGATCCCTATATCGGGTTGTCAAAGCCAACCAACTCCTTCACCAAGGCAAGTAGCTCACCAGGGACCAAGTTCAACAGAAGTTTCCCCATCTCATGGAGGCACCCAATGTAATGGGGACCATTGCTTCCTAAGGGGAGAGGAATGATCTAGGTGGATATTGGTGGCCACTTGCCTATTCCACTTGGACCCTCAACACTATCTCTTTCAGTTTTTCGGTTTCCTTAATTGTAGCACATTTTACTATTTTTGGCAGTTTTGGGGTCATGAAATTCCGGAGTTATTTTGAGGCCCTAAACGATGTTTTTAGGGAAAACGGAGAGACAGAAAACATCCCAAACGAACTTGCCTCTATTTTTTGGCGTGTCTTCGAGATCTTCTAAATGAGGTATTATGATAGCCAAACGGAGATCGTATGCCAAAGTTACGACCCCGGGAAGTTGATGTCCCAATTTACCCTAATGGGCCCATAGTTTTTGCGCTTCAACTCCTAGGGTTAGGTTTTTGGATGTTTATGGTTTTCTATTATTTCTCAATAATAAATAGGCCTTTGATCCTCATTGCAACACAGTTCAAAGGCATGTAGGCGCCACATCTCTCCTTAGAGATAAGCTACTATCGCCCGAGCTATCTTATTTCCATTATGTTTGTAAGCATAGTTCAATATTTTTCCATTAATGAAATGAAGTGTTTTTCTGCCGCATCTCCGTGTTTATGATTATATCTGTAAGTCGTTGCATTTAAGTTCGAATTAGTGGTATTTGAGCGGTATGCTCTTTCTCTGTTTTTCTTTGCATGTTCCCATCGAGGTTAAGGTATAAGGAATTAGGGCTCGATCTGGTTGAACCATTGCAGGATCAGCCTCGCAAAACCTAATGACCTCCCATGGCGAAAGAAAAGAAAGATGAGGAGGCAGGAGATCCTTTCAAAATGTTGCTCAAAGAATCTCTCGAGCGACAGAGGGACACAATGATGGATAACTTTTCCCACATCCTTCAACGGCTACCCACAGGTGATGCATCTCCATCCAACAACCACTCTGGAGGCACCATTCCTTTTAAGGTACAAGTTAACTTCGATATTCCCATATTTGAAGGCCTGATAGATGCAAACGTCACATATAAATGGTTAAATCTATTGCAAGGATATTTTTCAGTTAATGACTTTTCCAATCAGGAAAAGATTATGTTTGCACTTCTCAAAGCTACCCCACACGTCAAGGACTGGTGGGAAACCTACTGTGAACAAACGGACAAGAGTGAACCCTCATTGTTTTTAGTTGCACACACTTGGAATTCTTTCTGAGACGCCATCAAGGAACAATATTACCCTATCGAGAGCTATGAAGACAAATACATAAAGTGGATCACGTTACAGTAGGGAAGGGACCAAGAGTGCAGGAGTTCACAAATACTTTCCATACCCTTTGCACGAAGTTGGGTAACAAGGATACTAAGCGAAATTTGGTGCTAAAGTACTACAGCTATCTACACAATTACATCCGGGACGAGATGTAGTTCCTGGACATTTCCTCGCTCATCACAGCGTATCGGTACGCTGTAAAGATTGAGCATAATTTTAAACAGAACAAGCGGGACTTCGGAGCTGCGAATCCAAAGCAAGGAAAGGGCGCTCCCAAACCACAGAACAAGGGCCTAAGCCAAGGTGGGGCTACCCAAGATAATCCACTAAAGTCACAAGCAAAGAACAACTCCATGAAGACGAATAAGGACACAGGAAAATGGTGTGAGTTCCATAAGAGCTCCACTCACAATACAAGTGAGTTTCGGGCCAAGCAGTCACTGGTGGCCGAGTTGAAGGCTTCCAAATTAGATGCAGGTTCTGACTCTAAATCAGAAGATAAGGGGACTGACAAAGAGAAGCAGATCATTGATGCGAAGCCTAGTGCCGCTGTGGCCACCACAAAGATCCAAAAAATTGACCCTGAAGATCTAGAGGAGGGGGAACGCCTCTTCCACTCACAAATGTGGGTGAAGGGTTCACCGCAACAATTCATTGTCGACAGTAGGAGCCAAAAGAACCTCATTTCAGCAGAAGTCGTGAAGTGGCTGGGCCTAAAGACTACAACACATCCACAACTGTACACCATTGGGTGGCTTCACCAAGGACGAGATCTTCGTGTCAGCCAACAGTGTCGCCTTCCCTATAGACTCGTCACTCAAGCCCTTTACGGATGAGGTATTGAGTGACATTGCTCCTCTTGAAGTTTCTGGTGTATTGTTAGGACAACCATACTTGTGGAAGCGACATGTTGTATATGAGTCTAGACCTCGCTCTGTTATTATTACTTTGGCTAATAAGTTGTACAAGATACCGGAGGTAGCCCCGCCTACTGCATCTCTTTGATCGCTGCAAAGAAATGCAGTAAGATCATTTCCCAGATGAGGAAATTCGTTTTCCTTATGATTATCCCCCAAGGCAAGAAGAAGGTTGTGGCCACGGCTTCCAGGCAGGGCTCCTCTTCACAGTAGCAACAAATGGACAAGGTCATGGAGGAGTACAGGGACATTTTCACCTCACCCACAGGGGTGCCTCTGCACTTTCAGGTCAAGCACTCCATCGATCTAACCCCGGGCACGCTGCTGCCCAATGGACCGATCTATAGATGCTTTGTTCTAGAGAATGAAGATATCAAGAGGCAGATTCAGGAACTACTACAGAAAGGGCACATCAGGCCAATTTCATCACCATGTGGGAGCCCAATTGTATTGGTACAGAAGAAGGATGGGACCTGGAGACTTTGTATTGACTATCGGGCACTGAACAATATCACTGTTCGGAATAGGTACCCAATCCCATGGATTGATAACCTTCTGGACCTGCTCAAGGGGGGCCTAATATTTCAGCAAGATTGACTTGAAGTCTGGTTATCACCAGGTGCCTATTGAACCTTCCGATGTGTGGAAGACTGCCTTCATGAGACTGATGGAAGACATCTTGCGGCCCTTCACCAATGCATTCATGGTGGTGTATCTAGATTACATATTGATCTTCAACCAAAGTTGGGAAGAACACCTCCACCATATTCAACAGGTCCTTCAAACCCTTCGACAACACAAGTTGTGTGCTAACTTGGAGAAATTCACCTTTGGCCTGACCTAGGTTCAATATCTGGGGTACATCATTGATGAGCAGGGTGTACATGTGGACTCATCCAAGATACAAGTCATTCAAGATTGGCCAACCCCAACCACTCTAACAAAGCTCCACAACTTTTTGGGTCTTGCTAATTTCTATCACAGGTTCATGTTAGGGTTATCTCATATCACTTGGCCTTTAAGTCAAGTCACCAAGGGCGGAGTGAAAGCAAAGTTCTTTTGGTCAGAAACCCAACAGCGAGCGTTCTCCGAGTTAAAGAATTGCCTTTGTTCTACACTAGTGCTCACATTACCAGACCTGCAACAACCATTTGAGATTGAGACAGATGCCTCTGACTATGCTATTGGGGTAGTTCCTACTCAACATGGGCATCCAATGGCTTACCGTAGTCAGACATAGTCCGAAAGTACCCCACTTATGACAAAGAAATGTATTCCATTGTGCAGGCCTATCGTCAATGGAAGCATTACATTATGGTTAAGGAAACAGTCATCCACACAAACCACTAGCCTCTACAGTTCATACAGACACAAGGGAAGTTGCAGAATGATCACCATCTGAAATGGTCCACCTATCTGCAACAGTTCCATTTGAACATTAAGTATAAGAAGGGCAACACCAATAATGTTGATGATTGCCTCAGCAGACCACCGGTCATGGCGTGATCACTAAGCTCAACTCCTGTGGGCACGAGACATTGGGGTGGTTGCATGTTTACAAGAGCGATCCAAAATTTGGCAGCATATACGAGACACTCCTGGAAGGGAAGAAAGTTCCTAATTTTCACCTTCAGGATGCATTGTTATGCCACTTGGGACACATATGTGTTCCTTCAAGTGAGCGTTCCAAGATGATTTGGGAGGCGCACTACAGTCGGGTCGCTGGACATTTTGGAGTAGAAAAAATAGTGGCAGTATTGCAAAAGTATTTTTATTAGCCAAAACTTCATCAGGATGTTGGGAAGTACATTAGATCCTACACCACCTCTGCCATTGCCAAACCAACCATCAAGAAGCAAGGCCTATATACTCCTCTACCTACTCCTAGCTGACCTTAGGAATCTGTCTCCATGGATTATATGTCCGGCCTTCCTTCTAATAAGCATGACAACGATTGTGTTTTTGTGGTCGTCAACAAATTCTCTAAGATGGCCATCATGGCGGCCTGCAAGAAGAGTATCTCAATAGAGGCCACTGCTAAGCTCTTCTTTGAGTGAGTGTGGGTACACTTTGGGATCCCACAGTCCATTATCTTAGATCGAGACAACAGATTCCTAAGTGCATTTTGATCAAGTCTCTAGTTGATGCTCGATACAAAACTCACTAAGTCCACGACTTTCCATCCCCAAACTAATGGCCAAACAGAGGTTGTCAATAGAATGATCATATACATTCTACGCATGTACAACTCAAAGCATCCACACACATGGGATGAAAGTCTCCCCTATGTCCAATACAACTAGAACAGAGCTCTCCACAGCTCAACACGCCATAGACCCTATCAGGTAGTGTTGGGATTCCATCCATTATGCCCCATTGATGTGGCCATAGCATTTACAGCCACTCAAGTAGATTCAGCTCACATGCAGTCCAAAGCTTAAAGGGCTAACAACTTCATTGAGTGCATTCAACACATCCCCCAACATCTCCATGATATATTGGACAGATCCAATGCTAAGTACAAGCAACACCATTATCAACATTGAGTGTCGCACAAGTTTTAGGTGGGCGACAAAGTTTGGCTTCATTTGCAGAAAGATCGCCTTGCTGGGCCCCATCGCAAGCTTTGCCCGCTCTGATATGGGCCATACACCATCACCAAGGCTATCGATGACAATGCCTTCGAGTTCAGCATCCCACTATTCCTTGGTCTGCACCCAGTGTTCAATGTAGATCGCCTTCGACCATACTTCCCACCATTGTTGGACACATTTGACATTGCAGAACAACTCACACCAACAGAGCTAAACCCAGATTGCATGGAACAAGCCACCATTGATCAAATCACAAACACACAGATCAAGAGAACTCGCCAACATAAGATCCACTATATCGGGTTGTCAAAGCCGACCAACTCCTTCACCAAGGCAAGTGGCTCACTAGGGACCAAGTTCAGCAGAAGTTTCCCCATCTCATGGAGGCAATCAATGAAATGGGGACCACTGCTTCCTAAGGGGGGAGGAATGATCCAAGTGGATATTAGTGGCCACCTGCCTATTCCACTTGGACCCCTAACACTGTCTCTTTTAGTTTTTCAGTTTCCTTAATTGTAGCACAATTTACTATTTTTGGTAGTTTTTCGAGTCCTGAACTTCCGAAGTCGTTTTGAGGCCGTAAACGACGTTTTTAGGGAAAATGGAGAGACCGCAAACATCTCAAATAAACTTGCTTATTTTTTTTGGCCTTTTCTTTGAGATCTTCGAAACGAGGTATTATGATAGCCAAACGAAGATCGTATGACAAAGTTACAACCCCAGGAAGTTGATGTACCAATTTACCCAAACAGGGCCCATAGTTTTGGCACTTCATCTCCTAGGGTTAGGTTTTTGGATGTTTAGGGTTTTCCATTGTTTCTCAATAATAAATAGGCCTTTGAGCCTCATTGTAACATGGTTCAGAGGCATGTAGCCACCACATCTCTCCATAGAGATAAGCTACCATCGCCTGAGCTATCTTATTTCCGTTCTATTTGTAAGCATAGTTCAATATTTTTCCATTAATGAAATGAAGTGTTTTTTTGCCGCATCTTTGTGTTTATGATTATATCTATAAGTCGTTGCATTCCTGTTTAAGTTCGAATCACTTGTTGTTACGGCATGGAGTGGTGTGGCTATTGCTAAAAATGAGGATATGAATTTCTTCAGGTATTGGGTTTCCCTAATGAAACCAATGAAAATGTTCAAAAACCTCACCAAATTTGTATGTGTAATAAATGGGTGAATCCCCATGGTACTATTAACGGTGTTGGATACCGCCAACATGCAGGGGGTATCCCTGTTGTGAAGTCCTAATTATACCTCACACCATTTGGAGTAGGAGCCCCATCCAGAGTATAGGCTCGACCACCATAACTTAAGGTTTGCCTTGGTTTCGATGGATAACATAAGATATTACACACATAACATTAAAACAAGCAAGTAATTTGACATTGTGAAACGCCAATTGCAATGCATAAACAAAGGCTTTCATGAGAGGGAGACAAGAGTGGGTCTCTAGAAGGAAAGTAATACTACTATCCTAAGAGAGGCACACGAGAGCAAGGAAATATCCATTGATTAACCTGCAAATTATTTCACAAGATAACAACAATTCATGAAAGCAAATACACAACACATTCAACAAGATAAGCACCAAAGCCACCAAAATAGTTCAATTTATTTAGTACATAAAAACATCAACATATACTGTAAACATCCAAAGGATAGTTTTAAAACATTCACGATACATGGGTGAAAGTGAATTGGCTCAATGAGCTTCAATTATTAGGTGAAAGATCCAAGTACACAGTTACAATGGTGAGACACTAGTTCCAATAGTGGAACAATAAGTCACTTCTTGCTTCTCCAAAAGAATGATCTTCTCTCCTATGTCGAGTCGAAGAAGCCAAGGCTAGCTCTCCTAAGTCTAAGCCTCGCAAAAAAAAATCATGAGTTATGAGGTTGATTTTATAACAAGAGGAATGACCTTTCATATCCCTTATGACTCTTGAACTACCCTCATGAATCTTAGAATTCCAATGTGCCCTTTTGACTTCCATAAGTCTTTTGGGCTCCTAAATGACCTTTGAACTTCTATAAGACTCTTTTGTCCACATGTGACTTTTCATATTCCACATGTGACTCTTGGACTTCCACACATTTAAATTTTTTTATTTTCTCAAAAAATCATCATTACATTCCACATGATGATGTGGTGGGACACATGGAAACACATGAAATTGTGATGACATTTATAAAAGCCATAACTTGGCAATGATGAAATGGAACTTCATGATGATGTCGAAATGCCAAGTTGCTCTCTTCGTTGTTATGTCTTCAATCTTCATGAAATATTTTCTTTTTTCTTCATCTTCACCATCCAAAGGGTCATGGATCAACATCATGACCTTATGACATATCATTCAATGTCTCCATTCTGTCATGGTCCAGGATCTACTTCATGTCTTCATGATGGTTCTTCTTTGTGCTTCTTCTCCATAATTGCTTCTTGCTTCTTCACCTTGACATATTCCTTGAGCATCACCTTGTCATGATGAGAATATACACTTTCCAATGAAAATCACTCATGACAAGGAAAAATCAATGTTGAAATCATCTATCCTAGCTCTACCTTGCTCATGGAAGAAGTTACTTGTGAAGGCCTATGAAAGGACTTTGAGAGGTAATGACTTGATGAGAAGAGTGCACTTGAGCTTAACAGTGGCTAAGGAAGGCACCAGTGTTTACTAAGAGTGTTCCATGAGCTATGAGGAGGAGTTCTTCAAGGTCCAATGCAGTGGAAGTGAAAGGGACAATGTGAGGATCTTGCTAACTAAAAATACGCCATGTGCTAGGCTCAAAGGAGAAGGAGATAGTGAGAGCACAATTGAGCTTAACAGTGAGCAAGGGATGGCCCCACTATTTACTAAAGGTGTGACATGTGCTCAGGGAGAGAGAGAGAGAGAGAGATTGTTTGAGCATAGGGCACAATCAAAAGGGACAAGGAGGAACCATTGTTTCTTGATAGTGCACTATGCATTAGAGAGGCTCAATGAGGGCGTAGAGTACATAGATAATGGACAAGGGTGCCAATTGTCCCTAGGGTGCACCATGTGATTTTGAAGGGATAGGGGGTCCTTTTTTTCCCGAATTGCACTAAAATGCTCCTTGTTTTCCTGAAGTGCGCTCAGAAGGTCCATGTTTTCCCAAAGTCCGCTATGAGAGGGACATCCTTCTTCTAGGCACATTTTTCTCCAACAATGGCTCATTGTTTACTAGACATGCACTTTGTATCCAGGAGGACTCGCTAGAAATTGAAATTGTGCATTTTTCTAAGGCAAACAAGAGAAGGATAGGTCACTTTACCTTGAAGGTATTGAATGTTTAACCATAGGAGATGACATAAATAAAGAATTAGTGCACAAGTCTAAGAGGGAGGGATGAATAGTTAGTGCTCATCACCTGGGGAAGGATTGAAGCTTTCATAACTTGAACTGTGCAGTAGGACAAAGAATAGCTCCAAAACGGGCTAAGTGCGGGACTAGTAGAGTAAGAGGGTGAAATGCATTCGAACGAGACTCAAACATGGATCACACACATGAATGCCATCAATACAAGCTAGGATAATGTAAAGGGCTCATAGACTATAGTCACACCTTGAAACAACAACAAAGCGACACTTATTTATAAGTGTGACATTTAAAATTCCACATTACAAAACTTAGAATACAAGTTCCGACACAAAGATTGATTGTGACCATAAAGTGCGTTAAGTTTTAGGAATGTGTCTAGTGCAAATTCTTATGATATGTAGAACCATTTAATATAGAAGAGTGCACTAGATCTACCTCTAGTGATGTGCAAAGGCGTGATGCATACAAGAGTGAAAACAACTAAAAGCAACACCTGCAACAGTAAGAAAACATGAAAATGACACTTGTAAAAGCTAAAGAAATTAAAAGTGACACATTCCAGAGTGAAGATAACACGAAAATGACAATAATTAAAGTAAAAGCAAGAAAAAGAGATAGTCGCAAATGAGAAAAGCGATACTTATGAGAGAAAAGGTGCACAAAAGCGACAATTGGGAAAAACTCATCGAAATAGATGTACAATTACAATCAAAGTGAGGGAGACTATCAATGGAAAACTTACAATGATTATTGACATAGGTTATGTAATGCACTATCCTTATGGATTGTGCAATGCAAGTCCAAGCTTGCAGAAAAGGTGTGTTCATGAATTCATCAAGGACTAGGTATGTGTGAGCAAGTGACTTTGACACTTAGAATCTTAAAAGAATAAGACTCAAATACTTTACAAAAAATCAACCGACCATGAAGTGACCAAGAGAAATCAAGGAACGAAAAATTGTAAACTCCTAAGTAGGTTCCAAAATTCAAGTGTAGGCAAAATTTTGGAGGGTATTGATCGCAACATCAACAAGTACATATAAAAATGTATAAGATATTTTGTCAATAATATAATATACATATATAATATTTTGGTGAATATTAAAAATGTATAAGATATTTTGTCAATAATATAATATACATATATAACATTTTGGTGAATATTTCACTGAGTTTTAAATTTTTGTTAAATCTTGGTGATTTTTTCACTAAATTATAAAACACTATAAAGCCTTGGCAAATATTTCATAAAGTCAGAAAATATTGTAAAACCTTGGCTATTCCTTAATAATGTATAAAACAATATATAATTAAAAAAAAAGTTAAACTATAATACACCCATTTTCCATGTTTGGGAAAAAAACATGATGGGTTATGTTGGTAGAAGTTCTTACTATACATTCTTGCAAATCTTTTGTATATTTTTATCATGCTTTACTACAAGAGTCTTATTACCTCCCAAGGGGAAACTAGTTGGAGAGGCACCCATAAAGGTGTGCAATATTGATCTGTAGAGTTTCTTTTGCTCAAACTTGGTCTCGACACATCTAGACAACTTAGTCGTTTTCTATGTAATTCATATTAAAGGATTCACATGAAAATAAGGTCTACAAAAAGCTATATCAAAATCATGAATCTTTACATCAAATTCTTTTAGTTTCTTATACATTGCTTCTCTAAAAGGTAAATACTTCTTTAATTCCTCTGCTTTAGATTAACCAACCACTTTGATATTTGGTGTTTCATTGCCATTTGTAGGTATTTCACCTCCTTTTTGGCTTGTAATTATCGTAGTAATTGTTTCATTTTACTGTATAGTTCACAACTCTAGCAATGTTCAATTGATAAACAATTCTTTGAAATTGCACAAAATGAAAAATGAGATTGATTGGAAGATAAATCTGCATTGGAACTTAATTTCCTACATGATAAAAAAATGGTAATAACACAAACTCGTTAAAATGCTATAACTGGTGAGTTCAAAAATATAACACGAAAATCTAAACAATAGTCTTTGCATGTTGACTACTTGGAAAAACATATCACAAAGCCATCATCATCAAGGGATTCTAAACTTCAAGAATCATAGTGCTCTAAATAGTATATCGTCATCAATTGATTACATGTGATTCTCTTTTAGTCTTGGCATCAAAGGTATTACTACGTTAAAGGAATTTTAATCTCATGACAATAGGTCTTCTATGATGAACACATAGGAACCTAGTGCATAAACCATTTTTCTCTTCACTTAACTAATTAGATCTCTTTCACTTTGTTTATAACCAATAAGTATCTCAAATAATATAAATTAAACATAGTATATTCTAAAAGTTGAAGATTCTTCATTCATGCCAAAAAGTGAAAGGAAATAAAAAATTATTTCCTTGAATCATCAAATATATAAAATAATAATTATTGTTATGTAAAGCATATTAAATGACAAGAGAATAATTGAAGTCATATATTAATTCTAGTACCACGAATTTCTCAAATAAACATGACAAACCTATAAGACAAAGGGTATTATTCAACAAAGGTCTTTAACTTTAACTAAAACCCTTATATCAATAATGTAACGCCCCCTCCCACATTTACCTGCTTTTACAAGATCTATAGGGTAAACATGAGCTGAGCGCTACTATGACATGACCTGACTTCCATGTTCTAGTGATGGAAGTGGGGCCTACAAACCGACAACTTACTGGCATCCCTTACGGACTACATATCACTCAGGAGTCTGATAACCACCCCAAGTGATCAATCCCTAAGCTATCACTCCTTTTCACTGACTTAACACCCCAACCGCACCCTTGACACATTATGCATATGATTATGAGGCTATAAACACACCCATAAGCTTATCTGCCAGCGGTTATGACCCAAAATCCCCATGTTTTATGCATGCAGTTGCAAGATCTATGCCACTTTTTCAGGAAATCCTCTAAATCACTTCCCATAACTGCCTGTAAGTTTCCAAAAACATAAATAAAGTGATATCAAGGCTAACCATTCAAAACTTGAACAATATCTTGACCAGAACATGCCTAGTACATAATATACATTTGATCAAACATATGGTAAACATGAAAGCTACAAGTCATGAATGCATATCTGATCATAAACATCTGAACTGCATCTGAGAATAACCAAGAAGGCTCAATGCCCTCTCAACCTAGCTGCAACAACACTTGTTCGCCCATGCATTCATCAACCATTCAATAAAATATCAAATCATGAACAAAAGCCATATCTAGAAAAAATCATAGAACCATGCTTATAAGCATCATATAACCAGAATAGAAACCATGATAAATCAACCATAAAATCCACATAATAAAAAGTACATGTGCTCATTAATTACATTGGAAGAATAACTCATATTAAATTATGCAAAATCCAACCAAGTCAAGGACTTCCATGTACCACCCGACCATAAATTGGGTTGAACCAAATCTTTCTTTCATCCAATCACCCTCGTGCCATATTCCAAGCATTATTGTGGGATCTCATGGGATAAACCAAGTTATAACCAAACATGGATCTAGAGGTTAAACCACCTCCACCCTCAAGTTATCGTTATCTCACCTATACCGGTCCCGAGATCACAAAACCAAACCAAGCTTGGATGCGTCAAAATTTCTTCACCATACCTTGAGGAATTTTCCTATCTCCACTCACATGTCTATAGAAATTATGGTGTAGACTTGAAACTTCTCATGAAATTTACTAATTCGCAAGACTCAAATCTACTCTATTGCTCTGCGGAATTCAATTCAAAATCTATAACACAAATCATTAACATGCATAAAAAATTAACACACATTGACAAAGATTTATCTAGGGGAAAGAAACTATTCCAAACCCCTTCCTATTTATATTGCACTAATCAAATAATAGAGATGTAATACATATGCTTGCTCAAGCCTCAGCACAACCTACAAGTGTATAGTATATCCCTTTTCCTGACTGACTAAATTTGGCCAACACTTGGCCAATTTTCAAGCCCTCCAAGCTCTTATTTCCTTGCATTATTCCTTGAGGAATTAGACCCCTATTAATTAGGAAATTCCCTCAATTTAATTGTGTAATTCCTCTAGGTTGATCCTCTAACGACATGCACCACCTGTACACATTGGAATAGTCTACAACTGAGAGTACACTGCCTTGGAATCTCCACCTCAACTGGGTAACTCGAATTTTCTGCATGCAACAATTATTTTGGGTTGACTAATATGTTAATTGGATGATCATTGAGTGTGACTAAAGTCACACTACGCAACTTGACCTTCCACTAGTTTCTCCAATAGTTAGAAGTAGTTTAACTGACAATAACTCAATTTAACTGAATTAGATTGCCACGAATGATAAATCAATCATGTTTATCTGAACTCAAGTCTTCCAATTAGAATTAACTAATCTAACAGGGTGACACAAGCCATGTCACTCAAGTTAACTCATCCAAGTTGTCTGTTGAAATGGAAATTCAAATTTTCTCTAGTTTGGCCAAGGCAAATTAAAGTGAGATTTTTCCTGTTGCATTTTCAACACTCCCTCTCAACAAGAAAGTGATTATAAACTACCCTGATCTTTCCTCTATAGAACTCAAATATTCCCTTTGACAAAGCCTTTGTCAAAATATTTTCGTCATGTTCCTCTGTTGGAATGTAATCTAGCAACATTATCCACCTCTGCACACAATCTCGTAGATGGTACTACCAGATATCTATATGCTTGGATCGATCATGAAAGAATGGATTTTTAGAGAGCTTGGTGCAACTCTGATTATCATTGTAGATCATAATAGGATCCATCATCTGACCAAATAGTCCCACAAGAATCTTTCTCATCCATATCGCCACACATGTTGCTTGACTGGAACCACGTATTTTTCTTCTGCTACGTTGAGTGTCATTGATCTTTGCTTCTTGTTGTACCAAGAAACCACTGCGAACCCAACACTGAAAATTCCTCTTGATGTACTATTCTGATATGATGGACTCCCTATCCAATCTGCATATGTGAAGCCACACAACTTCACTCAATCTATCCATCTGTACCATAGTCCAAACTAGGTGATTCCTCTAATGTACCTTAGAACATGCTTAACTGCCTTCCAAAATAATTTGATTGTCCTAACCATACCTTGACTAAGCTAGTTGATTGCATAGCACATATTTGGTTGGGTGTTCACAAGATACATTAGTGAACCCACTAGATGCCGATAAATGGTAGCCTCCACTACTTCACCTGAAGTAGCATCCTCTTTCCTCCAGCTAGTTGTTAGAGGTGTCTCCATCGGTTTGCTACTCTCCATGTGGAATTTATTCAGTATCTCATTTGCATAGTTTTCTTGAGATACAAATAGTTACCCATCTCCTTTCCATACTTCCAGTCCGAGGAAGTAGTGTAGGAGTCCCATGTACTTCATTTCAAATTCTCTTGCAAGGTCATCCCTGCAAGATCTGATCAAGCTATCATCATCTGCTAAAATCAAATCATCAACATATAAGATAATAATCAACGGTTTACATTATACCAAGATATGATAAAGGTTTGCATCCACTTCACTTTTGGTGAAGCCGAAACTAGTGAGATAGTTGTTAGTCCCGGTGTACCAAGCATAGGGTGCTTGCTTGAAACAGTACAATGCTCGCTTGAGTCTACACACGTGAGACTCACATTCCAAGGTCTCAAAACCTTCTGGTTGCTCAATGTACATCTCCCCCTTAATAAATCCATTGAGGAATGTTGTTTTTACATCCATCTGGTGGATCTTCCAGCCCATTTGCATAGAAAGTAAAATAATTGATCTAATGGATGAATACCTTGCGACATGAGTAAAGGTTTCCTCATAGTCATTTCCCTCAACTTGAGAGAATCCCTTGGCAAAATATGGCCTTATACTTCTCTATGCTTCTGTCTACTGCATGTTTTACCTTGAAGAGCCATCTTGAACCCATAACTGGTTTATGTGTTGGTTTTGGGACCACTCCTCAAACATTGTCCTTTATAATGGAATCATAGTCCTCCACCATTGCATCAACCCATACATGTTTCTCTACAGCTTCATTGAGAGAGGATGGCTTAATCTCTACTAGCGTTGTCATTAGATCCATGTAGCCAATGTATCATTCAAGTGACCTTCTCTGCCTGCATTGTGAAGTGGGTGCTCCCACATTCTCTCTAACATCATGCAATAGCCTCTAAGCTTCTCTGGTTCATTTTATTCCTTCCCCGAATGGTTATGCTTAAGTGGTTGTCTCCACTCTTTGTTCCTAGTCTTTTGGTTGCTCCACATCTTCGTGAGCTTCCTCCTTTGGAGCTGAAAGATCCTCACCTGGTGGAATCTGAAGCTCCCTCTCAAGAAAGCACCACATCGCTTTCTCCTCATCAAACTTTACATCCCTTCACACAACTGTCATTCTGATGGATGGTAAGTACACACAGTAGTTGTGTGGAGTTTCTGTGTAACCCAAAAATACCCCCAACTCAGTTATTGGCTCAATCTTCTTCCTATAATCTTTGGAAACATGGCAGTAAATAGATGCTCCAAAAATCTAGAAGTGAGACACAGCCAGATTTCTCCCCAAGAAAGCCTCCTTTGGTGGTAATCATTCTTAGAATTCGATGGGGACTCTAGTTCTGCAAGTATACTGCTATGTTGCATTCCTTTGCCCACAAATGCAGTGGTAGGCCTTGGTCATGCAACATAGCCCTCGGTGCTCCCACAATACTATGGTTCTTTCTCTCAGCCACCCCCATTTTGCTATGGGTTGTGGGGTTTTGTCAACTCCCGTCAAATGCCTTCTTTTGCATAGAAATGTTCAAACTCATTTGAAACGTACTCATCTCCATTATCACTCCTAAGAGCCTTAACCTTCTTGTCATTTTCTTTCTCAACTGGTGCTTTGAATTCTACGAACTTGGAGAATGTCTCATCCTTCTTTTGCATGAAGAAGATCCAACACTTCCGTGAGAAATTGTCTACAAAGATAACATAATATTTGTGCTTAGTAGTGGAGGCTATTGAGAAAGGTCCATAGAAATCAAAGTGGATCCTTTAAAGGACTGAATGTGCTTTGTTGTCTCGATCGTGGAATGTGGTTTTTGTGTACTTCCCCAAGGTAAAGCCTTTGCATGTATCTTGTTTCTCAAGTTATCCTTTGGGGAGGCTTGTGGATATCTGCTGCATAATGTTCAGGGTGCAATGATGCAAATGGACAAGTATTCTATGCCAAAGTTCACCAACATCGCAGCTTTGCACCTTCTCGGCCTTCATGCTTAATGCAACACAATCCTCCACATCTAGCTTATATAGGTTCTTCACACAAACCCTGATCTGATTCACCTTCCCATGGCTATTTGTCTCAAGAATTATTTCCCTTTGTTGAAGATCACATCGTAACCACAGTCTTCTAACACTGCAACTGAGATGAAATTTTTCTTTAGGCTCAGAACAAACTTGAAATCCTTGAGTCTAAGAGGGGAGCCTGACTCCCTATGAAAGGTGATTGTACCAATCTCGATCATGTTGTACCTTCCATCATCTCCCATCTCGATGTGCATCTGGAGATCTTTCTCCTCTAGGTCATTGAAAAAATATCTATTCCCCGTCATGCGGAATGAGGCACCACTGTCCAAGTAACACACGCTCCCCATCATCGTGCTTGCCATGCATGCGATAAGGGTGAAGTCAAGCTCAAACTATGAAGCCAAAGCTTCTCTAGTGGCTCCTCCTAAGGTCTTCCTGCTTGATTTTTTGTGTGGACACTTCGTGGCATAATGCCCAAATTCATGACAATTGAAGCATTTAATTTTTGACAAGTATTTCTTCTTACCCCCTTGACTATATTTTGGTTTGGATTTGGATTTATTCCCTTTCGCCTTATTTTCCTTTCCATCCAATCCACAATTTTCTTCATTTTCGCCCTTGGATGAAGTCCCATCTTTGGTATTCTTTCTTATTTCCTCCTGTACCAAATCAGGCCATAAGTGTTTCTAGCTCGGTAGTTTCTCCCTCTCGTTCGTTGAATCTTGGTAGGTATGCCAACTCTCGGAAAGGCCTAGAATGGATAGACTTACCAAATCATCATCATAAATTGTAACACCAACTCTTGCAAGTTCATCATGACATTGTGTGAACCTACTCAGATACTGTTGAATAGAGTCATTCTTTTGCATCTTGATATTTTGAAGTTTATCCTTTAGCGCCAGTTTCCTATAGTCACTGCTACTCTAGAAAAAATCTATCAAGGCTTGCCACATTGCATACAGATTTTCTTTCTCATGGATATTTGAGACAATGTGGTCCTATACTCCCTCCAATATTATTCTCCTCACCTTTGCTACACATTTCTTCCATTCTACTAGATCACTAGATCCTGGACATCAGCTGGTCCTAGTTTTGGAATATCATTCTCAACAAATTCATTCAATCCATTGTCTTCCAGGGTTGCCTCAATGTGGTCCTTCCAAGCAATAAAATTTGAGCTGGCCTCAAGGGAAGACTCAAGTATTAGTCCCTAGAAAGCCATCCTTCTATCTTTGAAGATTTTCTGCTACACTTATCCTGTAAGTTCGAAACTTCTAAGAAGAAACTTCGAAATTTATGCTCCATTGTGAATCCTTCTCTAATACCATGTATAAATTATGGTATAGACTTGAAAATGCTCATGAAATTTACTAAATCACAAGACTCAAATATACTTTACTACTCTGCGGAATTCAATTCACAATCTAGAAAACAAATCATTAACATGCATCAAGAATTAACACACATACACAAAGTTTTATCTAGGGGAAAGAAACTGTTCAAAACCTTCCTATCTGTATTGCATTAATTACAGAATAGAGATGTAATACATATGCTTGCTCAAGCTTGAGCACAACCTACAAGTGTATAGTCTATTCGTCTGCCTGATTGACTGACTCTGGCCAACACTTAGCCAATTTTGAATCCCTTCAAGTTCTTATTTCTTTGTGTTGTTCCTTAAGGAATTAGGCCCCTGATAATTAGGAATTTCCCTAAATTGAATTGCAAAATTCCTTTAGGTTGATCCTTTGACTGCATGCACCACCTGTACACATCTACAACTGATAGTACACTACCTTGGAATCTCCACCTCAATTGGGTAACTCGAATTCTCTGCATGCAACAATTATTTTGGGTTAATTGATCAGTTAACTAGATGATCACTGAGTGTGATTGAAATCACACTGCACAACTTAATCTACCACTAGTTCCTCCAATAGTTAGAACTAGTTTAATTGACAATAACTCAATTTAACTGAATTAGATTGCTACAAATTAGAAATCACTCATGCTTATCGAAACTCAAGTCTTCCAACTTGAATTAACTAAACTAACAAGGTGACACGAGCCATATCACTCAAGTTAACTCATCCAAGTTATCTGCTGAAATGGAAATTCAATTTTTCTCTAGTTTGACCAAGGCAAATTAAACTGAGATTTTTCTTGCTGCATTTTCAACTATATCGAGGGCTTCATGGAGAAAACAATCTCCACCCCCCAGTCCTTGGGATTTTCCTAATACCACCTCACCTAGTTCCAAAACCTTTCAGCAATCCAAATCTTAATCAAGAATGAATCCCATCACACCATGTATATCCAAGAAATGGCAAGGCAAGGCTGAAACCACTGTCAAACCAGGAAAAACCCATGACAATGAAAAAAATTAGACTAAACAAACAAATGCATGTACCATGCATTCACATCCTAGCAATGAAATCACACATCCAACCTATTACCTGCAAAATCCTCTTGTTGAAGTTGTTGATCCAACATTCTCTTTGCACTCCCTTGCTTTCCTCTGCTTTCCTTTGTCTTCCTTCTCCAAATCTAAGTGAATGCTAAAATGCTCCACGAATGCTCTAAGAATACTCTAAGTTTGCAAGAGTGTATGAAAGTGTAAGGAGAGAACCAAGATTGAACTGAATAAAGTTGTGTATTGTTTCTCTGATGCCTTTTTATCATTGATCTCATTTTTTTCTTCATTTTGCTTCATTTTTCCTCTAATTTCCCTTGCATGAATATTTGTGTCTCTTCACCTTCCTTTTCTCTTGTTTTCCTTTATTTTCATAATTAAATGCCAATTATTGTCTCTTTACCTTTGCCAATTTCCATAGCCATTAATAAACCACAAGTGATGCCCACTAAAGTGTTTGTCCAAATATTCATCTTGGAATATGTGTCCTGTTGTAGCATCCATTATCATTTTAATTTTAATTTCTGTTTTATCGCCAAAATGAAAAAAAAAATCAAATATTATATTCTAACAGGAATTAAAAGAGAATGCAGAAATCCAAAAGAAATGATTTATTTTATATTATTGATGGCTTTTTTAATGTGAGAAACCTAGGAGAAGATCTGAGCTGTCCGATCAACAGGAAAAAAATCTAACAGTAATCGCATGGTTAACAAGGATTAGGTTTACTCCAAAATATGATGCGAGAAATTATAAAACCAAGTTAAAACTTCAGTTAATCGGGGCCGTCCGCTTGAAGGATTCAGATCCGATGGTAATCACGTGGCTAAAAAGGAAGAGGTTTAATTTAGAAAACAGACGCGATGGTTTATGAAATGTGATTTAATTTGTTGAAGTCTGGATCAATCAAAACTGCTCATCAAGAAGGGACGAGATCCAAATCTGGATATCGCGTCAAAAAGTGCACGAGTTTTATTATAAATTTCAGACCTGAGAAGTCTATGAACTGCAGTTTTGTTTCCTTTCGGTTCAATGGGGAAGGCAAAGGTTTGTGGAAAAAGTGGACGCAATAAGATTATGAACCAGAGTCTTGTTTCCTTTCGGTTCCGTGATAACTGAAGGTTTTCCATATTCCACGTAAATCAACCAATTCTGTTGTTTTAGCAAAATGACTAAAATTAGAGGTGGATGACCGAAACTCCAAAGGAACGGTGATTGGTCGAGTTTCTTTGTGTTTCCACTAATCAGAATACTTCCGATATATACATGGGCCATAAGGGTTTCTTTTTGTTTCCGCCAATTAGAATATTTTCGATATATACATGGGCCCATAACACACAAGTCCACGCACATAATTTTGTAAAGATGCAATTTGTTGTGTTAAAGTAGTTTAGCTGTCATCAGGACATCTGCAGGATTACAGATTGCAGATACTCAAGCCACATATTTGAACAATGAGCATCCATCACAAGCCATATTCTAATTTTTGTTACTTCTTTTTATTTTGATTTCTTGAGAAGAATGAGGTGTCTTTTACCCTCCAATGTAATATTCTATAATAACTTTTACTTTAGACAATTAGGATATAGTTAAGTAGTTTGATAGTTTTGGTGATTACCAACTGTCCCATGATGTATAAAAAGAGGCAAAATTATAGGAAAAGGGTTCGAATTTTGAAGAACCTAGAGACTAGGCTATTGTATTCTTGATAAGATTGATGATTAATGAAAGAAACAAGAGTTTTCCACACATTGTTGGGTATGATTTGTAAATTCTCTGTTATGTGCCATCATGTATCTTCCTTTCTTTAAGTATGTTAATGAAGCTACAGGTCTTTTTTACTTATGTGAATGAAGTTAATCCTTAAAAGAGCGCTCCTGTACTTAAAGTTCTTACTTCTACATTTCTTCTAAGTTACAGATAATATTTTTTGTGAAAAACAACATATTGTCTTTAACTTCTCAAAACGTTACAGATAATAGTTCCTGTGAAAAAGAACATATTATCTCTAACTTCTCAAAGCATTCTTCACTCAGCATTTATATTCAGCAATCATATGGCATTCTGAGACTTTCCTATCACCTAAGTATTAAGGGGTAAAAGTCAAGTCCTTCAGGCCCTTCACTTGAGGATACATCACACAAAAAAGTGACAAGAATAATAAACATTAATGTCTTAAGCACAATTTCTACACTGCCAAGAAATTGGTTTCTTAAGGGACAACATGTCCCATGACCTTGGTCTTATTTTGCCTTTATTATCCTTTATTACATGAAACTTTAACTCGAAGTGAACCCGAGGCTATTATAAATAAAATAAAATAAAACTAATCATGCCACAATAAAATTTTCAACGAAACATCAAATGAGAACTACAAGCATTTGAGAGATTAACATAATTTTTAATAAAAATAAACCCCAAAAATTAAAACTTGGAAAAATTCTCCAAATGCAACAAATAAACAAACTAATATCATAGCTAGACATAAAAAAGACTCCATTTAATTAAAATGATCCCATTTTTACTTAGGAAAAATCTTATAATTTTAGTTATTTTTCCTTTAATACTAGGAAACTATGTATGTGAAGTGATAGATCACAATGGCATCATGTTCTAGCTTCATTTTCTGTCATATATAAGAAATAGATAATGTAATAGTTAACTATCAAGACATCAATCTTAAAATAATTTGCATCAAGGAAATGTGGCTTCAATGTTACAATGAAACTTACAAACTACAGAACATGTTGTTACTCAAATGCAATGTCAAGTTGACATAAAGTAATCTTGTTGTGATAAATAATTTTAAACCTACACCAAAAATGGAGGAACAACGAATTCAATCAAATAACAAGAATCACATCATTTTTACTATTTCATGTTGAAGAATGTAACTAGTGTCGATATTCATAATTATACTTGAGTCATGATGAAATATATTTATTAAAAAAAAAAATTATTATTAAATAAAATTGACTTATTAAAGCATGGGTTTCCTGCTTGGGTCAATTATTTTTAGGTCAAAGCCTCTATTGTAGGCTTCTACGGTTTATGTCAAGTGTCCTTGTCCATGTCTTATTGTAAAGAACCCTTCAGGGATTTATTTGTCAAAGATGAAATTTATTTTCATGTAAAATAGGTCAATTAGGCCTCCTCCACCATGTCATCCTCAAACTGAACAAGTTGGCCTAAAACTGGGTAGCAAGATCACTATATAAAGGCAACAACTCGGCCTCATTTATCAATCACTCACAACAAGTTCTATCTGTAGTTATTGGGCCAAGAAAAGGTGTGACATTCAAGGGAGAAGGAGGAGAAGGATAACAAAGAAGAAGGAGGACTCTCTCAAGCATAAAAGTCGAAATTTTCCCTCTTTTTCTCATACATGTGAAATTATACAACTTCTAGAATGAGGCCGAAATTATGCAATAATTGAGAGACTGAAAATCTGCTGTAGGGGGTCAAAATTTTGCAACTGGGAAGTCGATTTGTTTGATTATTGCTGGACTCAAGCTGTTAGATAAGAAGAGACTACTATATCATCTTGGAAGGCTAACTTAGTGGAGGAGGAACGTCTATTGTTATAGGGTCTTGGTCCATCTCAATTTGAATTATTGAAGGAAGAGTTCCTAACTAGGTTTTCCCCTATAGAGGGGTTTTGGCCCTATTTGTCTACTTACATCTGGTGTCCCTGATCTTCACGTTTTTCTTTTGATAATTGCTTGATGAAACAAATATAAAAGAAGAACATAAAGAAAGTTAATAAGAACATAAGTATATCACAAGTAATTATCAACATAAGAAAATATTTCTGCCTTTTTTATTTTCTAATGTGGTATCAAAGATAAGGTGAAGAAGAAGGAAAAAGGAAAGTTAAAAGGATCTATTGATGAAAAAGGAGATCAAGAAAAGGGTCATTAAAAGGGGATCACATAAGAAGACAATCTTACTACCTATAGGAACTATGACAAACTTAATGAAATGAGGAAACAAACTACAAGAAGCCTCCAACTACGGGGCTTGGAAAAATAGGATATACCTCATTCTCGAAAAGAACAGAGTTTTGGATATTGTTCAAGGAAAAGTCAAGAAACCTACTGATGAACCAAGTGATGCAGATAAAGCAAAGTTTAGAGAAATTGAAATATTTTCTATGAACCTAATAGTGGATGGAGTTAAGGACAACCTAATTTCATACATATCCAACATAAATTTTGCACAAGAAATGTATGAAGCTCTCTCCAAGTTATTCACAACCAATAAAATTTGTCAAATAACAAGCCTCAAGAATGAACTAAGAACTGTCAAGATGGAAAATGATGATACAATTTCATCATATTTTATAAGGATATCTAGAATCAGAGATGAACTCCAAGAAATAGATGAAGTTGTCCAGAAAAGGAGCTCGTAATTATTTCCCTTCTAGGACTACCAAAATATTGGAGTGCCTTTGCTTCAGGACTTAGCAGCTAGAAGGATACTCCAACATTTGAACAAACGCGGAATGCATGTAGTCAAGAAGAAGCCAAAATATTGTTAGTAAACAACAAGAAGGAGGATGAAGAAGAAAACACTTCGAATTCCTATTATGCTCATCACAAGAATAAGGGAACCTTTAAGAAGTTCAAAGGACCAAAGAAGAAAATGGACCTATCCAAAGTCAAATGTTACAATTGCCACAAGATGGGTCACTACAAGAGTCATTGTCCTGAGAATCCAAGAAATAAGAAGAGAGATAGGGATCAAGAAAATGTCACTAATGAAGCTCCATCTAAGAAGAACAATACTAAAGAAGAATTGAAAGTCAAGAACTTATACTACTAAGTCCTCTCTTTCACATATCATCCCTTGGTATTCTATTCTAAGTTTTGAATTTCCTTTATGCTTTGATTTCTAAAATGTGTAGGTATAACATGTTGTGTTAAGACATTCTTGAATTATTTTTATAAGGTGTAGGTATTCCTCAAAAATTGGATTAAGAGGGAGCTTACATCAATTACCAAAATATAAGTGTCTTGTTCCTTGTTTCATATTTTAATATTTAGTTTCTCTCTCACATTAAGGTTTGTTTGTATTATATGTTAATAACTTGTTCTTCATGACTTTCCTTGGTAGGAAAAGCTTGCAAGGTGCACAAAGGCTATGGGGGAGACCTCAAAGGATAAACTTGAAGCATGAAAGAATTTCTGGAAGTCCATTAAGAATTGATGCCCTAAAAGGTTTGTTAAGAAATAATTCAAGGTATGCCTTAGCCTATAAGCTTTGTTACAAAGTTCTTTTCATATAAAGGTATGTTCATTCTCTTTTAAATTTTCTTTACTTTACTAACATTGTCATGCCTAGGGTTTTAAATCGTAAGAGATTCTCGTTAGGGTTATTAATCATTATATTAAATCTACCCTCATTGCATTATCATTTTTATGGAACCATAAAAAGTTCTCTATAAAATCCTAACGTAAGGGTGTGTCAATGTTGATTATGAAACCCTAGTCTACTTAGGGTTGTTGATGAATTCTAGAGATCTTATTTTCTTGATGCATAGAGTTTTGATATAGAAACACGAGTATGGTTTGTTGCTAATGTACTATAATCCTAGACCTAAGGTTTAGTAAATTAGGGTTTATGAGAAAAACCCTTGTGATGTCTATAATAAGATTCTAGGGATGAAACCTTAGGTGTGTATTCGTCTGTTTGATAGAAACCCTAGTCTTGTCAAAATTATTGTATATCTAACTTTAATATATTTCTGTTTGTATCTTAGGTTTACCTAGTAAATACTGTTATAAATTTCTAGTGCATGATTATATTATTTTGATATATCTAATCCTATATGTGGGTAAATATGCTAACTGAATTGTTGATACTCATGAAATCTAGGGTTTGTAACATAACCTTAGTAAAGATTGATATTTTGAGACTTGATGATATTATTATATGCTTTAGTTTTGATGAAAAATATAGGGTTTTAAACAAACCCTAGTAGAGTCTAACATGCATAGTAGAATTGTCATTTGATTAAATTACTAATATCTAAAGGCTTTGTGTCACAAAAGGTGGAATCTAGGGTTTGCAACAGTAAGATTCTGTTATCCTTATTAACTTGCTTTAATAAAATGATCTAGGGTTTATGACAATAATCCTAGCAGAATATTGGAGTATGTTTCTCTTGCTGTCTAGGTTTAGGTATCAAATGTCTAAAGTTTAAATGTTTTAATACTTCCATTATAATGACTTGATTTTTGGTATAATTAACTTCATATTTGTCTTTGGTTGTACTTGCTATTAAAGGATTTACAGGTACACAATCTTCAAGGTGATGAATATGATAAGCATGATGAAGGAAGATGACCTTGATACTGTAAGAAAGAATAAAGACATAAAAGGTTCTCTGACATTATAGAAGGAGAAACTAGTTGATCTCCCTAAGTTAAGAGGGAGCCTGGATAGAAGGAAGGATATCTCTCCCTAGGAAAGAGGCAGGGCATATTATGACAATGAAAGAACTTCAGACGAACTAAGCAAGTACTAAGGATATATTTGGTGTTGAAACAAGAACGAGAAAGATTCTGACAAAATTGTATATAACTTAATGATACTGGAAACATCTGAATATTTGAGGACCCCGAAGGTTTGTATTTACTTGTTTGTATGTTTGAAAGATTATTTTTAAATAGGGTTTGTTTTTGTACAAGAAAATATCTCCATAATAAGGTTGAACGCTTGGGAATCATGCTTGGACAAATGGATATATCTAGTTTATTAGTGAGAGTTGAAGCATCTAATGGTGGATGCTTGGGAGGATATCTAGTTGACCTGTGTTTTGATGTCTAGATCCTGAAGAGGGAGGGTGAAATTGGTCATAGATATATGACCTTGGATATGCACCTAGATACTTAGGTTGATGGTTAGTAAGTAATTCTGATGGTACCTAGACTGGCTAAAAGCTCAAGTCCATCTTAGTCCCACCGTGATAGATAAACTTGGTCAGATATCTAGCCTGAGGCACTGAGTGTGTCAGAAATCTTCTTAGTTCATTTTGGAGTTCTTCCATGTATCTTCATATATAGGTAATTATGAATACCTCCCTAGTTAAGAGGGAGTGTTGAAGAATGTAACTAGTGTCAATCTTCATAATTGTACTTGAGTCATGATGAAATATATTTATCAAAAGAAAGAAAAAGAATTTTTATTATTAAATAAAATTGACTAATAAAGCATGGGTTTCATGTTTGGGTCAATTATTTTTAGGTCAGAGCCTTTATTTTAGGCTTCTAGGGTTTATGTCAAGTGTCCTTGTACATGTCATATTGTAAAGAACCCTTCTTGGGATTTATTTGTCAAAGGAGAAATTTATTTTCATGTAAAATAGGTCAATTAAGCCTCCTCAACCAAGTCAAACTCAAACTCGATAAGTCAGCCTAAAACTGGGCAATAGGATCACTATATAAAGGCAACAACTTAACCTCATTTGTCATTCACTCACAACAAGTTCAATCTGTAGTTATTGGGCCAAGAAAAAGTGTGAAATTCAAGGGAGAAGGAGAAGAAGGATAACAAAGAAGAAGGAGGGCTCTCTCAAGCATAAAATTATAAATTTTCGCTCTCTTTCTCACACGTGTGAAGCCGTACAACTACTGGAAGGAGGTCGAAATTATGCAGTAACTGGGAGGCCGAAAATCTACTGCAAGAGGTTGAAATTCTTCCACTGGGAAGTCGAATTGTTGGATTGTTGCTGGACTAAAGTTGTTGGAAGAAGAGACTACTATATCATCTTGGAAGGATGACTTGGTAGAGGAGGAAGGTATATTAGTATAGGGTCTTGGTCCATCTCAATTTGAATTACTGAAGGAAGAGTTTTTTACTGGCTTTTCCCCTATATAGGGGTTTTATCCCTGGCTGTCCCCCTACATCTAGTGCCCCTGATCTTAATGTTTTGTTGTTGATAATTTCTTGATGAAACAAAGATAAAATAAGAAAATAAGAATCTACATCCCCTTCTCACTCATGTGCCCCAGCCTATGATGCCACAATGCCGTATTTTCTCCTGTAGAGGTTAAAACATTAACAGAATTAGAAATACCATTGCATAAATACAATGTACCAACCTTTCCTCCTTTCGCTATTACCAGGGATCCTTTAGTGACCTTCCAGGTTTTATCTATGAAAGTAGTTACGCAACCTTCACCTCCCAACTGCCCTATTGAAATCAGATTTTTCTTCAGATATGGAACATGCCTTACCTCCTTCTATAGCCATTGATTTCCATTCTGCTATTTTATGAAAATTGTACCCATTCCAATGATTTTATAGGGTTTATCATCACCTAATCGAACCTGTCCAAAATCTCCTTGAACATAATAATGAAAATGTTTCCTATCAGGTGTGGCATGGAATGAGGCCCCTGAATCTACCACCCAGGCATCAATAATATTTTCTAGTGAAAGAATCAAAGCATTTTGCAACACATCACCTGTTACATTCGCTTCATAATTAGTTTCTTGCTGCGCGTCTCCTTCTTTTCCCTTTCGAGACTTGCAGTCTTTCTTCAGGTGTCCTTTCTTCCCGCGTTTCCAGCACACTATCCCCGATCTGGACTTGGATCTGCCTTTTCTTGACTTACTGTGATATCTTGGGCTCTTTCCTCTTTCCATTTTTCTTCCCCTAATCTCTGTAGTCAAAGCATTACCTGATGTCTCACCAGAGCTTTTCCATCACATTTCCTCGCTAAGGATTGCCTCAACAACATCATCAAACTTTAAAGTACTAGATCTAGAGATAGAGTTACTAATGGCCATAACTAAAACAAGAGAGACACTGATATATGTGGTTCACGCAGTTTGGGCTACGTCCACGGAGAAACAGCCAGTTCTTCTTTTTATATTATCCAGTAAACTGAAGAGATACAACCTACAAGAGATCCATTGTAACTCCCTCTTTGCTCTCAATCTCCTCTCACTTCCTCACTCAGAATACAAATCTACATAGACGCAATACGGTTCCCTCATATATAGCGAGGGTTTGCCTTCTAGGGAAAAACCCTAAATTAAACATAACTTCTACCGTCAAATCTCTGCCTAATGAACGGCCCAGATTGATTATGGAATTACAACATTTTACAAGGAAATTTTACATCTATTCTTAGCTTCGGGGGCGCTCCCAAAAGGTCGCAGTCGCCTCCCTCCCTGGACCCCCCTACAGCGAATATTTTACGAACTAGGGTCCAATGCGGTGATACCTTTGAATACAGAAGATAATCCGGCTCCACACCCATCACCTGGGTTTTTGTGGTTTTTGATACTTGCTTTTGTTTTGTTACTACCTTATTCCTATTCTTTTTCTTAGACATACACACTTACATAGCCTAATCATATCAACCGAAAGTGGGCGCTAGGCGCAAGTTTTTTACTTGTCGCATGTGTAGGTTCTTACCTTCTGTGTTCAATACCCGGCCTCCTAGAGATACAACCTATGATTTGACAACCTCCCCGGCGACGGCGCCAAAATGTTGGGCACTAAGATGACTCCTTAAAATCAACTTAATCCTACCTTCATTAATCTTATCAATCTGGGATTCATCTCTTATTTCAAGGCTATCAGCACAATCTATGCAAGAATAGATTCTTGGATTATGAAAGAGTGTAAAATGATTGTTATAGAAAAGTTACATTAATAATTATTCTAATTCAATCGTTGCATAGACAAATGATAACAACAAATAATTACTCCTACAATTACAATTTTGTGAAAGAACATTGTTTTAATTCATCAACCATTTTATCTATTCTTCAACAAATCCTACGCATAAGGAAAACTAATAAATCACACGAATGCTTGAAAGTCTTACTTCTGAAAGATAACTTATGGAATTCATAAACTCAAACCTTACATTTATGTAGTGCAATCCAATTAGCCATTTAATGAGATGCATAAGAGAATTACAAGATACAAAATTCAATCGATTATCTACCACGAAATAAAAGGCAAGTGAATAGAAACACAACTAATGTGAATGTGGAAAAGTAACTAACTAATAATGATACATAACAGACAGTAGAACCTCCAGTGACTGGGCCCACGGTCTCCAGAAGTATTGTCTTAGATAAATTCAATACGGAGGATTAAGGTAAGATCTTGTGCAAATTCATTAACTTCAAAGAGTTTTACAAAATAACCTCAAGAAAGTTCAAATTCAGATTGTTGTATGAAATACACAGAGAAAATGTAATAATAAAAATATCCTCAGTCTTTTCACTTTTTGTCTTATCTATTACATTAAAAAAACTAAATATGGAGCTATCCTGAGAATCAACAGATTCTCAAGATTTCTCTTTTAACCATAAGACCCTCAAATAGTAATGATCAGTTTCCTTTGACTTCATTCTTCGATCATGCTCAGGCGTCGAGCTGTAATATGCCAAAAATAAGGACATTGTTCAGCAGATAACTTTACACCTAGAGGAATATGAACCTTCACTAGTTTACTATCATGCATATTAAACCTCTATAATATTGTTTCGACATACTTCCTCTGGTTTAACCAGAGCTTCCTTTTTGCCCGATCTCATTTAATTTCCATGCCCAAAATATAATTTGTAGAACCAAGATCCTTCATGTCGAATTTGGAGGACAATTGGGTCTTCAAATCCTAGATAATTTATTTATCATTTCAAATTAGCAACATATCATCCACATACAAGACCAAATAAATAGCACGGCCACCAATTAATTTAAAATACACAAAGTGATCCGCTTTGCTTCTGGTGAAGCCAAGTCCCCATATATATGTATCAATTTTTTGATACCACATCCTCGATGACTGTTTCAACCCATATAGAGAATTTTTTAACCTGCATACCAGTTCTTTCTTACCCTTCACCAGAAAGTCTTCAGGTTGCTTCGTGTAAATTTCTTATTCCAAATCCATGTGAAGAAATGATGTCTTCACATCCATATATTCTCCCTCAAGAAAAAATGTAGCAGCAAGAGATAAAAGTAATCTAATAGAAGCTAACTTGGAAACAGAAGGAAAAATATCATCAAAATAAATTCCTGGCACCTGAGAATAACCTTTCGCTACCAACCGAGATCTATATCTCTCCACCTTGCCTTATACATTCATCTTCTCCTTAAACACCCATTTGCTACCAATGGGTTCCCTTCCAGCCGAAACTCCACCAAATCCCAAGCCTCATTTTGTCCAAAGATGTCATTTCATCAACCATGGCCTCCTTCCATAGTTTTCCATCCTATGAATCCATTCCCTCCCTGACAGTTTTGGGATCATCATCAGTAATGGATAAAACAAAATTTGAATAGAAAGCAGATGGACTATACCTTTATGACTTCCTTCTTTCTCAAACTGATCTTCTCAACAATAGAGTTTGTGGCTCTTCCTCTTCTTATTCATGTTCTATTGTAGAGTCTATTTCTTCCTCCTTTAGCTCTATCTTCTCGTGTTCCTTTGGTAGGACTTCAGTTTTAATAACATCTTCCATCTATCTAAACACCATCTCGATTGTACACAACCTTTCTTGTTTATGGGTTCCAAAGCTTATAACCTTTTAAACCATCCTTTACGCAATAAAGACGTATCTTTTAGATTTACTATCCAACTTGGTTCTTTTCTCCTTTGGAACATGTACATATGTATCACAGCCAAACACCCTTAGATGTGAAAGAGAGGGTTTCTTACTACTCCATACCTCATGTGGAGTCTTATCCTCCAATTTTGATGAAGGTGATCTATTAACTAGGTAACATACAGTCTCCATCGCCCTTGCCCAAAATTCTTGTCCTAAACCGGCACCATTGAGCATGCTTCTTGCCTTTTCCATCAACTTCTTTTTCATTCTTTCTACAGCTTCGTTTTGTTGAGGTGTGTATGGAGTATTTGTTTGTTATGATATACCACGCTTCTTACAAAACTCTTCAAATTCCTTCTTGCAAAACTCTCCAGCATTATCTATCCTCAACACCTTAATTTTCTTCTCTGTCTAATTTTCCACCAAAGCTTTAAATTCTTTAAACCTGTCAAAGAATGCATATTTCTTAGTGAGGAAATATATTCATGTATTCCTTGAGAAGTCATCTATAAATAAAACATAATACATAGACTTACCCAATGATGGAACTAACACAGGTCCAAACACATCAATGTGCACAAGCTTTAATAGTCCTTTCACCCTCTTAGCACTAGAGGGGAAACTCACCTGATTTTGCTTCCCATATACACAATGTTCATAGAAATTGAAATCTAGAGAGAAATTAGACATGCCTTCTACCATACCATTACCATGCAGTAATTGAAGGCCCTTCTCTCCAATATGTCCAAGCCTTTGATGCCATAGCATGGTATTTTCTCTAGAAACCACTAGGTTTTCTGCTCCACTTTTAGGAACCACAAAATTGTTACACCCAGCAATAACAATGCCACCCAAAAGCTTGTATAGATTTCCAATCCAAACTCCCTACATCAATATCAATGCTCCTAGAACCATATTGCAGGTATATTTCTCGAATATTGTTTTTACACCTACATGATCCATCTTGCTTACAGAAATCATATTTCTAGCCAATGCAGGAAAATGAGAACATTAGGAAGTGTTCTAATCCTTCCACCTTGCAACTTCAGCTTGAATTTTCCACGTTTGATGATTCTAACCTTCCTATCATCCCCTAAGAATATATCACCACCATCATATTTCTCGTACTCTCAAAACTGAAAGGATGCAACTGAGTCAATCAACCATGCCTCATGATTTACATGTGTACTTGAAGAAGAAGCCAAGTACACATCCCCACCTTCATTTGAGGTGGTTTTCGTCTCTGCAGGAGGAGCATCATCAGTGCCCTTTCCTTTCTTAGGAGCTTTAGATCTACAATCTTTTTTGTAGTTCCTTTCTTTTCCGCATTTCTAGCACACCTTTATAGTTTTTCTTGGGAATTTAAATCTCCCTCTGGATTTAGATCTCCCACTTGAGGAATTATTTTTGTTTCTATTATAGGATCGTCCTCATATAGAAAAGGCATCTTTGTTCTGGATCTCCATATTTTTCTACCTCATCTCCTCTGACAACAAGGATGAGACAATTTCATCAAACTTCAAGGTAGTTGTATTTCTACCTATTGCAACAACAAAACTATCCCACAAATCTAGTAGAGAACACAACAAATTGATGCACTTATCTTCGTTTGAAATTCTAATATCAACATATAACAACTAGCTTACCACAGTATAAAAGGCATTCAGATGCTATGTCATCGAGTCTTCGTCCTCCATCTTTAGGTTATAAATATTTCCATAGGAACAGTTTGTTCACCAGAGGCTTGGATTGGTACAAAGTCCCTAACTTATCCTACAAATCCCTCATCGTAGCTTCCCCTGAGACATCCAGCAATATTGAATCTGAGAGACACAATCATATTATTCTCTTCGCCTTCTGATCTAACTTCGCCCAGTCTTTTGTCGACATTCATGTCAGTGTCGTGCCTGGATCTACAACAATCCACTGATCTCGGTACACCAACAGATCCTCCATCTTGAGCTTCCACAACTCAAAACTCTAACTATTAAATTTCTCGATCTCTATCTTTCCACTACTCGCCATCTTCTTTCACCGCAAGAATTGATCCCAAAGATCTCCCACTGAACAGGGTCTACCAAAGGCCCAAGAAAAACCCCTCAGCAGCAATGGTGTCCCCTTGAAGTTGAAACGGCTCTGATACTAGATGTAGATTTTAACCCTGTATAGAAATTACCTGCAAACAAATTCTTAAAATAGAAAATATACAATGGCAAGAATATAAAACATAAAACAAATATACAAGGATTTTCCCTTGGATCCCAAACCAGGACTACAAGATTGATTTTCATTATGTTCCTTTCAATGTTACAATGCATATATATAGATGTCGAAGCATTCATAAACCTCAATCCATTAACCCTGGATTAGAACATAATCGTAGTTCCCTTGACTAGATCTAAAAAATACCATGGGTAGAAAACCATCATGCCCAAAACCATGTGCAAAACCCCCTATGTGACCCCCTTGTTGCAACCAGCGCAACGAACAAAGGGGGTTTTTTCCCCTCCTATGACCCCCCCCCGCGTGTGCGACTAGTTGTGGAAAGAATATAACACACACCCAACATATCCCTCCCTCTCTATATCTCTTTATTTCTCTCTAGCACTGCTCGCACCCCCCACCCTTGCCATCTATATCTATATCTCTCTCCATCTCTCCTTTATCTCTCTATCTCACCTCCCAAAACACACACACACTCTCTCTCCATATCTATATCTCTTCCTCCTTCCCTCCCTTTGTCTCTCTTTTCTTCCATCTCCCCCCTCCAACTATATATCTCTCTCCCTCTAACTCTCCTTATTTGTCAATTTATCTCACCCCCCAAACATACACACTCCCTCTCCATATATATCTATCTCTATATCCCTCCCTCTTCCTCTCTCCCTCCCTCTCTTCCCCTTCTCTCTATCTCCCCTTGTCTCTCTCTTCCCTCCTACTCTCCTCTCCTCTCTCCATGACTCTCTCTCTATCTCTCCCTTGTCACTCCCCCTTTCTCTCCTCCTTTATCTCTCTACGTATTTCTTCTTCCTTCCCTCTCTCTCCCCTTACAAATTCATTTCTCTCCCTCCTCCTCTCTCTCAAGTCCTTTATCTCTTCCTTGCCCTCTCTCCCTTTCTATCCCACCTCCCTCTATCTCCCCCCCATATCTCTCTCTCTACCCTCCAACTCTGTCATTATCTCTCTCCCTCTCTCGCCCCTCCTCTCCCCACCCCCATCTCTTAAATTTGATCACATTTTATTGTATTTAAGAAAGTATCTATAATAAAAAAATCAATTGGTTGTAAAATATTAAACCTATATTTTCTATCAATCATGTCAAAGAAAATACAGTAATGAAAAATTTAAAAGAATCATACTCCTTTGTCATTGTTAGTCACTTTGCTTGCTCTCATCACTTGGATCCTTAATTAAGATGGATCTATGTTGATTCTTAATAATATTATTTATATTATATAAATTTCACATCTCTATATATAAAAGTATTCTCATTTTTTATTTTATTAGAACCTTGATTTAATTTCTATGGGAATATTTTTAGTAGTCATGAGGATATAGGATTTAAATATCTCTCAAAAGTAATTATAACTTTTTTGCTTCTAGATTTAATTAAAAAAACGTTATAAAATTAGATTAAAATAAAGTGTTTTTACTGTGAAATAAGTTTTGGTTTTTGGACATGTGGTATTGATAAGCCATGATATTGGCCCATGGTACTATAACAAATTTTGTTTACAAGTTAATAACATCCATGGTAAAGTGGGGGTGAATATCCATGGTTAAGAATCTTGTCATATTGTTATTAAATATTTTGATTGTGAAATAAGTTATGGTTTTTGGGCATGTGGTATTGATAAGCCATGGTATTATAACAAAGTCTATTTACAAGTTAATAATATCCATGGTAAAGTGGGAGTGAATATCCATAGTTAATAATCTTGTCATATTGTAAGTTTATTGTAAGTATTAAGCTTTTATGTGCTTATTATTAGTCCCTTGCAACGCATGACTGTAGCAATTGATTCTCTTTTGACTACCCATTAGTTGAGCTTTGACCAATATATTCTATAATTTTTAACATATATATATATACACTAACTTTATTTAAAAAATAAATTGTAATGTTCTGATTGATTCGAATTTTGAAGATCTCATTTCCACCTTCACGACACGTTCCTTGGATAATCATTCTTTGAGCCACATTCTATGCCACCACCAAGGTTTTTGATTCCAGTGCGCCACGACTACTCACGTCATGTTATGCAACCAGATCACAAAATAGAATAAAAGATAGATCAATGACTTGAAAATTAGCCTCTTCAAGGGGGAAAAGCTCCTTTACATCACATAAATGAACAATTCTTCGATGATACAAATGACAATACCTCCTTGGTATATATAGGAGTTTAAGGGGTCACAATATATTCAAAGCCCACAACAATAAAAATAGTGGGATTCAATGGGGCACAACAATAACAATAGTGGGCTTCTATGGGGCACAACAATAACAATAAGGGGGCTACACTAACAATAACAATAAGGGGGCTACATTAGTATTATAGGGACTTAACATGCCCTTCTCCTTCAAAATAAGTGGTGTCCTCAATGCTTGAGTGGTTTTGGATGCTTCTGTATAAAATTCTCATCCTCCATTGTGGAATCTTCAGTGGGTAAGTTCTTCCACTTAATGAGATACTCTAAAATTGATCAATTCCCTAATTGTTGAGTTCTTGTTTCCGTGACTGCTTCAAGATCCAATATGATTGTTCCTTCTTCGTCAAGTTCTAGAAATATTGTTTGAACTGGGAGCTTGTCACTGGTAACCTTCTTTAAGCATGAAACATGGAAAACTGGGTGTACTTGGGAAGATGCATGCAATTCCAATTTGTATGTCATATTACCAATCGTTTGCAACACTTTGTAAGGACCATATTACTTGGGTGATAATTTATTATCCTTCTTAAATTGCTTGAGGGACATTTGTTTATATGGATGTAGCTATAAAAATACCCAATCGCCTACGTCAAAAAAAAAATCACTACAATGTTGATCTACCTGTTGTTTCATTCTATTATGTGCCAAGGTAAGGTTATCCTTTAAGAGTTGGAGAACTTGTTGTTAATGCTCGATGTGATCTTCCACAGTGTGAACCTTAAAGATGATGTGATGGATGGTGGATGATATCCGTAAAGTGTCATAAATGGGGTCATTTTTGCTGCAGTATGGAAGGAAGTGTTATACCACCATTCAGCTAGAGGTAACCACTTGACCCGTTGTGTTTGTTTATCAGATACAAAGCAACAAAGATATTCTTCCAAACATTTGTTCACTATCTCATTTTTCCCGTCAGATTGAGGATGATAAGATGAGCTATGAGCTAATTGAGTACCAATACAAGAAAATATTTTCGTTCTAAAATTTCTAGTGAAAATGGGATCTCTATCACTTACACTAATATTTTGGTTTCCTTGTAGCTTTTGAATTGCTTCCATAAATGCAATAGCAATTGTACTGGCTTTAAAAGGATGAGATAATGCACAAAAGTGTGCATACTTGGTAAGTCTATCAACTACCACAATGATGGCACTCTTTCCTTCGGACTTCGGTAAACCTGTGATCAAATCCATTGAGACCTTCTCTTGACTTGGAATGGCTAAATGTTGTAACAAACCCAGAGTCTTAATTGTCTGAACTTTGTTTTGTTGGTAAACCAAACATTGTGCCACAAACTTCTCAATATCATATTTAAGGCCATCCCAAAAAAAATCCTTCCTGACCCTCTGGTAATGTTTTAAAAATCCCGAGTGCCCTCCTAAGGGGAGGTGTGCAATTCAAAAATAATCTTTTATTTGAGTTGAGAATGCTTACATAGATATAAACAATCTTTGCATCATAATGAATCATTTTTCTAGATAAATGTATCAGATGTACTAGCATCTTGCTGCAAGTTTTGAATGAGTGTCCACATTTCTTCATCATTCTTTTATTCCTCCCTTGCTTCAGTCAGGTTGGATAATAGAACTGGCACATAGAAATTCTTCCACATCGTCATCCTTTCTTGAGAGTGCATCTGCAACAACATTTTGCTTCCATTTTTTGTATATGATTTCAAAATCATAACCCAAAATCTTTGTGACCCATTTTTATTGCTCTTTTGAAGATAATATTTTTTCCAAAAAGTATTTAAGACTACCATGATCTGTTTTTACCTTGAAGTGTCTTCCCATTAGGTAAGGTTGTCATTGTTTTAGTGCATGTAGTATTGTCGACATTTCCTTCTCATAAATAGGTTTGTGTAAATACTTTGCCTTGATTCGATGACTTTCAAAAGAAATGGGTCTTCCTTCTTGCATTAAAACAACACCAAATCCATTTCTTGAAGCATCACATTCCACAATAAGGTTTTTGTAAAGTCCAGTGTAGCTAAGACGGGTGCTTGGCACATTGCCCCTTTAAGATGTTTAAAGGCCTTAGTTTCTTTGGAGTCCAAGAAAATGCATCTCTCTTCCGTAATGTTGTTAGAGGTGTTGTTATTCTCCCATAATCCTTAACAAACTTCCGATAATACCCTGTCAACTTGAGAAATCCTCGAAGATGATTTAGGGTTATAGGGATTTTACATTCCTTAATGGCTTTAATTTTGTTAGGGTCTACCTTAACACCCTCATGAGATATAATATGACTCAAATACTCCACCTCCTATACTCCAAAGAAACATTTGGAGGAATTTTCATATAATTGTTTCTCCTCCTATAGTTTGAGCACATTGTCAATATGTTGAACACGATCCTTCCAAGACTTGCTATAGATTAGTATATCATCAAAAAATACTAACACAAAATTTCTAAGGGTGGGTTTGAAAACAGAATTCATCAAACCTTGAAATGTGGAAGGTGCATTAGTAAGGCCAAAAGGCATGACCAAAAATTCATAATGACCTTCATGAGTTATGAATGTTATTTTCGAAATGTCTTCAGTGTTCATTTTAATTTGATGATATCTTGAACAAAGATTCATCTTGGTGAAGTAAATTGTTCCATGTAATTCATCCAACAATTCATCAATAATAGGATTGGGAAATTTATCTTTATTATTGAGCTTGTTGAGCTCTCTATAATCCGAACACATACACCATGATCGATCATTTTTATGCACCAATACTACTGGAGTAGATAAAGAACTTTAGCTAGGTTGGATTATAACAACCTCTAACATTTCAGCAACCATACATTCAATTTCACTATTTTGGGCATAGGCATATCTATAAGGCCTGATGTTTGGAGGAACACTACCTAAAATCAAGTGAATAGCATGATCATAATCACGAATAGGGGGGAAGCATTTGGGAGTCTCAAATACCTTGGAATGATTGTCCAAAACTTTTTTGAGATCTGGAGAAATGGATGATTTCGATGTTTGAACCTCTAGGTAGCGTAATTGTGTAATTACACCCCATTGTTATTTCTTCAAAATCTTTGTCACGCCATTAGATATTATTATCTTCCTTGGTTTTGTTGCAATACGTCTTAATTCAAACTCCTTTCCTTCCTAGAAAAATTTCAAGAAATTTCTTGAAAATTAAAAGTTATCGCCCCCAAAGATTGTAACCATTACACTCCTAGTACAACATAAACACCACCCATTAGAATGGAAAGCATTGAACTATTCAATACATATTCCCCCGTGGTTAGCGTGATATTATGGCACTTTATAAAGCAATTTATAGTTCCTCCATTTGCAACCATCATTTGACACTCTGGCGTTGGATATAGAAAGCAATCCAATTCCTCGGCTATCTTACAATGAATAAAATTATGGGTACTAACTGAATCAATCAGCAATATTCCATTTTTCTTCTTGATATATCCTTATATCTTGGGAGTTTGAGGAGTGGTAATTTGTGTCAATGCATTACCAAATATGGTCAGATTCATTTATTTTTTCTCTCGGGTTGTTTCCTAGTGTATATCCTCGTCTTTTGATGTGTCTTATTCATTTTCTTCCTCTTTCTTCTCAGCACATTTATGACCTTTAATGTATTTGTTATCACAACTGTAACAAATCCATTTTGCTCTTTTTTCCTCTAGTTGTTGTAGTGTCAACCTTGTAGGTTGTGGAAGGCTAAGAGCAGCAACACTTCCATCTTTATAGTTGTGAGTGGTAGACTTTCTTGTTGCCATAATTTTGCTTTCAACTTTTCTTGCCACCCTAAATTCCTTCTCCAATGAATTTGGTTCACAAACGCGAACCCCATGTTGGATGTTATCCTTCAAAGTCCCAATGAATACAATAATAATATGCTCCTCTAAAATATCAGTTACCCTAATATTCAATTTTTGGAAGTCCTCAATGTGCTCTACCATTGAACCCTTTTGTTTGAGATTTATCAATTGGCTAAAGAAGGTGGTGCTCTTTGTATCCTCATTATGTGCTATCATTTCCTTCGTAAAAATTGACCAAGTGACAAGTGTTTTACGAGAACAAAGCCATCTATACGATACAAATTGATTGGATTTTAAATATAAATATGCAATGTGTATTTTTTGTGTGTTTCACATCATGTAGATCAAAATATTGCTCCATCTGTAGTATCTATGTTACAGGATCATTTCCATCAAACTTCTTCATATCGATCTTTGGAATGTGGTGGGTCTTAAACCCAACATTGGAGTCTCTGAAATCATAATTCATATTCTTTTTTTCCTCATCATGATTTTCATAGATTACCTTGTCACCACTGGGAAGCCTTTCTTCTAACAACTTTTTCAAACCTTCTTTCAACCCTTCCATCTTAACATTCATCATTGCTTCCATGTCTACTCTTAAACCATCATTCAAAAATCCCATGTCCCTTTTAATACCATCTATCTTAACATTCACCATGGCTTCCAATTCATTTTTTGTTACTTTTTGCGATAACAAAATTTGTTGCACTTGGTCTTGTAATTTTGATATATCATGTTGCATTTCTTCCTCTTCATCATGTGTCATAGTAGAGCTTTCTGGTTGCTTACTAATTGTATCCATATTTTTGTTTCAAGACATTATGGAATCAAAAAACAATATATATGCTCCATTATTCCCTTTGAATTACTTCAAACTGATTTTTCAAACAAAAGTTATGCAAAAAATTTAAAAAATACACACATTTTTCTTGCTTTTAGTAGCTCGATCTTAAAACTATTATATCTCTGTAATTTTGTGTTAGGCCCCTATATTACTAGTGTAACCCCTTATTGTTATAATTATAACCCACTTATTATATTGATGTACTCATGTAGTGCCCATATTGTTACTATTGTGCCCCATAGAAGCCCACTATTGTTATTATTGTGCCCTTACATTATTATTGTTATGTCGGCTCTGATTATGTTATGACCCCTTAGACTCCTATATATAGAAAGGAGATCTTTTCATTTGTATCATCCAAGAATTGTTCATTTATGTAATGTAAAGGAGGTTGCCCCCTCGAAGAGGCTGAATTCTAAGGCGTTGATCTATCTTTTCTATCTTTTCTTGAGCTGGTTCCATAACATTTGGTATCAGAGCTTTGGATTCTAGGGTTTCGCTGCTCCAAACAGGTCATCGTGGAATTTTCGCTATAACTTTTTTTCTGTGACGTTTCAGAAGTCACAAAAAAACCCATTTGAGAAGAAATCGCGCTGAACCTTGGGTCTAAATTTCAGAGCTTTTCGTGCGATATTTGCGAAGATATGATCTGAGGAAGTTGGTCTCTTTCCAGACTCTTGAATTACATTCAAAACAGGTGACCTAGGGAAAATCGTCATAACTTTCTCTCTGGGGATCAAATTGAAATTTCATAAGAAGTTACAAAAATAGGACGGAATGTAGTTTCTTGTATACCTTTTTCAGATCCAAAGGTTGAAACAGTGACTCGTGGCACGTCGTACAAGTTCGCTCTACTGAACTAGTCTATAATCAGGTCATCTTGGGAGATTATGCATAACTCTTTCTTGGAGAATCCAATTTGGATCAGACTGGTGGCATTGGAAAGAGGACACAGAGGGCTACTACAGGTCACAATTTCAGAACTTAAAGATCCGAAAGTACAAAGTTATAGTTGTTTCAAGGTAGAGCTCCTAAAATCAAGAAAAAGCAAGATGAGGAAGTTTGATGGCAAGGATCCGGTAAATTGGATACTTCAGATGGAGAAATATTTTGATATACATGGTGTACAACTATTACAAAAGGTATGTATTGCATCTTCATATTTAGAACCAGATCAATTTTTATGGTACAAAGGGCTTTGTTCTCGTAAACAACTTGTTACGTGGTCAATTTTCACGAAGGAAATGATAGCACATTATGAGGATACAAAGAGCAACACCTTCTTTAGAGCAACACCACAACGATTGGAAAGAGTAAAAGGGCTTTGTGACATAGTGGAAAGAAAAATTATGGAAACCAGGAAGTGTACCCCTCACAACTATAAAGATGGAAGTGTTGTTTCTCCTAGCCTTCCACAACCTACAAGGGTTACACCACAACAATTGGAAGAAAAAAGAGAAAAAGGGCTTTGTTACAATTGTGATAGCAAATGCACTAAAGGTCATAAGTGTGCTGAGAAGAAATTATTTTACATAGAATATGAAGAGGAGGAAGAAAAGGATCAAGAAACAACAAAAGAAGAAGATATATGTCAGGACCCCACCTCAGAGAAAGAAGAAATGAATCAGACCATATCTTGTAAAGCATTGGCAAGAATTACCACTCCTCAAACTCTCAAGATAGAAGGATATATCAAGAAGAAAAAGGTGCAAGAAGTGAAAGATCACATCGAGAAAGAAGAAATGAATCCAACCATATCTTGTAATTCATTGTTCAAAATTACCACTCCTCAAACTATCAAGATAGAAGGACATATAAAGAAGAAAAATGTTCAAGAAGTGAAAGATCACATCGAGCATCAAGAAATAAATCCGACCATATCTTGTAAAGGATTGGAAGAAATTACCACTCCTCAAACTCTAGATATAGAAGGACATATCAAGAAGAAAAAGGTTCAAGCAGTGAAAGATCACATCGAGCATCAACAACAAGTTCTCCAACTTTTAAAGGATAACGCCACTTCGGTGCAAAATCAAACGAAACAACAACCACTTAAAAAATGGCGACCTTGCCGAATGGGAAGACTCTTCAAGGATGAGGATGTGGAAGCATTGTTTTGTGCTATTTATATTATCCAACCAGATTGGATAAACGAAGCAAGGGATGAATGGAAGAAGGATGAAGAAGTATGGCCACTTATTCAAAAGTTGCAAAAGATCCCAATTCAAACAATATTGCCAGAAATTAAAGAGGAAGGAAAAATCATATTGGAACCTGGAGCAGTCACAGAAACAAGAACCCGACAGTTACGAAATCGATCAATTTCAGAGTATCTCATCAAGTGGAAGAACTTACCCGCTGAATATTCCACATGGGAGGACATGAATTTTATACAGAAGCATCAAGAACTACTCAAGCGTTGAGCACAACGCTTTTTGAAGGAGAGGGGCATGTTAGGCCCCTATACTACTAGTGTAACCCCTTATTGTTATTAGTATAACCCACTTATTATATTGATGTACCCGTGTAGTGCCCATATTGTTACTATTGTGCCCCATAGAAGCCCACTATTGTTATTATTGTGCCCTTACATTATTATTGTTATGTCGGCTCTGATTATGTTATAACCCCTTAGACTCCTATATATAGAAAGGAGGTCTTTTCATTTGTATCATCCAAGAATTGTTCATTTATGTAATGTAAAAGAGGTTGCCCCCTCGAAGAGGCTGAATTCTAAGGCGTTGATCTATCTTTTCTATCTTTTCTTGAGCTGGTTCCATAACATTTTGGCTCTCTAAGGTCTGAAATTCCATCATGTGGTAACCCCTTAAATATTCTTCCTAACTCTACATGTTAAGCCAAGATTGGATTCTTCAAGATAAATGTATGCTCAATCTTCCAAGATACCCTGATTATGGACTCGTTCAATAGAGAAAACTTGAAACTTCATAGAACAAAAGTTATAGTGAAAATTCCAAGATAACATGTTTGAAGCATTGAAACCCTAGAAACCAAAGCTCTCATACCAAATGTTATGCAACCAGATCACAAAAGAGAAGAAAAGATAGACCAATGACTTAAATTAGCCTCTTTGGGGGGGGAACCTCTTTTACATCACATAAATGAACAATTATTGGATGATACAAATGATAAGACCTCCTTGGTATATATAGGATCCTAAGGGGTCATAATATAATCAGAGCCTACATAACAATAATAATATAAGGGTACAACAATAACAATAGTGGGTTTCTATGGGGCACAACAATCACAATAAAGGGGATACACTAACAATAACAATAAGTGGGCTACACTAGTATTATAAGGACCTAACACTTAATCTTGACATCTAGTGCATTATCCAATGCGCTAACTGAAGACGGTTTTTGCGGTAATTGTAAGGTTGTTAGCGACAGTTGTAAACTATATATTGGCACATTTTCATTCTTCATATGCCAATGAAATTTAGAACCTTTACTTTACCAATTATCTAGTTGTATATGTAGAAGTGGGTTTGCGTTTGAATAAGAGAACTAGTTACTAGAAGCTTTTGATCATGCAAGAATGCACCTTCCTAACATTTTTAAGGAGGACTGCCCTATGAGCTTGAAGAGCTCAAGAACAGTTAAATTGGTTTGGATGAATATCATGTATCGAGGTTATTCCAGTGCCATGAAACACGACGGGAAGGAATTTCAAATGCAAATTAACCACGATGGACAGCACAGTGCTCAGAAAGTTGTTTCTATCTGTGTTTGGGAACAACATTCATCTTTTATGTGACGAGATCTAATTGGCATCTGTGTTTTCATCTCCAAAATTCATAGCCATTATAGAGATTTTAGCAACCAAAATAAATACCCAAACAGACGTGTTCATATTGTCCATTCATTCGCTTAAATGGTATATAATGGAGTGTAAGATGTCCAAGGTATGCCAAAGATTATTACTATCTCATTTTATTTTATTTTTCTAAGTAGTTTCCTGAGTCCTGCACGTGATTGTGTAGAAAATTGTGTTGAGGGTGTTGTTAAATTGTGAAAGATGCAAATGGAAGGCCATGGGGACAGTTGCGGGCATTGAATTAAAGTATTGTTTTGATTTATTATATGTCAGAGTTAGGTGATTGGACTTTCAAGACTGCAATAATTTATACTAAATTTTAAATCATATTTGAATCAAGAACCAAAGAACTCTAATATTAGAGTTGCAATTTAATTTGCAGAGAATCTTTAATTTAATTTCAGGAAGTCTTTTTATTGATCTAGATCTTCCAATAAAAAAAAAAAAAAAAAAAAAAAAATTATTAATTTTGATATTAAAGTAAAACTAAACAAAAAAATTATATTTATTAATTTATTTAGATTTATTTATTTGATTAATTTAGGATAAAGCTAATATAATCGATAAAAAGTTTAGTTTTATTAAAACATTTATTTTAAATTTATATAAATATTAAATTACTAGAATTTACATTATTGTTTTCTCAATTTAAATTATTTATTTTCTTATCCATGCAAGCTTATTATTTAGCTATCGCTTTCGGGACGTTGGGCAAGAACAAGATGAATAGGGAGAGGAGGCATATAAGTGGATGAGTAATTTGTTTGATGTACAATATTGAATTAATATTATTTTAAAATATATATTTTTATTATTTTAAATTACATATCTATAAAAATATAAATTCAATAAAATGATATATTTGAATGAAAACATTTTGGAGATAAACTTTAAAGTTATATAATTAAAATATTTATATTAAAAAAATTATTAAATCTTCAATTATATATTAATGTTAAAATTAAATATTATATATTTATTATTGTTTAGGTTGATAAAATTTAAAATTTTAATTAGCTAATAAATAATTATTATTTTTATATGTAAAAAATAATAATAAAAATATTATTAAATTTAAAAAATTATTATAATTAATTTTAATTTAATATATATAGATATATATATTATTTTAAAAACTATTATCCAATTTAAAGTGTAAGGGGTGTAGTTTAATTGGCACACTGTGATATTAAGTATTATGTGGATAACAATATTGATGGTTCAAATCTGCTTACCATCTAATTAAAAAAAACGATCTGCAAAAATATTCTTGAATCAAAATAAAATAAATTAGTAAAAATCAGGATTACTATTCACTTATGTATGGACATTTTGTAAGTTGCCTTGGAGCACTTGTTTATTGATGGTTCAAATCTGCTTACCATCTAATTAAAAAAAATGATCTGCAAAAATATTCTTGAATCAAAATAAAATAAATTAGTAAAAATCAGGATTACTATTCACTTATGTATGGACATTTTGTAAGTTGCCTTGGAGCACTTGTTTAAATTTAAATATGGTTATGGAATCATTATTTTAATTTATTTATTTTTGTAAGCTTGACAGGACCTTTTCATTCATTTTCTTCAGAAGACATGTTACATCCATAATTCAAGTGGTTAGGTGGCCTCAACCTGCCCAAAGAGAAATCGAGTCTGTTGGCCACCTAACAGCATTAGAAGCCATCCAAAAGCATAAAATTGTAACACTGTCTAACAAAGCCATATATGACTGAATGTCTTGAAGCCTTCTAAAATCTAGATAACTAAAACAATTTATCATAGTTTGGAGATTCTTCATCTAGATATAACAAAAATTTAAAGCAAAAATTGAGCCAAGCATACTACTAGTCATCGGATGAGTCCACTGGAGTTGGGTCCTTTGCACTTGAACCATATAATTCAGTCTGAGGGAGACAAGGAATATGTTTCTCAATGCGGTTGAGGTGGGCATTTTGTTGTTGGATTTGAAACTAAATAAGTTGAAATTCCTTATGAATTCCCTGTAAACCAAGATCAGACTTGGATGAGCTAGCTCGAGGGTTCATCATAGCTTTTGCCACAACATTCTTCATTAACCAGTAGAGGTATACAGTCTACTTATATTGAGAGGTTTGACCCATGGAGTGGCCAGGGTTCGGCACCAAATCTCGCCATTCTTCCATATTTATCTCTGCAGCTACTTATTGGTTTAATTCTTCCTCCCAGTTAGAGATTCGCTGACGACCTTGCCTCGGAGTGCATGTATAATAACACTGGGCTGAGTCACGAATAAGTCTTGAGGTGGATTTGCGGCCCCTATCCCTCGCTTGGCAAGGCTGGAGCTGACCACTGTCACAACATTTCCCTGCATTTCTACCGCGCCCTCGACATCCACTAGCTGAAGAACCTTTGCTAGAAGGACGAACCATCTTGCTACTCAAACAACCCACATAGTAATATGAAACCATGTGACAAAAAGCCCAAACCTCGAGCTTGAGGCAGATAACAAGCTTAAGGTCTCGACGTTCACACTGCCACTGTAAACCTGCTGAAATTAACCATGTGGCGAGAGGAGTTGGTTGCACCAGGGTGGCAGACCACGAAAGCCTCCTTCACATCTGCCTCGAGCTAACCAGGAACCATGTGCTGATACCAAAGACTAGAACAAGGTTACTTTTACCTGAGAATGGAGAGCTATCGACACAAAACTTCGGCATTAAAGTGTCCCTTTGACCGTTCCTTGCAGCATTTACTCTCTTCATGTGTGATGCCATATTGCCATATAATACAAATGTGCGAGGGTTCTAGCAAGGCCGCCCTCCAACCCTTTCTAACCTTACATTAATCATGGCACAGATCCCCAAGGTTCCATTTTGTCAGCACACACCCAAATAGGGGAAAAACATTATTTTAATTTATAAGGTAAAATGAATCTTAATTTATAACTACTATTTATATATTATATTTTTTAATGTGATATGTATATTATGATTTCCTTTTATCTAAAAAATTGTTCGTAGTTTTATTAAAAACAAAATCAAAATATAACAAATTGAATTTTATTATTTTTATTACTTTTTTTTTATTGTTAATTGAGCTAACATTTAAATGTTTACAATTACACTGGGCTCTATATTACTTTTAACTTGTATTTATTACTTTTAACTTTTTATTATTAATGGAGGAAACATTTAAATGTTTACAATCCAGCACTATATTACTTTTAACTTTTTATTATTAATTAAGATAACATTTGAATGTTTACAATCACACTGAGTTTTATATTAGTTTTAACTTTTTGTTACTTCAATTGCATTAATATTTAAAAATGTTTACATAATTTCTTACATTGCACCTACACATCTATCCTTCTTACATTACACCTACACATCTACGCTACAGTAGGTTGTATAGTGCCTCTTGATGAAATAAGTATGCATCGTAGAACACATCGCAATGAATTACACCTACACATCTACCCTATACTAAGTTATAGAGTCTCTCTTCATGAAATAAGTATGAAATAAATATGTATAAAAGAACAACGATAATGCCTATAATTAAATTTCTAACCCATAATCCATTTTGTGATATGCAAATCATTATGTGCAAAGATTATGTCGTAGATGAAAATTTTTGGGATGCTTTCCATTCAAAGAATATAATAAAACCAAGTTATGTATCATTTTTTTATAAATGCTTTTCGCATTACAATGTTTTCAGTTTGGGAATTTTATTTTATTTTATTTTTAAATATTTGTGTCTGAGAATTTTATTTTGTTTTATTTTTAAATATTTGTGTCGAGATGGGCATTTCCAAAATAAAAGAATTCTGTGTTTTTTTATTTGTAAATATGTGTGTTTTGTTTTGTTTTGTTTTGTTTTAAGATGGGCGTTTTCAAAATACAAGCTTTTTCGTCCACCTGAGGTAGCTCAATTGGCAATGGTCATGGAAATGAAGTCTCATCGAACCAGAAGTCTTGGGTTCAAATCTTGTGCTATCCCCCTAATCGGGGTGAGAAGTTGGAAGTTGGACATGATGAAGATGTGGTCCTACCAAGCTTAAAAAAAATACAAGATTTTTTATCCATTCCAATAAAAACGTATTATCATGACAATTCATAGAAAAAAAAATGACCCATTTCATAAAAATTTGTATGAACAAGTGTGCATCTTCGACTTTGGAGTGTAATCAAATCCATATAAAAAGTAATTGCTATCAAATTTTCCCTCATCTCATATTAAAAATAAAATAAATAAAATTACTTCCTTATTAAAATGTTTGTTTACCCTTCTTAAAAGGGAGAGCTAAGCCATCATGGGTTCCATTACTATGATACTATCTCACAATGCAACAAAGACATTCTAAATTAAGAAGATTAACATTGAATACATTTTGAGCTAGAGTTTGCCATTTTGGTTCTCATTCTTATGATCACTTGGGTTCATTCCATGGACCTTAATTCTTGTTGCCTCATTAAAATCCTTGGAATTCTACACTTATAATCATTAGAATCCTAATTAGTCAAACCCTTCCGCTTGAGCATAGGTTCATTCCATGGACCCTAATTCTTGTTGCCCCATTAAAATCCTTGGAATTCTACATTTATAGTCATTAGAATCCTGAATATTCAAACCCATCCGCTTGAGCATAAGTGTTGTGATTGACTTTTGAAGCATGTCATATCATAAGAGAAGTCACTATTATACACAATAAAGAGTAAAAAAGATGAAATTGTGCATTTGAGTAATGAGGAGGTTGTAACCCAACCATATAAAACAAACACAAAATAACCGTAAAAATTATATAAAACATATAAACCATATTCAAATATAATAAACAAATTCCTATACATGAAGTCAAAATAGGTGTTTGGGCTTTGAGATCCAGGAATTTCATTCTCTTTGGGATTTTTTAGGTTCTAGCCTTGCAGGGGGATGCCTTGGAACACTTTGATGGATAGAAAAAGATCCAAACTTACGATCATTTGCCTAATGCGACAAAATGGCGTGTAATAGTGTACAAGGTGTGCACACTTGGAAAGTATGACAAGACTTCTTTTCGGGGCCAAGACAACAGAGCCAAAGGGATTTTGGAATTGGTGGATTTAGACGTATGTGGGCCCTTTTCTTCTCCATCTCTTATGAGACACAGGTATTATCTCACCTTCATAAATGATTATTCTTGTAAAACTTGGATATTCTTTATGAAGAAGAAGGATGAGGTCTTCTCCAAGTTCATGGAGTATAAGGCCTTGGTAGAAAACCAAACCGAGAAGAAGATGAAAGCATTGAAGAGTGACAATGGTGGAGAATCTATCTCCAATGCCTTCAAGGATATGCGTGAAGGAGGGCATTAGGAGAGATTCTATAGCACTAGATAACCCTTAGCAAAATGGGGTGGCTAAGAGGAAGAACTGCAACATAGTTGGAGCGGCTAAGGTCATGTTGCATGATCGGGGGCTGCGTATGTTCTTGTGGGCAGAGGCATGCAACACTATAGTGTTTTTGCAGAACAGGAGTCCACACAGGGTGCTTAGATGAGTTACACTAGAGGAGGCTTTCACAGGGAAGAAGCCTGATGTTTTGCACTTCCACATCTTTGGCACAAAAGTTTATTTCCATGTGTCCAAAGATAACAAGAAGAAACTGGAGCCCACAGTTGAAAAAAGGAATTTTCTTTGGATATAGTGAGACAGCTCAGGCATGCAAGGTGTACCTACCAAGATTGAAGAAGACAATTATGAGGCGAGATGTGAGGATCCAGGAGGATAGGGCTTTGAGGGACTCCTTGGAGCGAGAGCGGGTTGGACTATTTGAGGAGGAGTTACTTGCTCCTAAGCAGGAGTCACAACCAATATCATAGATTGAGTCCTAGCCTGGTGGAAAGAGGGTCGCACAGCAGGATGATGAGGAAGAGAGACCAGGACAAGAGAAGGAAACTAGTCATTCAAAGACTCCAAGTATAGGAAGGATGAGAACCAAGTGGGTTGACATGTTGATTCAAGAGGCTCAAGAGCATGTTGAGGCTCCTAGCACCATGTTCAAGCAGAGCAAGTAGCCATACATGTACACTAGGCATATGGCATTGATGAAAAAGTTGTTGGACACAAGGCCTTCTTGTTATGAGAAGGCGGCCTCTCAGCTAGTTTGGCAAGATGCAATGGTGGAGAAATATTCCTCCATCATGAAGATTGATGTCTGGGAGATTGTGCCACGACTAGAGGGCAAATTAGTAGTAGGCTGGCTTTGGGTGTACAAGGTGAAGCATGGAGCAAATGGGAGTGTGGATAAGTACAAGACTAGGTTTGTGGCCAAGGGATTTTCACAGGTTGAGGGCATAGACTATGATGAGACATTTGCCCCAGTAGCATGGTATTCATCCATCAGGGAAATTTTGGCACTTGTTGCACAAATGGGGTGGAATATCCACCAGATGGACGTGAAGACAACATTCCTTAACATATTGGTTGAGGAGGAGATTTACATGGAGCAACCAGAGGGGTTTAAGCAATTCAGCAAAGACATGCATGTGTGCACGCTAAAGAGAACACTTTATGAGCTCAAGCAAGCTCCAAGAGCCTGGTCCACTCATATTGACAGCTACCTTTGAGGATTGGGCTTCACTAAGAGTGAGGTGGATCCCAACCTGTACTACATCATGGTTGGAGGGCTTCCGCTCGTTCTAGTGCTTTCTGTTGACGACCTTATATTGACAAGAGCAAATAGCTTGATTCAGGATTGCAAGGCAAACTTTGCAAGGGAATTTGAGATGAAGGATATAGGGCTTATGCACTATTTCCTTGGATTGGAGGTTTGGCAAGGTGATGGTGAGATCTTCTTACGACAGGGAAACTACACGCAGGAAATTCTCAGGGCGTTTCATATGTAGAATTGCAAGCCCATGGCCACGACTCTAGTCACAAACTAGAGGAAGGTGGATGCCAGTAGAGCAAAGCGAGTAGATGCTACAATATACAGGTAGCTCATTGGGTCGTTGATGTATTTGGTCAACACACAGCCTGATACTTGTTTTGCGGTAAACCAGCTAAGTCGGTTCATGATGGAACTGACCAGAGTTCACTAGGTTACTACGAAGCATGTTTTGAGGTATCTCAGAGGCACAACAGATTATGGATTATGGTACAGATAGGTTGATGGGGTGAGGCTTGAGGGCTTCACTTATGCAAATTCAGCAGGGAGCTCCACAAATCAGAATAGTACTTCAGGTGGCATCTTTAGCATTGGGTCAACAGTTGTTTGCGGTTACAGTAGGAAGCAGAGATCAGTTGCACTTACTTCAGCAGAGGTCGAGTACATGGTTGCCAATTTGGCAACATGCAAGGCTATATGGACGAGGAAGATGCTTGTGGGGCTTTTGAGACAGGGGATGGAGCCTATTGGTATACATTGTGATAATCATAGTTGCATTAAGCTCTCTGAGAATGAAGTGTTTCATGATCACTCTAGGCATATCAAGATCAAGTATCATCATATCAAAGATTGTGTGCAGAAAGGGATAGTAAAGCTATCGTACATTCCAACAAAGGAGCATACAGTAGATATCTTAACCAAAGCATTGGTAAGAAGCAATTTTGTCTATTTTAGAGACAAGTTGGGAGTTGTACAAAATCCCTTCCTCGCTAAGAGCGAGTGCTGAAAATTATAGCGTGGAAGGTCTTCTCTGGCTCGTGCCTTAGCCAGAAAGACCACAAGTTATCCTTCTCTTAGCATGATGTGAATCATGAGTTATACTTCAATTCATGCATGGTGTTGGAGGATCAGTTACGCGGACCCTTCTTCAATTTAACTATAGGATTGGGTGGTAGTTCGAGTTCAAATAGAACAAGTTGGGACTTCAATTATTGATTGAAGGAAGGATGATTTATGCCTCCAGTGATGATTGGAGAGAGAACCAGTTCGACTTAGTTAACCTGTCAATCACCACTCAAGTTCTAAATTTGTACTTTCCTAATTTAGCATGGGTCGAATCTATAAAAGAAGGACGAAGGCACATGGATTATTCATTATTGTGTGCATAGGTTTTTGTGAGATCTCTTTGCTTGTGATGTTCGGAGCAAGTGCGCATAGATTGAGGAGAATTTCTCTACAAAATAGGAGACCAAGAACGCATGAAAATAGGAGCATAATGTGCTACAAAATAGGAGATTTTGTGCACAAGGAAATAGGCCTAGTACACAAGGACATAGGACCAGGGAGTGCACAAGGATTTAGGAGTTGGGATTAAGGGTTGGCAGGGCAAGTCCAGGCTAGATCAACGGGAGAACAAGTGTGTTCTCAAAGGGACAGATTGCTTTGTAATTGATTCAATTGCTCAAGATCAATAAAATACCACATCAAGGAGGCAGGTTTCTCCCTATTGGGTTTCCTAAGAAAAAATAAGTGTATCAATTTGCGTGATGTGTTTTTATCTCTGTGTTTTTATTCCATTGCTTATAAGTTGTTAATAAATTATGTATCTTGGTGAATGTGAATTTGGTTTTAGTTTTCAATAATTCACTAAGTAGTTGAGAAATTTCATGGAAAAGTAACAAAGAATACCAATTGATCATGAAGAATGATGTATGAGAGATTGTGCCTAGACCAAAGGGGAAATGTATGGTGACCTCCAAATGGGTATACAAGATCAAGCCTGCAGTGGATGGCAATATTGACAAATACAAGGCAAGATTTGTGGCTAGAGGATTATCCCATAAAGGGGAAGAGGATTACAATGAGACTTTTGTTCTGATTACCAAGTACACTACCATTAGATCTATTATTTCCATTGTTTATTCTATGGGTTGGAATTCACATCAAATGGTTGTAAACACTGCTTTTCTTAATGGCGTTATTGAGGAAGAAGTATTCGTAGAGCAACCTCAAGGTTTTGAGGTCCATGGAAGAGAGTTTCACGTTTGCAGATTGAAGAAAGCCTTGTATGGACTCAAGTAAGCACTGAGAGCCCGGTATACACAAATTGACAGTTATCTGACAATACTTGGTTTCTCCAAAAGTGATGTTAATCCAAACATGTATTTCAAGGTCAAGAAGAATGAACCTGTGATTCTATTGTTATATGTTGATGACTTATTTTTTACATTTGTGGAGCATCTCATTATTAGAAGTAAGAGGGAGTCGGCCTCTAAATTTGATATGAAGGATCTTAGATTGATGCAGTACTATTTGGGGCTAGAAGTATGGCAAAAGCCTAGCTAAATTTTTATTGGTCAACGAAAATATATTATCAAGATCCTACAGAAATTTGGAATGATGAAGTGTAAATTGATGGCAAGTCCCATGGTGACAAATCTGAGAAAGTTGAGAGACTTTGAGTCAAATTTGATAGATCCATCCATGTATCGAAAGTTAATTAGCTCGTTGATGTATTTGGTTAATACTAAGCCAGGAATTCGCTTCGTAGTGAACACTTTGAGCCAGTTCCAGGTCGAATCAAGACGTGATCATTGGATTGGAGCAAAGCATATATTGATATATGTGTGTGTACGATTGACTATGATTTGAGATATGTCTCAAATGATGATATACAGCTGCAAGGATATATCGATGTAGATTGGGCAGGGAGTGTTGAAGACAAAAAGAGTACATTTGGAGGTTGCTTCAGTTTGGGCTCCACTATGATTTCGTGGATGAACAGGAAGCAGACATTTGTCGCACTCAATACTATCAAGGAAGAAAATATTGCAACCAAATTGGCGAGTTGTGAAGCAATGTAGCTTCGGAAGTTGCTCGCAAAACTATTTGAGCATGTTCTAAAACTGACCATGATATAGTATGATAATCAAAGTTGTGTGAATCTAACAGATAATTTGGTTTTCCATGACATGTCGAAGCACATACAGATCAAGTACCACTTCATTTGTGACATAGTGCGAAAGGGAGCAATGAAGCTCCAGTATGTCTCCATTGATAAGCAAATTTTTGATATTCTTACAAAGCCTCTATCCAAACCAAAGTTTGCATACTTCAAGGACAAGATTGGACTTTTTGAGAATGCCTCTCTCATTGAGAGGGAGTGCTGATGAGATAGCATCATGGACTAACGTTCTCCTTGCGTCAAGCATATTGACTTGAATTAGGGAGAATGGTCTGCCAGAGGACTTGTTGACCTGAATGAGGAATAAAGGTCCTATAGCATCATGTTCATTTGGCATCGGGCCCAAGATTGTGTGGCTAGAATTTGGCCTTTAGCGATTCACCATATGTCATTGACCCGAATGATGGTGAACCAAGACTAGTTGGGATGCCATGTGTCAAATACCAACCCAGATTATGGTGACTAGTTGTATGTTAAATGATATCCCATGTGTTTGAAGTACTGACCCGAATTATGGTGAGCACACACCATAGGTCTAAAGTACTGACCCAAATTATGGTGATTAGCTGATGTAGTTAATTTACCATGTGTTTGAAGCATTGAACTGAATTATGGTGAAGATATATCATAGGTCTGAAGTGCTGACCAGAATTATGGTAAATGGTTGATGCTATTGGATTACCATGTGTCACAATTGTGACCCAATTATGGTGATGATTTGTTATAATCGTTTCTTAGAGAAATTTGTTCACATGAAGAACATTTGTCTGGTCATTATGAGTACCTCCCTAGCTCAGAGAATGTTGAATTTTGTAGTTATGGTTGGTCTCCATAACTTATATTTTAGCCTTTGTAAAGTATAAATAATTTGTAAGACATATTCTTCATGTCATTTTGATTATTTAGCCCTTGAAAACATGTATATAGGACATGTTCTTCATGTCGGATTTAAAAGAGAAAATTTCAAAATTTGAAATTTGAATTTTTGGCTCCAAACTTGTCAAATCGGCCCTCCCTCAAGTCAAGTCACCCTAGGGAAGAGACACACCCATTCTGGACAGGCAGATCACTATATAAAGGCATTCAACCTCCATAAAGGCACCATTCCACCTCACACAAGAAAGACAATTTCTGGGCATCTAAGTGAAGTACAAGAAGGATAAAAAGAAGGACGAAGATCACCTTTCTCTCTCTCTAACTCACATCTCTCTCTCCTAGCTCACACGTGTGTTTCTGGACATTTTTTGGGCAGTCATTTATGGACAGGTTGAAATTCTAGGCAATTTTTGGGTAACATATTCTAGGCATGCCAAAATTCTAGGCAGATTTGAGAGGGTCGAAGTTTGAAGGGCAAAACTTTGACTCGACTTGACTTGACTAGAGGGTTGCTTGACCAGGTTTGACCATAGCTTTTTGGATGTCATAGTTGACTAGGTGCATCTCTTGTTGAACTAAAGAATTTCGCTAAGAAAAAGGTTGTTGGGTTTTCCCCACAAGTGGGTTTTCACAAGTCAAACCTTTTGTTCACTTTGTGCATTGTTGTCTCTAATGTCCTTATGGTTTTTATGGTTGAATTTTTGAAGTGTAATTGCTTGATGATAAACTAAAAATGTTAAAAGAAGATCTATATCATTTGAAATAATTCTTAGTATTTCAGAAATCGGTGCTTGTATCTATTGCACTTGAAAACTCAACTGGACATACACAAAATGCAGGATTTTGAAATCATTGGCAAGTTTGCAAGTAAAAGGATGTCCATGGTCATTCTTTGAAATGGACCAAGTCAAATTTCTCCCCTCTTCTAGGTTATTTTCCCTATTTCCTGATTTTAGCTAAGGGGTGGATGGGTTGGATTACAAACTTGACAAAGGATGCTTGAAAGATCATGCATGACCAATGGTCTTGGGGCTCGCAAGTCCTATTTGCAAGGAAATTGACTATTAACTTTGATGCTTGCTTGGAAAAAATTGTTATTGTTCCAATTTGGGTTTGACCACTAGTTTTACCATTGGTTTTATAGTCTAAGGACGTCTTCAAGGAAATTGGTAACTCTCTAGGTTCATTTTACAAAGTTGACCTTCCTTTTCAACAAACCGGATACATGTATATGGCTCAAATTTTGGTAGGATTAAAATTATTCTTGGGCTTTCCAAACTCGATATCTATCAACTCAAGGAAATTGGTTCATCAACAAAGCCTGGACTACGAAGGCATTTTGCATAAATGCAAATGTTGTCATGCTCATAGTAATTGAGCAAGGAATGCCCCCTGGTAAAATCAAAGAAGAAGCAGATTCACAAGGATCCTTTATACTCGATTTCTCCTCCCTGTCCCTTGCGAATTTTGCAATCATGAGTCCCCTCTCTTTTAATCTCCCTAACAGCGAAACACATTTCTCCTTCAATAGTTGCCACAAAGGTATTTCCCTTAGAAAAGCATACACATGCATCAGTTACTCATAAAAAAGATGCACCCTCAAGGGGGTTTACCCCTCCAGGTATGCAAAATATTCCCTTGTCACCTTCCTTTGCTTAATTCATCAACTCCCTCTTTCTCAGTTGCTCTGGTTTCTTCCACTTCCTCCCCATCCCCAATTACATGTAAGGACTATTTATCCTTCCTCTCGAGTCTCTCCCTCCATATCTCCTCTCCACTCCTCTCCTGTAGTCCTCCCTTACCCATTATGCCCACCACCTTCCCTATTGCAAATTTCACCCTCCTCCCTTGCTCGACAGTCAAAATTGTCCCTCCATCCTCTCCCCCTCATTACAACCTTCATTCCCATTCAAAATCCCTACAACACCTGGACAAGGAACCTCTTGCAGACTTTCAACCGGAATCAGGTATTAAACTCTATTTCATGGACATTGGGGATCAGAAACCACCTAGATAATGAAGAAAAAATTTCCTCTCCCTAGCTCAACGTCAAGCAAACTTTGAAATCTGTTCAACAAAACAAAAGCTCCTCTCCACTCCTCTCCTTCAGTTCTCCCTTACCCACTATGCCCATCACCTTCCCTATTGCAAATGTCACCCTCCTCCCTTTGCCCGACAATCAAAATTGTCCCTCCATCCTCTCCCCCTCATTACAACCTTTGTTCCCACTCAAAATCCATACAACACCTAGACAAGGAACCTCTGGCAGACTTTCAACTGGAATCAGGTATTGAGCTCTATTGCGTGGACACTGGGGACCAAAACCCACCCAGCTGATGAAGAAAATTCTTCCTCCCCCTAACTCAACGTCAAGCAAACTTTGAAATTCGTTCAACAAAACAAAAGCTTATCCTCGAGGCCCTTAGAGCAATAGCCCCACATATGGCCCTCAAATGATTTTGATATCCTTAAACTATGGGGTTTGACCAATGCCTCAAAAAAATGGCGATAAAAAGAGTGATAACAGTGCACAATCCGCATGTCATATTTCTTTAAGAAAGAATGATAGAGGGTGAAAAGGCAAAACCTATATTATAAAATTTCCTCCCCCACTAGGACTTTGTATCATTAGATGTATTGTGTGTTCAAGAGGGCTTATATCGGGCTAGAATATTCTTTGTATGTGACTAAAGTCAGTCTAGTACATACACTCAAGGCTAGCTTTATACCCTTTTCAAGTGATCTAGATATGTCCTTCATCTACTACAATATCTATGGTCCATACACCAATAGAAAAAAACTATTGGGAAAACTTCTTCAGCTTACACCCAGTTGCTCCTCAAAATACTATTGCGGGTGGAGACCTAAATTTTACCTTAGGGGAATCTAAAATCTCAATCCCCTCAACCACCTATAAACCCCTCTCGAACTTTCTTGTAGAACATATGAACGATACATGCCTCACTGACATCATCCCTCCAAAGATTCAGCATACTTCGATAAATAATCATGTTGGGATAGCAAATGTCTCAAAATGGTTGGATTGTTTCTTGATTTCGAAAATTTGCTCGACCTCAACCTCTGCATGTACTAGTGGTCAGTATAGGTGGTGTTCTGATTATGTTCCCATTCTCCTTGGATTTGATTCCTCCCCCCCAAAGCCACCTTGTCCCTTTAAGTTAAATCACCATTGGTTTGAAGGTTCCTCCCTTCACGATGCTATCAAGCAAGCATGGTGTCCCTTCTCCGTTGCCTCTATGGAATCCCCGATTCATTTCCAAAGGAACTTAAAATTGCCTAAAGCGGTTATCACATATTTGGAAAAACAAAACAAAAAAATGCTAGAGATTCATAAGGTCTGGCTAACAACAAAGAAAAACTAAAAGATACCCTAGATTAGAGCACTTTTAAAAATGGGCTAGCAGACCCTCAATAATATATCAGAGACCTTGAAGAAAACAGAAGTAAAATCATGTTAAATAAAGAAAAGGGGTTGTGAATGAAGACTAGAACCCTCTAGCTTCAAGTTGGGGATGAAAACACAAAATATTGTCACTGGATGGCAAATCATCAGAAAACTATAAACACCATTTAGGATATAAAAGGTTAAGATGGAGCATTGGTCTCCTCCTTTCATGACATTTTCCAAGAGGGTCACAAATACTTCAAAGATATTTTTCATCAGGAAAACATAGCAATGATAGACCAAATTTTAAAGGTGGAAAGACTCTTCCCTAGGTTTGCAAATCAAGATGAAAATGACAACCTTGTAGCAAAGATTACAAACCCTAAGCTTGAATGGGTGCTTCATAGTTTTCAAAAAGGAAAGAGCCTCGCATTGGATAGTCTCACCATTGAATTCTATCTAGAACATTTTGATTTCCTAGGAGATGATTTGTTAAGGGTTGTCGAGTTTTGTTGAACATTTGGGCAAACCCTAGCACCATTCAACACTACCTTCATTGCCCTAATCCCAAAAGGTGACCATTCGAACCCTTGAGATCTCTTCCGATCCATTTCCTTATGTAACACCATATATAAAATCATTGCAAATCAACTGAAAGATATTCTTTTGGAACGCATCTTCCCTAAGCAATTCGGATTCCTGGCAAGAAGACAAATTCATGAAGGGATCAGTCTCGCCCAATAAGGCCTCCACTCAATCCACACAAAGAACCAAAATGTTTGCCATGTACAAAGTGGATCTCTCTCAAGCCTTTGACAGGGTTAGTTGGATTTATATCGGACCTCTCTTTATTCCCTTGGGATTTTGTCACTACGTCTCTTAAGTTTTAAACTGTATTAGCACCTCCTCTCTTGCTCTTCTAATCAATGGAGTTGCATATCCCTTCTTTAGTGTGGTGTGACGACTCTCCCAAGAATGTCCTTTATCCCCCCCCCCCCCTTTCATGTTGGTTGCTAAGGGTCTTAGCAGACTCATTGTGGATGCCAAAAATAGGGCATGTTTCAAGATATTTTCATCGATGGTAACTTGGTTCATCTTCAGCAGCTAGGGCTTCTCCTAGACACTTTTAAAAAGGCCACTAAAACGCTTATAAATCTATTTAAGTCCTCTCTCTAATACTAGGGCATGAAGGTTGAAGAGAAACATCAGACTGGGACATTTTTTTCCTGCTCAAGCGATGGAGATCAATCAAGGTCTAAAATACCTATGCTTTATTCTAAATCCAGCTATCAAACAACTACGCAAAAGAAAATTAGCATTGGTGATAAATACTTGGCAATAATTAAGAGGGGGGCTAAATTAGTAATTGTGTCTATTCAATTAATCAATTCAAATTAATTTCCTTTTCCAAGTATTCTCTTTTGTAGCAAATGGCTTATGTATATGTTCAGCTTTTAATTGTTTCTTTTGCAATTACCAAGGAGAGATTTGCATATATAAACAAAATTCAAAAGCATTCACACAAGCGACACATTCAACATGCAACACATGAAGACACCAGATATAAGTGGAAAACCCATATAGGGAGAAAACCATGAATTTTTTGTTGAAGTGTTGTGAAGGCAAGTTCCTGCTCTCTTATTACATCAGATTTTTTGTAGAGTCTAACCTAAAGGAGGTTGTTACCTCAACTTCTTCTACAAGCTTCAACTTGCAAGGAAACCCCTACTCCCATAAATTTTATGCAGGCTACAACCCACGGGAGGCTCCTACCTCAACAAGCTCCAACCTGTTCTTTTTCAAGCTACAACTTGAAGAGAGACTGCAATCCCTTATCAAATTACAAATCAAATTTGTTGGTTACTTGGTCTTTGTTTTTGTTCTAAATTTAATTTATGCCCTCTTTTCTGTTGCTTATTCTCTCATCTTCTCTTCCTTAAATATGCTCCTCTTCTCTTCTTACCAGGGTGTTCATGAACTCTCTCATACAAAATGTTCAATTCTCTAAAACTTAATTATCATTCAACAATGCATCTTTTAAAGGCATGGCTCCCTGTCCATTTGCATTATATGTAGAAATTTGAAATGAGGAGTTGTCTCTTAGAATTCCAGGACTATTTTCATCTCACCTCTTCTTTTTCAACTGAGTCTCAAATTAAGACAAATTTGTTTTGTATTGTTTGCATGTCTGAAGAATCATGCTCAAGCATTAATTATGACATAAGAGAAGGCTTGAATGGACAAATATTTTATAACGCAGGCTGATTAAAGATAGAGTGTGTTATTGTCTAGGGTAATGCAGTCTACATAGTAGATGACATGTGTCATAACTTGGTTCCTAAGAGCAACAGGCGCGTTATAGTTATGAAAAGGCCGAAAATATAAATGATTTTGTACAACTGATTTTGTTTAATAAAAGTAATATGTTCTTCAGACTCTGTCCTTTGGCTCTTATGTGCCATATCTTCATTTTGTTTAATGGATAAACATCAATGTAATCATCAATGGGTGTTGAGCTAATTTATGTTCCTAAACTAGCACAATTATTTACTATCAATCCGGGTTGTTTATTCTTGGAGGCAAATTCACTATTTGTGAAGATCAAATATAATCAAACTTTGAAAGATAAATGATTAAAAACTAAGAGAAAATATATCTTAAAACTCTTGATTCAATCAGCTTAAAAGAGGAAACATTGAAAGAGTTCTTGAACTCAAGAAGTCTACTTCCACCTCAGTTATTACTTAATGAATTAGAGATGATAACCAGAAACTCAAGATGCATAAATCATACATGAAAAAAGCTCTTAACTTAAGAGACACTTAAAGTTTTCCATCATAACTCATTCATCTTAAGATATAAATCTAAATGGAAACAAACTATTTGCATGTAAACAAAAGAGACTAGTTCTGATTCACCATTTCATAGAGGGAATGCCCAACTTGAACACTTGTTTTCCAACTCAATTAGATGATGAATAAACCATTAACAAATGAAATCAATCACTATTCATAACCATGATGCAATCTGAAATAAGACCTTGAAAAACTAAAGCTACCATCAACCAGATTTGCAATGAAATAAAACTAGTTTAACTTGGAAGTGTACTTAGCTTGGAGTGGGGGCCCTCCACCCTTGCCTTGCACACTTATGAAGATGATATCAGAAGCTTTATATCAGCTAAACATCCATGTATTGATCAGCAAAATGAGAGTAACACAAGTCTCCAACTTAAGTCTTCAAACCAAAAATATTACAGCATAAAAGTATCATATGTCAAGTGTGTTGAGCCATCAAAGTGTGGCTCTTAAATAAGGAGTTCATGAAACCAACTGATCTAAAATCACTCTAACAAACATATCTATTCTAATCCACCTATCCAAGTCTAATCCACCTTCCTCATCCCAAGAAATATGACTAATATCTTGGAATCCCAAAGCAACCCTATTTAGATGGGATTTCTGGATGACTAGTCATGATTGACTAGCTCCAAAAAGGCATAATAAAGCTCGATCTGTTGGAACCAAGCATAGGTAGCTTGGTCCTAGTTCCCAAGCTTTCCATTCATGCATCCCATTCGTGCTGAAGTGGCCTGCATCCATATCAACCATGAAGTGATTACGGGAATTTCTGAAATTGCCAAAATTGCACTTAAAATCAAACTTTTATAAAAACTTTAGAAATTGACAAATTAAAGCTAAATACCTGATTAGACATCAAATATTCATTAAAATGAAATGGATGAAGTGAAAATGAAGGATAAATGGATAGTTAGGTAAGTTTCTCAAAGCAAAATGAGATCAAAACTGAGGCCCAACATCTCTCCCATGCTTATGATCAAGCATGTCCCCATGCTTGCTTGCTTCTCTTAGACCTTCTGCCCTCTGAAGTGGATGCTGTACCTGTAGCTGTTTCCCTGTTCAAACAATCAAATTCTGATTCCTGTTGTGCCTTTAACATTGCTGCTTTAACCTTTTGCTTTTCATATTTAGCTTGCCACATGTTTTTGTCCTTTAACCATTGGAATGCCTGTTTGGAAAGCAATTCATTTCTCCTTTTCAACCTGCTTATTTCTTCTTGCAACTTTTCATTTGTTTTCATTAGTTTTGCATTGTCCTTTTTCTGTGCCTTGTTCTCTGATTTTAATTCCTTTTCCACAATTTTGCTTATTTCTATCTGATCTATTAAGTCTTGAATTTTGGCCAAATGAATTTCCTTTTCAAAATCCTGAGTGGTTTTCATTAAGGATTCTCCTGCATCATTATATATGGAATCCCTTTCAAGGGGTTCTTGTGCTATATCCTGCTCTTCTAGTTTTCTAGGAGAATAAGCTTCTACTTCTTTTTCAAAATAGAATTCCTATTCCTAGGAACAGACATGACAAATGTTTCAGTCTTATGCATGGCCATTAAACTTCTGTAGAAATCCTATCATTCCCGACTGATACAGTTTTTCTACAGTTTCTTTTCCCCAGCTTTCTATGTGAAATATTGGTTCTACCCGGTTTGTCATGATTTCTGTGAACCAATCAATATAATCCTCTGCTGTTACTAACTTCATTTTAACAAAAATTATGACTATTGTTTTAAAATGAAAGTGTAGAAGCAACGAGGCTTACCTTCCCCCTCTGACTCAACTTTAATCTGTTTGACTCTGTCTTCTTTGACCTCTGCTGTCTTTCCTCTGCACTGACTCTGTTTCAATTCCCTGTTTAAGCACACCACACCTGAATATCTTCGATCAATACTCTGTTTTCTGTTTGTTTTGAAAATTAAATACACATTAAGCAATAACCATGTTTCCTTGACTCAAATTAACATGCGTTACTGTGTATTTAAACAAACAAAAACTTGAAAAATTTTGCTCTCGGCCTCTCAACAGATCCTTAAAACATTCTCTGATAATCCCATTTTATCGATTTCAAAGAAAAACATGACTGTAATACAACAAATTGCTCTCTGCCTCTTAAAAAAAAAACATTCTCCGCCCATAAAAATGACTGTGTAACACACAAATGCTCTCGGCCTATTCATTTTTTACAAAAATATGACTGCGTTTTATATGGCAAATACTGCACATAGATTCAATTGACAAAGTTACAAGCCTGGAGGACTGATCACATGCGCTCGGCCTCATATCTCTTAATGCTTATAACAAGTGTCAAACAAACATTTAAAAAAAAAAACGCAGACAATGAAACACTTGGCCTCAAGGCACAAACAATGCAAATTTAACATTCAACTCGATTCTGCAATCAACATAGCATATATGCAGGCATGCCAACGCATTTCAACCTTCTGTATATGGCACAGACATTAAAATTCAATACACAGGGTGCAATAAACGATGAATGCCTTTGACTGGTTTTGAATATGAATCCTACAGCATTCCTCTGTTTTTTTTTTATTTGACACTCCACCCTTTCTCGGCATATACCAATGCACTCAGTTTAGCAGCCCATACATATAACAACCAGCGCTCAACAAACTAATTTATTGCATCAACACCCATATGACACACTCCATGATTTACGCGTTCTCTGTTTTGAACAATCCACATACTCACATGCATTTGACAGAGATTTAGTGCGCAGCAAAGTGAAGTTTTAAATGTAACAACGGTTGTAACAAGCAGCGCTCATATACACAACCCTTAACAATGCGTTCAACACTCATATGGCAAACATTCCATGATTATTGCGTTCCTCTGTTGGCAGCGCACATGGCAAAAAGGAATATGCAACAATAGTAAACAAGCAGTGCGTATAAATGGCTTTTAACGCTTCCTGCTTCTCCCACTCAAACTAACTCTCCGGATTTAATGCATTAAATTCCACATTTAACTCAAAATTCCTTTTCGTGTTATGCATGCAACATGTAACTTTAAATGCCGGATTGTTGACCGTTGTTTCTACACCACAATTTACGCATACAAATCCGTTTAACCTATCCACACATGCTGCAAACTTGGAGTTATCCCGGTTTTAGTGTTACCTGACTGTCGCTGGCCGCGTGGGATGCAAACAACTCTTCAAATCCCTCTTTCTTCGGTCAATCGAACTGGTGGCAGAGCAACAACATCTGTGAGTTAATGGCGAACTCATCCCTATCTACAGTTGCCGAGCGAAATAAACTCGAGTTCTTACCTTGTTTGCTTGCAAAACTCGGCTTCTTCTATTCACACGACTCAGATTTTGCCTTTAAAATCTCCCTCAACACACTCCTTTCTCCTTTTGCTATGTTTCGGCTTCAAACCCGACTCTCTGAGCTCTGGCAATGAAGAATGGTGGTTTGAACAGCGCAGGGAAGGTTTCTTATGACCGTTTCCTCGCTGTACCCTGCGTTCATTTGTTTGGTATACGTGGTTACATGGCCGTCCTCATTGACTCAGTCTCCCGACTGAGTCATGAGGATGGCCGTATTTGTTGTTTCCTACGCATATCCTCCACTACTACTCCAGCCAATAGCCATACGCTGCCATTACACCGTGTCATCACCGTACCTGTGTGTTGGCCTGCGTGGAGTCTATGGTTTCTCATTTGTTCTTGCGGCAATGTCTGTTGATTATGGCTTCCGTCGTGCCCTCCTTTGCAATGATATTTGCTTATTACCATTTCCTTACCTGGCCGTAGCACCGCTGTGTGGTTATTATCATATGGTTGGTGTAATAATGTGCCAAAATGATTCCATACTATTTACGTTCAAAGCTTATGGTTTTGAATTCATAACCTTTGCATTTGAAACGTTATGCCATCATATATATATACCACAGCTTGGTTTAAACATCATCCTTTCTCACCATCGAATGAATGCTTACGGCCTCCACTATATCATTACATTGCGCCTTCATAACCATATTATAGGCACGGCCTTCACATGTATCATAACCCGCGGCCTTTGTCACTATGTTATATACTCCTTAGTTGTTTGAATATGCGCGTTTGGTTATATATATTTCTTATATCTCCATATTGTATGCGCAATACTTTATACCCAACCTTTGATATATGCGCATACTATATTCTTTTGCAACATCATTAGCTTATGCACTTTTGAAAAATACTTTAGCGCCCATATAACCTATGATGTATATGTTCAATGCTTTCATACTTTAGCGCATATCTTTTATAACATAGCTTTATAATTTTAAAATGACCATTGGGGTCATATTTAAAATTATAATCATTCTAATGCTCTGAGTTCATGTGCAGGTGAAAAGAGTGGTCCCAGTTTGATCCTTTTGCGTTTAAGGAAAATACCTAGGGAAATTTATGTGAATGAAATGGAATATGAATAGGGAATGTGGGGTATATATTGGGAATGAATATCAATGAATATTTGCAGATACTAACTTCAATTAGATCAAAACTAGAAGTTTCTAAAAAAAATTGAATTTCAAGCACAAAATGGTTATGAATATACTCCCTTGCTGTTGTTTGTACAGGCGGAATGTTGAATGTTGTTTATACAGGTGGAATGTTGAATGCTGTGGATAGATAAAAAGTAGACTTTTATTACTGCTCCTTGTTCACTATGCTCCATTTCTTGAATTGTTCAGGTCCCTTTGAATAATGTTTTCCTTTCAGGTCCCTCTGCAATGCTTCTGGTATATTGTGTTGGTTCTGATCTGGTTCTGCTGCAACTAAGTTTGCTTCAGGTCCCTCTGCAATACTATTTCATCTCAGGTCCCTCTGCAATGCTTCTAGAATGATTTGATCTGCTGCAACTAATGTTTGCTTCAGGTTCAAAGTGGACAACACAATACCTTAGCTGTGGCAGCTAAAAGCTTGCCACAAGACTCTCCCTTGATGAATGTTTGACTTGTCCTCAAGTCAATTGTGGGAAGGTCCTGCATTGAAATTATGTGAGAATAGTAAAACAAGAATATTGAATTCATAGAGTCCAGGTTTCCCTGGTTTTCCCCTATGAATTCAAGTTTGCATGGTGCCAGTTGCCTGGTTTTCACCAGCAAACCAATTATTTTTTATGTTTTGTTTTTTTTTTTTTCATATATGTTTTTCTCCTTTTTTTTATGTTTTTTTTTTTTATTTTTTTTTTATTTTTCCGAACTGGAAGATGGCAGAGCCATAATTTCCAGTCCTAATTCTTCTACCAGTTGTTTCATGAATGTCTCTTTACTAATAGGCTGATGATAAACTTTCAGCCTATGACCATTTACAACAAATGAGGTGGGGTGTAATGGAATTGGGAAGTATGAAAAGCTTATGGAAATAGGTTATATTGAAGTCATGATGTAGTAGTAAGGTTGGACTTCAACATGCTTGGTCATGGAGCTTAACATACAATATGGATGATGAACAAATCATGAACAATATGAATTCAATATGAAAGGCTTCTTTGGAGATTGATGTGACTTGACATGGTACTAAACTTGACTGCTTCTTCTAATGATTGTCTTCATGTCTTTTTGCTTTGATCTCGATCATGTTGTAGGGTTTGTTGATGTTGTTGGTCAACATTGAAGAGCAAGCTTCAAGAGTTTGAGTTTCATTGAATGAACTCAACATTAGGTGTATCTTCACTTTTCTTTGACTTGAACATTTGTATTCATATTTTGGAATATGAATTTGACTTTGAAAATTACTTCATCCATGGAGTTCACTCCTTCATTCTTCCTATGACCTGCAAAAACATAGCACTTGCCTGCAATTCAACATTAGATGATGGAGGAAGAGAGGTGTATAGTCTCTCTTCTTCCAATAAACATGTAAATCATTACAAGCATTGCTTAGAAAACAAGTCCAAATATGATAGACAAACATAATGCATTTATTTACCCCTTTGAGGAATGGTGGCCAGCCTAGACCTCCTAGTGGTATTTTGTTTACAAAATATTCGTTTGATATCCTATTAGAGTGATTCCAAAGCCAAGTTGAAGTGAATTCATATGGCTACCTCCTGTATAAACAGGTTTTCAAAATGGTTTAAAATGATATGGTAAAAATTATAAGGAGTGCCATGTTGGATAGAGCTGCTTGTGAATTTGTAACTAGACCAACAGTCACTATTTGAAGCGTAACTTCTTTGATAAAGATCAGATCAATGTGATTCCACTTGGATATTAAAGTAGATTCATTTTTGTATTTCCAATAGGAACAGGTTTTAAAAATTCTTAGGCTTGATATCAAAAAATTGGTGATGAACAGGCCTAGGAGGCAGAGTTTTACTATGCTGGTTTGAAGACATTCAGTCACTAAATGTGGCATAAATTTTTCATTTCACCTCCAAATGGGATGATTCAAATTGTGTCTTAAACTATACTTGAAGATATATCTCCCATATAAACAGGTTTTGAAAAGAAGATGATTTGGTATGTCAAATATGCCAATGAACAGTCAAGACCTAGAATTGTCACCATGCAGATTTTTCGACAAACAGTTAGTATTTCAAGAATAACTTTTTCATATGATACCTTCTTGAAGTGAGTCAAATTGATTTGGAAACTAGATTCAAAGGGCTATTTTCCCTATGAATTTCAGATAAAAATGTTTCCATTAGACACTTCAAATATAGGCTGTACTAACTCTGTTTTCAACATTTCACTTGAGACTTAGTTTTGATTTTGATCACATTTTTATTTGTGATATGAATTGAGAACGTCAAAATGGATTTCAAAACTAGATTTCAAGATATATGTAAAATAAACCATGATTTCAAAATGATCCTATATGGTTACCCAAAATAGGCTTGGTCTTACTGCATTTCAAATGAATATTGAAAAATGATTTGAAGAAATTGTTTGAAACAAATTTATTATGGAAGTCTTATTGCGAATTTATTCCACTTGTTTATTTATTCTATTCTATCCTATTCTATTTTAGAAAACTAATTCATTCTCTCAAGTATAAGAGAATTTCCAGTGCATCCATTTTCGTAACAAGATCATAAGTAAACTCATATCCAAATTTGAAAAATATACTTTAGTGAATTTTTGGACATGAAAATTTATTTGATCATAAGGACTTGATGAGAAAGAATGTTGAAGAATGGAGTAGTGTTGTAACCTATTCTTTAACATCATCTTTTAGATCTTGTTGTTGAAAATGGATTTTGTAGTTATTTTTTTTTTTGATTTTATGTTTTTGTTGGGGGGTTTTGTTTTGGAAACCTAATTCTAGGATCTCTATTTCTAGGCATCAAGAAACATAATTAAAGAAATGAAATGTAACTAATGTTTTTGTTTATTTTGGATTTTATCTCTCTATTGACTATGCCGATATTTGCCTCCCCGGCAACGGCGCCAAAATGTTGAGCTAATTTATGTTCCTAAACTAGCACAATTATTTACTATCAATCCGGGTTGTTTATTCTTGGAGGCAAATTCACTATTTGTGAAGATCAAATATAATCAAACTTTGAAAGATAAATGATTAAAAACTAAGAGAAAATATAACTTAAAACTCTTGATTCAATCAGCTTAAAAGAGGAAACATTGAAAGAGTTCTTGAACTCAAGAAGTCTACTTCCACCTCAGTTATTACTTAATGAATTAGAGATGATAACCAGAAACTCAAGATGCATAAATCATACATGAAAAGGCTCTTAACTTAAGAGACACTTAAAGTTTTCCATCATAACTCATTCATCTTAAGATATAAATCTAAATGGAAACAAACTATTTGCATGTAAACAAAAGAGACTAGTTCTGATTCACCATTTCATAGAGGGAATGCCCAACTTGAACACTTGTTTTCCAACTCAATTAGATGATGAATAAACCATTAACAAATGAAATCAATCACTATTCATAACCATGATGCAATCTGAAATAAGACCTTGAAAAACTAAAGCTACCATCAACCAGATTTGCAATGAAATAAAACTAGTTTAACTTGGAAGTGTACTTAGCTTGGAGTGGGGGCCCTCCACCCTTGCCTTGCACACTTATGAATATGATATCAGAAGCTTTATATCAGCTAAACATCCATGTATTGATCAGCAAAATGAGAGTAACACAAGTCTCCAACTTAAGTCTTCAAACCAAAAATATTACAGCATAAAAGTATCATATGTCAAGTGTGTTGAGCCATCAAAGTGTGGCTCTTAAATAAGGAGTTCATGAAACCAACTGATCTAAAATCACTCTAACAAACATATCTATTCTAATCCACCTATCCAAGTCGAATCCACCTTCCTCATCCCAAGAAATATGAATAATATCTTGGAATCCCAAAACAACCCTATTTAGATGGGATTTCTGGATGACTAGTCATGATTGACTAGCTCCAAAAAGGCATAATAAAGCTCGATCTGTTGGAACCAAGCATAGGTGCCTTGGTCCTAGTTCCCAAGCTTTCCATTCATGCATCCCATTCGTGCTGAAGTGGCCTGCATCCATATCAACCATGAAGTGATTACGGGAATTTCTGAAATTGCCAAAATTGCACTTAAAATCAAACTTTTATAAAAACTTTAGAAATTGACAAATTAAAGCTAAATACCTGATTAGACATCAAATATTCATTAAAATGAAATGGATGAAGTGAAAATGAAGGATAAATGGATAGTTAGGTAAGTTTCTCAAAGCAAAATGAGATCAAAACTGAGGCCCAACAATGGGAAAGCATCAAAGCCTTGCACATCACATCACTTTAATCAGCCCTTGCACATGAAGCAATAAACAATAGCATTCAACCTTGCAACATCAAGCAATTTAGAACTCGTCAACATGACTCGTGACCACAATCATTTGACATCAATGCCAACATTGCCAACAATTGGTTACTTGAAAAGATAGAAAAACAAATTTGCGTCTAGTGCAACAAGCGGTTTTCTAGGGTTGGAAAATTAGTTCTCTATAAAACAATCATAGAAGCAATTTCGACCTACTGACCCTCTTTCGCATGGATTTGTAATGGGATCCTTCATAAAATTCAACAATTATCTTCATAGTTTCAATGGCCAACGCAGGAAGGCAAAAGATTGTTTTCTCTCACAGCCTAGCACAAAATTGTTATGGAAAAAGCATTAGGGGAGTTGGGGTCTTAAAATCTCCAATGGTTTTCAAAAGCACTTGCAGCTAAAGGTGTCTGGAAACTTAATCAAGGGACCATCCTATGGGCTCAAGTCACTAATCAAAATATAAGCCTTATTCCAATATTAGACCTGATCGGATCTCCTCAAAAACTAGTCAACCATGGATCTATTATCTAGAAGGCAATCATAAAATCTTCCCCCCTTACTGGCCAATATCTCAGGTGGAAAGTTGGAAATGAATCCCAAATTCAAATTGGTTTGAATCCATGGATTGGGTGTCAATAAGGCCAACTTTTTCCTCTGCCTTGTTGAAATATGTAACTAGGTTCGGTCTTCATGATGACATGTAATCATGATTTTATGTATATGTTGTAAAAAGAAATATAAATTTATTATTGTTATTCTTGAGGCAAGGGTTTCATGCTCAAGGTATTGAAAAGTGTAACTAGGTTCGATCTTCATAATGACAAGTGTAATTGTGACTTTTATGTAATTGAGGTAAAGAAGAAAAATAAAATGATTGTATGCTTGCCTCGTGGGTTCCATGAGCAAGAGATTTTATTTTTAGTTAAGGCTCCCATTGAGAGCCCTTAGGGATATTGTCATCTAGTCATAAAAAGTCTAAAGAGTCATTGTCATGTAATGAAGACATGTTGCACATTGTAAAGAGTCATATTTGTCTTTGTAAGTAAACCTCCAAGACCTTGTCACTAGCCCTCGCTCAAGTCAGCCTACAATGGAAGGATTATTCTAGAAAGGAGAAGTCGGCCTACTCCAGAGATCATGTTGGCCTCAAGGACATGGACAAACAAGTATATGTAGCAGTGCTCGGCCTCATTTGAACGCAAGTAATTCGGTGAAGCAAGTCTCCAACCATAAGTGCGCAAATCATCCTAGAAAGAACCTTGAAGAAAGCGAAGAAGGAAGGAAAGATAGTGAAGGTGAAGGGGTCATCATTGAGGATTGTCTTGGGCTAAGTCTACCCTCACACATTTGAGAATTACAGATCCGAAGTAGACAAGGATAGATCGAAGGTTGCAGTCACACAAAGGTGACCTTGTTTGGGTGAAAAACTTCATTGAAGGAAGTTGAGTAAGAGAGGAAAGAATCTCCTTCAAGAAGGAGACTATTCAACAGGGAAATCTGATCTAGAGTTTAAGTTGTAGGGTTGCAGACCTACAAGAAGAGGCTGAGAATCTGAAGGAAGCCGAGAAGAGGAAGAGGAAGAGCAGTGTTAAAGAGGAAGCTAGTGACTTGGTCTTGGGAGGACTCCAATGTCAAGGATCTTTGTCATGGTCATGGTATTTGTCAATTGAAGGTTCTATAAGAAGAATTTCGTTTGGGTTTTCCTCTCAAAGAGTAAGAGGTTTTGGCCCTAGTTGACCAGCCTATATATTGTGTCTCTTGTCTCTTTATTGTTCATGATTTGGTAATTCTCTTGATATAAGGAACACAATAATAACTCAAGAAGAGAAGATCGTAATCAAGAAGAAAAAGGACTATCACAAATAATTATCACAAGTAGAAAAATCACCTAACTATTGATGCCCTAGATTTCTCAACATGGTATCGAAGCTAAGGTGCTAAAATCAAGGAAGGGCATCTAATCAAGGAGACACACAAGGATCGAGCTTCAAGAAAGGGATAAAATCGAGACAAAGCATACCAAACCGAAAGTCCAAGATGTACATCATACTGAAACCCTAGATCGAAGAAATCTACTTCAGCGAGACTCTTGGAATCATCATCAAGGAGGAAGCAATTATGAGATCATCATGTATCCATCATCTAAGAAGTGGAAGTTGTTCCAAAGACTAAGGAAGGTTAGATCAAAGAACATTGTCACCATCTTCAAAAGGATTTGTGAAGCAAGCTCTCCATCAAAGTGATCTCTCTCTCAAAAGGGATCAAGGATTGCTCTTGTAGAAAAGAATCTATCAAGAAGTAGTATTCCATTATCTATATCTCTATCAAGATTAAGGAGGAAGAAAGTGGAGAAAACAACATCTACTCAAGTAAGTATATGACTTCATATGCATCTATCAAGATGTCTTTTTGCAAGGAGAGCAACAAATTAGTTGGGGCTTAAAAAAATTTGCATGGAAGAAAAGAACTAATCTAAACCTTATTGAGAATGAAGTCATGGATCACATCAAGGGGTAAATAACCCAACCTCCCAAAGAAGATGCTCAAGCACTTGCTAAATACATGAAAGGGGAAGTGAGGGCCCGGAGGATTCTCATAGAATCCATCAAAGACTCTCTCATCACATATGTATCAAAATTAGACACTTCAAAAGATATATATGACAAATTGGTAGAGTTGTTTTCCGTAAGTACTGCAAGAGAAGTCATCTCTCTAAGGCAAGAACTCTACAAATTAAAGATCTCAAAGGAAGAGGGAATAGACTCATATTTCATGAGGATTTCAGAAATAAGAGATCAACTTGAAGATCTAGGTGAAATAAAGTCAAACAAAAAAATGACCATTGTAGTATTAAATGCACTACCAGAGGAATGGGGCAACTTCACTTCAAGTATTTATGGGAAGAAAGAAGCCACCCCTTTCCAGGATATATGGTCATTGTGCAAGAACGAAGAAACCTAACTAAAGGCAAAAATTGGCGTAGGATCAAATGAGCAAAATCAAACATACGCTGCTATGACAAAAAGAAAGGGAAACTCTGGTAAATTTGGTCCTCGAAAGAAAAAGAAGAACATGGCTAAGTTGCAATGCTATGGATGTCAAGAATATGGGAACTATATAAGAGATTGTCCTAAACTTAAAAGGGACAATAACAAGAGAAACAAGGAAGAAGCCCATATTTCCGAAGAAGTGGAAGAACCTAAGACAAATAAGCCTTAGAAGGAGGAAGTGAGAGATCTCTATTATGACTGAGATAATCTCCTTCACTAAAAGTAATATTCTATTGTGTCAAGCACTGTAAATAAAATAGGATGCATCATATTAGAGAATGGCATCATGGTAGAAGCATGAGAAGAGCTCGTGACATAGGCAACATGAAGGATGTCTGGAATAAAATCTATGGCAACTATGTAGGATAGAGCTCTTGGAAACCTCATTGAAAGCTCAAATGATACTTATGGAAAAAGGAAGAAGTCATCTAGGACAGACTCATCATACATCAGTCTAAAGGTAACATCTGCAGGATAGGATATGCAAGATCCTCAAGATTCTTTGATGGAATCTTCATTGTAAGGTTCATTGATCATGAGGGGAAGCAAGTGTTTCATCAAGAATTCCAAACTTGTGGAATTCAAGGGATGATGATATGATGACATAACAATGAAGCAGATCAAGGGGATGAAGCTCCTTCATTCAAAGGAAGTTGTTGCAGGAAGTTTGGATGACCCAAAGGAAAGATGAGGTATGTATGCTCACATTTGACATTATGGAAATCATGTCATATGGTTGCAGGCAACATGGATCATTACACTATCTTGAGAGGAATGATCAAAGAAAGGATCTCCTCCCTCAAAGAGATGCAGGAATGCATGGGTCACATATTTACTAGATGAAATCAACATAATATGTCCTCATATGGAGTATGAAATGGTTGACTACAATTGAGGACTCTGATTGGAAGCACCAGGGAATGAAATGTGTGAAGAAAGGAAGGAAGAGATTGTGAAATATGCAACAATGGTAAAAGAAATCAACATCTGAAAGACCAAGAAGATTGACTATGATATCTCCCAGAAAGATATGAAGACTTTGATGGAAATCTGGAAAAGATGGAGACCCTTGACAATACATATCTTTAGGAGATATGTCAACATGTATGCATGATATTGATGCCTACAGGAAGATATCATTATGAAAGACCATCACAAAGGTAGTTGTCAAATAAGTGTTCATCTCTCATTTTTGAACAAGTATCTGGATGGGCTTATGCGGGACTGCCAAAGGAAGAACAGTGGATGTCTTCCCCGAGGATCATGTAGAAGGATGTAAGATCCTTCTGAAGAAGATGGTGTGAAGGCAGCATGACATGAAGCAAGGCCAGATGTAGATTGATAAATCGTTTTCTGATGAAAGGAGTGATGACATGACTGACTCGTGGATGAAAGTGATGGATGGTCTGTGCCCTATGAAGAAGTCCCAAAAGATGAAGAATCCATATCAAAGAAGGAATTCATGACATCAAAGGAAGGAGTTCTTCAAGCAACTGGTTGTCCCATCATCTGCACCTAAGGAGTTGTTGTAGGTCCCTAATAAAGAGGGAGCCTGGAAACAAGTTTCTTACTTGGAAGAAACTTGGAAATTCCTAAGCCAAGAGGGAGCTTAGGTACATTCCTTCTGTAGGAATGAATACATTCCTTTATTGGAATAGATATGTCCTCTCTAATTGAAAGGGAGAGATAGACACATCATTATGGTCTTCACCTGGGAAGACAGAACGGAGGTTTGGGTTATCATTTGGCATCTAATGCTCTTTGAGGATGAGATAGGGCATCCAAGATAAGTGTAGTCATAGAGGACCAATATTCTTTGAGGACTGGGAATCCAAGATAAGAATAGTCCTGATGGAATGAACCCCGAGAACTCGGGTGGGGCATGTTCCGGGAGAGATAATGATGAGAGTGTTTATAAATCATTGGTCTTGCCAGCATTGAGCTTAGATCTTGTGGAGAGATAGAGTTGTTAGTCAAGGCCTTGCTATGTGACAATGTTGGTTGATATGATGTTATACAGATGGATTACCAATATGATTCTTTTTATGAGAAATTTTTCAGATTGAGAATGACCAAGTACCATTATGAATACCTCCCTAGTTAAGAGGGAGTGTTGAAAAGTGTAACTAGGTTCGGTCTTCATAATAACAAGCGTAATTGTGACTTTTATGTAATTGATGTAAAGAAGAAAAATAAAATGCTTGTATGCTTGACTCATGGGTTTCATGAGCAAGAGATTTTCTTTTTAGTTAAGGCTCCCATTGAGAGCCCTTAAGGATATTGTCATCTAGTCATAAAAAGTCTAAAGAGTCATTGTCATGTAATGAAGACATGTTGCACATTGTAAAGAGTCATATTTGTCTTTGTAAGTAACCCTCCAAGACCTTGTCACTAGCCCTCACTCAAGTTGGCCTACAATGGAAGGATTATTCTAGAAAGGAGAAGTCAGCCTACTCTAGAGATCATGTTAGTCTCAAGGACATGGACAAACAAGTATATATAGCAGTGCTCGACCTCATTTGAAGGTGTTAAGTTATAGTATGTTCTATGCTTATAACAGTTTACTTATTTTCCTTATTATATTCCAAAGATTAGCAATCACACGTACATAAAGTAAAGTGCAGATAGAACATTAAACGAACGACAAAAAACAAGCCAAGACAAGAGACACAAGATGTGGTGGCTAGCCAGGGACAAACCCCACAATGTGTGGGGAAACCCTTTGATCAAATCTTATTTTATCTTCAATAATTCAGCAGAGAGAAATAGTACAATAAATCTGATTCATATCAGCAGTAGCAAACCCTAGATCAGCAGCATCAGCATTAGCAGCTTCATTATCAAACTAGGGCAGGCGATATCTTGCAAACCATTCGTCGGATTGACTTCATTCTACCACCAAAAGTTGCGACTTTCAGAGGAGGTTCAGATGAACCTACAACGAAGTTCCAAAGAGGAGATCTTCTAGGCCACGCAAGTCAATCTTTACTTCTGCAGTTGCAGCTTCAGTTTCAGCAGTTTCTGGCTTCAAACTAGGGCAGTTGATATCTTGCAAACCGTTCATCGGATTGACTTCATTCCACCACCAAAAGTTGCGGCTTTCAGAGGAGGTTTAGATGAACCTACAGCGCAGTTCCAAAGAGGAGATATTCTAGGCCACGCAAGTCAATCTTTACTTCTGCAGTTGCAGCTTCAAATTCAACAGCTTCCAGCTTCACATGTGTGAGAGAGAGACCCATTTCAGCGCAGTAGAGAAGAGACTCATTTCTGTGTAGTAGAGAGAGAGAGAGAGATGTGATGAGATGAGTGAGTCCAAATGAGGAAAAGTACTCTTATATTTATACACAACGTTGGTGGGTGAATAGATGCGACTGTTGGACTTCTGAGCCTACATGAGTTGTAGGTCGGCTTGATAATAATTCCATAATCAAAATAAATTCATATCTCCATGAATACTTATCGGAATCGGATGATATATATATCAATCCTACACCTCTCGATGAGAGGAATCTAATAAAAATATTATCAGCCATGAATAAGATGACCCACATGAATTTTTGCCATGGTTGCCAATTTTAACACTCCCTCTCAACCATGGAGAACTTCATCTGCAATCTGTCTATCAGTCGTTACTATTCATCCATCAAATGCACTGCCCTGTACAGCCTGACCCTTGCCCTGCTCTGCTCTATTATGTCTGTTTTGCTTTGTCTTGTTCTGCCCTGCACTGATCTGTACTGTTTTGCTCTGTTCTGCTCTGCTTTTGTCCGAATTATGAAGAAGAAGAAATGATCGAGGATGTATCATACTGACTCAAAGTCAGTCTCAGAGTATGTACCACTGGTCCCAGACAAGTCTCAACCAACCCGAAGTCAGTGTCATAGTGAGTACAACTCCAATGGTCCTAGACCAGTATCATCCTCCACTGACTCAAAGTCAGTCTCAGAGTGCGTACCACTGGTCCCATACCAGTCTCAGCCGACCCGAAGTCAGCTTCATAGTAAGTACCACTCCTACCACTGGTCCCAGACCAGTATCGCAGTCTCAGAGAGTGTACCACTGGTCCCAGACCAGTCTCAACCGACTCGAAGTCAGCGTCATAGTATGTACCACTCTCACTGGTCCCAGACCAGTACTGCACTGACACGAAGTCAGTCTTGGAGTATGTACCACTGGTCCCAGACCAGTCTCAACTGACCAGAAGTCAGCGTCATAGTATGGTACAACTCCTACCACTGGTCCCAGACCAGTATCGCAGTCTTAGATAGTGTACCACTGGTCCTAGACCAGTCTCAACCGACCCGAAGTCAGCATCATAGTATGTACCACTCTCACTGGTCCCAGACCAGTACTGCACTGACACGAAGTCAGTCTTGGGGTATGTACCATTGGTCCCAGACCAGTCTCAACCGACCCGAAGTCAGCGTCATAGTATGGTACAACTCCTACCACTGGTCCCAGACCAGTATCACAGTCTCAGAGAGTGTACCACTGGTCCCAGACCAGTCTCAACCGACCCGAAGTCAGCGTCATAGTATGTACCACTCTCACTGGTCCAAGACCAGTACTACACTGACACGAAGTTAGTGTCGGAGTATGTACCACTGGTCCCAGACCAGTCTCAACCGACCCGAAGTCAACGTCATAGTATGGTACAACTCCTACCACTGGTCCCAGACCAGTATCATTGATCCCAGATCAATGGAGGTCATCTTAGCGTAGGGAGTACGGTAGATACAACGATGCATCCATCGGTACTACTATGGTCCCTAACTTCATTTCCCTGCTCATTGATCAGATGAGAGGTACTTCCCATGAGTCCCAGACTGCATGGGTAGGATTCCTCGACAGGAGAACTAATCAATCCTGTCCTCACAGGAGAACACATCAATCCTGCTACAATCGCCGTGGAGAACACATCAATCCAGGCTGCCATGGAGAACACATCAATCCAGGCCTCACAGGAGAACTAATCATCCTGCTACACAGGAGAGCGAATCATCCTGTTCCACAAGAGAGCGAATCATCTTGTCCCACAAGAGAGCGAATCATCTTGTTCCAGTGTGCACCACTAGGGGAGGGTGAGTCACCCTGTGGTCATATGTTGCTCCAGTAGGAACTGCAAGCCCTCAGAGCTCCCAAAGCTCAATGTATGCAACATGCAAGACCCTTGTACAAGGGTTTCTTGCCGACTCCAAGTCGTTTGGGAAAATCATAGATTAAATCTTTCCTCAGGGCTTTGACAAGGTGTATCAACCTGTACATCATCTTAATGTGATGGAGCTTCCTTGCTCATCGACTTACCATATCCCAGATGATGTCTATCTGCTGGAGCAATTGACGAATACGGGATTCCTCAATAATCGAATCCCACCTCTGGTTGTTACAAAGAATCACAGTGGTATCCAATGTAAATCCAAACAGCTCACTGAAGAGCTTTCGCAACCATACTGCCTCACATGAGGTTATGCTAGCAACAATATATCCTGCTTCGGCGGTGCTCAAAGCCACCGACTTCTGCTTCCTGCTCATCCAGGATATCGAAGCAGATCCCAAGGTGAAACAACACCTGGAAGTGCTCTTACGGTCCACCACACTGCCTGCCCAATTAGCATCAGTATATCCAAGTAGTCTTACATCTCCGGCAGTGTATCTTAACCCATTGTACCATGAAGATATCTCAGAAGATTCTTGGCATCAATCTAGTGAGGCTCAACCAAATATGAGCTCACAATGCTAACTGCAAAACATATGTTCGGATGGAGGTTCACCAAGAACATCAATGCGAATGAGTTTATGAAACTCAGAGGCATTTCCCAAATCTGGTCCGACATCACTACCATATAACTTCTAAAAGTTAAGATCCTCGAGGTAGTCACAGGCTTGCAGTCCATCATACCGAATCTTTCCAATATCTTTACCACATATTTTCCTTGAGATAGGAAAATTTCCCTTGGCTTCTGCCACACTTCAAGTCCTTGGTCCTTCATTTCAAATTCAGAAGCCATCTCCCTCTTACATTTGTGAATGAGAGGGTTTGCACCTGTTAGAAAGAGCTCATCACAACACCAGTATGAGAGGCTTGTCATCTTCAACCTTAAAGTAAAGGTTAGGATCAGCTTCACTCCTAGTGAATCCCAGCTTCATCAAGTAGCTATCGATCCTCTCATACCACGCTCGGGGTGCTTGCTTCAGCCCATAGAGAGCCTTCTTCAACCTGCATACATGAGATTTTCAATCATAAATCTCAAATCCTTCAGGTTGCTCCACATAGACCTCTTCTTTGATAGAACCATGCAAGAACGCGGTCTTAACATCCATCTGATGTAGGTTCCATCCTTGTGAAGCCACAAGGGCTATGATCAAGCGGATGGTCGTATATCTGGCAACAGGTGCAAATATCATAGTCTATACCTCCCTTCTGGGATAAACCACGAGCAACAAAATGAACCTTATACTTTCCATACTTCCATTTGCTGCATGCTTTATCTTGTAAACCCATTTTGAAGTAACAATTGTCTTGTCCAGGGTCTGGGAACTACTTCCCAGACATCATTCTCCATAATAGACTCATATTCTATGGTCATAGCATCCTTCCATAGTTAATGCTTGACGACCTCTGAGAATGATGAAGGCTCATTTTGTATGATCGTGCTCATGATGGTCAGGTATCCCTGATACCTGTTAAGTTTCTTACTTTGACGGAAGGTTCCTCAAGGTGCGGCATGCCCTTCAGCATCATCAAGTATCCCCCTAAGCCATGAAGGCCTCTTCCTAGAAGAGGAAGGCTCATGTGGATGAGGATCAATCGGATCCATGGGTTCTTCTACATCAGGCATTGATTCATCATCCTTTTCTTTCGGTTCCCTGGTGTCGGGTTCTTGAGAGCTACTCAAAGTCAGCAGATTGTCCACCTTGCTAAGATCAAAGGTGACATCATGGCTAATCACGACTTCCCTTTGACCGGTGGTGAACATTTCTTCAGGAGTTTAGGAACCCAATGCTTGATGAGGGCATCGATTTTGTTCATTTATGGCGGTGATTGTAGTTTCAGCCCATAGAAACTTTGGAAGTCTTTGATCATGTAGCATGGCCTGGATAGCTTCCATCGTCGTGTGGTTCTTCCTTCCCACCACACCATTCTGCTCAGAAGTATGTGGTGTAGTAGTCTCCCTCTTCATGCCAACCTTAGGTATGCCTGAGTAAACCAATTGTAATATATCAGAGGTCTTGCTTTGGCTTGAGGGGAATGGTCCCCTTTTGAGCTTTCCTTTGGCACATCCTGGACATACACCTTCTTTCTCTACTCAGAATTCGGGCGTCCCTGTCACCATTTGTCTTACACCGAGTATAGCTTTATAATGAAGGGGGGCAAACCTCTAATGCCAAAGTTCGGACTAAAGAGATGTGTCATAAGACATGACACCTAGCAGACTTCCATCGACCTGATATAATGAATCAACACTAAACCCAAGAGTAAAGTCATCTTTAACATTATTTTTCCATATACGTACCTTGCCATCGTTGAAGGTTACCTTGAAGCCTTTGTCTTCCGTTGCCGAGATGGACACTAGGTTCTTTTTGAGGTCAAGTGCATTTAATACATCCTAGAATTTCTAGCCTTCTTGAATGCTTGTCCTCTTCCTTGATTCCCAGCTCTCCTCTTACCTTTGTTGTTGAATTTGTCATTCCTTTGATTTCCATCAGAGGGATTTCAAGTTGCACCACTGCATACTGTACCATGCTTCTCTAATCATGATTATCATCATGCTGCCCATGTCCATGATTTTATCCATCATGATGCTCATGATCTCATACATAGTGACTTGCTTTATCGCAAATGTAACATTGTCATTTTCTTCTAGCCTTAGGTCCAACCTTTCCTTTTGATTTAGTCCCGGAATTATTTCTTTTCTTTGCATGAGAAGAAAAGGCAGCAGGAGGACCTTTAGGCATGAGCATTTCTTGCACTTCTTCCCTTGTTTCTTCTTGAATGCATCTAGCCATTAATTCCTCGAAACCAGGAATTACATTACAGTTCAAAAGAGTAGCCCTGAACACATACCATTCAAATGGCAATCCTCCAAGAGTTGTGAGTGCCATTTCTCTGTCAGTAATAGTTTCCACAATAGATAGGAGATCGTTCTTGATCTCGGTGATTCTTAAGAAGTATGCTTGCATACTTTCATCTTTACCCTTCTTGATTTCCCTCAGCTTATTTCTAAGAAACAAAACTTGATTTGCATCATTAACTTTAAATAAACTCACCAGTCTATCGTAGATTTCCTTGGAGGTGTCTAGATCAGAGATGTAGGCCACCAAGCGCTTGTCGATAGAGTCCCGGATGATCTTTTTCGCTTTAATTTCTCCGTTCTTCCATTTGTTCCTGGCAGCAGGAGGTGCATTTGATGGAGGCTCAACAATATTGCCTCTTACGTGACCCAACACTCCTTGATCCTCTAGGGTTAGATCGATAGACATCTTCCATCCGTGATAGTCAGCTTTCTCACGGAGCTTGTCTTCGGCAGGGAAGAGTGTTGAGGACCCCATAGTTCTTTTAGAATAGCCTTGCCAATATTCTCTTCGATGATTGCTCTTGCTCTTGCTCGGGCTTTGTCTTCACCTCAGCTCTCATACCATGTTAAGTTATGGTATGTTCTATGCTTATAACAGTTTACTTCTTTTCCTTATTATATTCCAAAGATTAGCAATCACACGTACATAAAGTAAAGTGCAGATAGAACATTAAACGGTCGACAGAAAACTAGCCAAGACAAGAGACACAAGATGTGGCGGCTAGCCAGGGACAAACCCCACAATGTGTGGGGAAACCCTTTGATCAAATATTCTTTTATCTTCAATAATTCAGCAGAGAGAAATAGTACAATAAATCTGATTCATATCAGCAGTAGCAAACCCTAGATCAGCAGCATCAGCATTAGCGGCTTCATTATCAAACTAGGGCAGACGATATCTTGCAAACCGTTCGTCGGATTGACTTCATTCTACCACCAAAATTTGTGGCTTTCAGAGGAGGTTCAGATGAAACTACAGCGCAATTCCAAAGAGGAGATCTTCTAGGCCACACAAGTCAATCTTTACTTCTGCAGTTGCAGCTTCAGTTTCAGCAGTTTCCGGCTTCAAACTAGGGTTGTCGATATCTTGTAAACCGTTCATCGGATTGAATTCATTCCACCACCAAAATTTGTGGCTTTCAGAGGAGGTTCAGATGAAACTATAGCGCAGTTCCAAAGAGGAGATCTTCTAGGCCACGCAAGTCAATCTTTACTTCTACAGTTGCAACTTCAAATTCAACAGCTTCCGGTTTCACATGTGTGAGAGAGAGACCCATTTCAGCGCAGTAGAGAAGAGACTCATTTCTGCGTAGTAAAGATAGAGAGAGATGTGATGAGATGAGTGAGTCCAAATGAGGAAAAGTCCTCTTGTATTTATACACAACGTTGGTGGGTGAATAGATGCGGCTGTTGGGCTTCTGAGCCTACATGAGTTGTAGGTCGGCTTGATAATAATTCCATAATCAAAATAAATTCATATCTCCATGAATACTTATCGGAATCGGATGATCTTTATATCAATCCTACACCTATCGATGAGAGGAATCTAATAAAAATATTATCAACCAGGAATAAGATGACCCACATGAAGTTTTGCCCTGGTTTCCAATTTTAACAGAAGGCAAGCAATTCGGTGAAGCAAGTCTCCAACCACAAGTGCACAGATAATCTTAGAAAGAGCTTTGAAGCAAGTGAAGAAGGAAGGAAAGATAGTGAAGGTGAAGGGGTCATCATTGGAGAACTTGTTGGAAATAATACTGAGAGGGGGGGTGAACCAATATTAGCAAGTCAATAATTTTTCATTTCCATAATCAGATTCATATACTCTACTTCAGTTAATGTAACTTGCGTGTATACGCCACTGTGTTTAAGGCAACTAGCATATATCCTGCAAACTTATGATTTAGTTAATTCATCATATGTTGATCTTTAATCAGTGCATCAGAACCATATAAACAGTAATCAGGTGTAGTAAAAACAAAACAGACAATCACACACATGAACAAAAGATATAAGGTGGAAACCCAATGTGGGTGAAAACCACCCGCTGCGATCATCTCTATCTTCTTTTTAAATCAGAAATTTCTTTTTACAATTTTTGTACTAGTGCAGTGTTATACCAGTGCGCAAGCTTCTACCTGCAGAAGGCTACAACCTTCTCTCATTCTCCAATTTCTCCTAGAAGGGAGCTACAACCCATAGCTCTTGTACTAGCTGATATGTTTAATAGTACGTAGGTGTCGGCCTACAAAAGACTACAACCTTCTCTTTTCTTCGAGGGACCACGTTTCATAAATTTTCAGACTAGATCCACAATAGCATCATTCAATCATCAAATACATCTGCATCAACAATCTCCTTTGCACCAACCATAACTGAATCAACCAATCACTTTGACAACCCTTCAATCTGATGTTGGAACAAGAATATAGTAATCAGAGCACAGTAACCAGAACACTGCAACAGTGAACAGAAGCAGCTAAAACATATTTTATAAGGTATACGATACTTTCATGTGTCAAACCTATGTGCATACGCTCTTTTCTCAAGGCAAACCTGCGTATAGATCTGCAAATCAAATTTGAGATGTATACGTTGTTTTGATATGCAGAACAACCGTGTATACGCACCTTTTCTAATGTGAACCTACGTACAAATCTGTAAATGATGATTTAAACATTACAAGAATTACAGACTTCAATTATACCTAGATCATCATATTTACAGACTACAACATGCGCCAGGGATTTAGATAAGTGATCAAACCATATAAAGATACTTCTCTTCAAGCTTTAAGATCTTGACCCATCATTAGATATTATCCTTCATCAAGCGCTAAGGTTCATCCTTGGTTCAGATCCAGCTATGCACCATAACCCAATAACCTGTATGCTAGATCTTGTTCTTCATCAGATATTCAATGCTTGAGTACTTTTGCCTAATGATCTTCTCCTCTTTTTATAGTCTTAGGCCTTACTCAATACCATGGACCAAAACCACTTAGGACCAATACCTTGGACCAAATACCTGGGGTCAACACTTCGGACCACATATCTTGGACCAATACCATGGATCAAAATACCATGGACCAAAACTTAGTTTTCAACATGTACGTGCCTTTCCTTTTATCAAAGTGCGTGTATACGTTATACGCTCCTTTTGGTCTTCTAACCTACGTGTACACGCGGCTTGGTCAATGGGGAACCTGCGTATACCTCTCTTTATTCATTCTGTGACTCTGAACTGTGATCTGTCATCTGAGTGAGTTGCCATCAAGGACAACACCTGTGTCATAATGCCAACAATCTCCCCCTTTGGACTTAATGGCAACCCCAAGTCACTCTCCCCCTTTATCATCAAGGGCAAAGGGTTATGCTCCCCCTAAGTACATGTTGAATTCTCTGATATGTTGAAGTGTGGTGATTGAGCTCCATGATCAACCCCATGCTCCCCCTGAATATAAGTAAGGTCTACAAAAAGATGTTCTAAAAGAAAAACATGACTCTATACACACATCATAAATTACCTTCCTATCACCAATAACTCATACATACATCCATCTCCCGACCAAGTGGGGATATACCAAGTTGGACTCATCCACCGAACCAAGTGGGGATATACCAATTGTTTATACATGTCAAGACAAGAAACATTACATCATCCATCCCATGCATAGTGGGGTAACAAATTAAGTCGTTTCATGACCCTTATATTAAAAGATAGACATGACATATATAACAGAGACCAAATTAGCGACTTTCATCAGCAGCATCTATCAATCAGCATCCAGACCAACAACCATGTTCTCCCCCTGCACTTGTTCCACCTGAATCAAAAACAATTGTGTGAATTTGTACCAAGATCTTCTAAGATAATGCCAACAATGCATTATTAGAAATATATGCTCCCCCTGAACCTGTGCCAGATGTTCACTGGTAGATCTGATCATTTCATATAGTGGGAGAGTTATCAAAGCATCATCATCAATCAGATATACATCAAGCAATCAACAATTTATGAAAGCCAACATATTTCCACGTCATTCCACAGACTGTAACCATCATCAAGTAGCGCAGATAAATTACTTAACTATATCAGACCCCTTTCATTCTGATTCCGGCCCACTACTTTGCCTCAAACCAACATATACGCTACTGTATCCACAGAAAACAACGTATGTACGTGACTACACTTCATGAAACTCGCGTCAAACCACCTTTCTCTGAAACAGAGAAGTTTTAACAGCAGGATGATGCATAAACTACTCCCAGCTTCTGTCTGAGATATTCAAATGTTTCTTTGGGCAGTGGTTTGGTGAATATATCAGTGACCTGTTCTTTGGAGGCAACATACTCCAATTTGACCTTTTGTTCAAGCACTTGTTCACGTAGAAAATGATATTTGATGTGTATGTGCTTGGTCTTGGAATGCATGACTGGATTTTTTGAAACACTGATAGCACTTGTATTATCACATAGAATAGGAATGGGTGGAGTACATGTGATCTGAATGTCTTGCAATGTTTGCATCATCCAAAGGAGTTGTGTGCAACAAGATGCAACAACCACATATTCTGCTTCAGCTGTAGATAATGCAATTGAACTTTATTTCTTGCTGAACCAAAACACTAATCTGGAACCGATATAGAATGCACCACCACTAGTGCTTTTTTTGTCATCAACGCTTCCTGCCAAATCTGCATCTATATATGCATGAAGTGTAAGATATGTATCTATAGGATACCATAAACCAAAATTCTGTGTTCCTTGAAGATATTTGAAAATCCTTTTGACTGCCTGAAGGTGTGATTCCTTTGGATTTGCTTGGAATCTTCCAATTATTCCTGTTGCATGCATGATGTCTAGTCAGGTACCTGTTAGATAAAGCAGACTGCCAATCATGGATCTATAAGTTGGTTGATGTACTGCTACTGATTCATCATTTGAGCTAAAATTGCATCCTGTTACCATTGGGGTTCATACTGGTTTAGAATCTTCCATGCCGTATTTTTTCAAGATCTATTTGAGATATTTGGTTTGTGACAGAAAAATACCATCTTTATTTTGTTGAACTTGTAGACCAAGAAAATATGTAAGCTCACCGAGCAATGACATTTCAAATTCTTGTTGCATTACTGAAGCAAAATTCTGACTCATGGCTTCTTCATTGCTACCAAAAATGATATCATCAACATACACAACAAGTATTAGTAATTTTCAATCTTTGTATATAGATTGCTATCAGCTGATCCTTTTGAAAAACCTTGTTGACGGAAATATTTGTCAAGATGGTAATACCAGGCCCTTGGAGCTTGTTTTAGACCATAGAGAGCATTTCTGATTCTGCATACAAGTTTTGCATCATTTCCAAGAATGAACCCGTTTGGTTGCTCAATATAGACTTCTTCTTCTAAGTCTCCATTAAGAAAGGCAGATTTTACATCCATTTGGTATACTTTGAATTTCTGAAAACTAAAAAGAGTAAGGAACATTCTTATAGTTTCAAGTCTAGCAACAGGTGCAAAAATTTCTTCAAAATTTATACCTTCTTGTTGAGCATATCCTTTACAAACAAGTCTAGCCTTGTTTCTAATAACTTCTCCATTTTCATTCAGCGTGTTTTTGAATATCCATTTAGTTCTTATGATATTCTTATCATGAGATCTAGGAACTAATTCCCAAGTATTATTCTTTTCAATTTGCTCAAGTTCTTCATTCATGGCTTTGACCCAACATTCATATTTGCATGCTTCATTTACATTTTGAGGTTCGGTGGAGGATAGCAATGCTAGATAGCTTGAAGCTTCTGTAATAGTTCTTCTTGTCTGCACACTTGCCTCTTTCTGTCCCAAAATTTGAGTTTTTGGATGATTTTTCTGAACATACCTGGATGGAGTCTTTTCTTCTACCGTTATCTCTTCTTCTGGTGCTTCATTGGTTTCTTCTTCAGAATTAGTCTGATTTGATGTGGAAGGATAATCCTCATCTTCTTCATAATCTTCGGTTTTTATTTGCTTTGGATTTTTGCATGCTTCATCAACCACAACATCAATACTTTCAATAATTTTCCCAAGTCTTTTATTATAACATTTATATCCTTTACTTCGGGAAGAGTAACCAAGGAGAATACCTTCATCTACTCTGGGTTCAAACTTACCAAGTTTTTCATCAGTCCTTTTGATGTAACATTTGCTTCTAAAAACTTTGAAGTATTTTACAGTAGGAGTCTTACCATACCAAAGTTCATGTGGAATTTGAGTAATGTTTACCCGAACATTTGCTTGGTTGAGAATAGTGATGGCAACGAATGCAGCTTCACCCCAGAAGGTTGCAGGAGTTCCAAACTCATCTAGAATAGCACGAGCCATTTGTTGAACAGTTCTGTTTATCCTTTCTACCACTCCATTTTGTTGAGGAGCCCTTGCAGTGGAGAATTGCCTTTTTATTCCATGTTCTTCACAAAAGTCAAAGAATTCATCCGAGGTAAATTCCCCTCCTCGATCAGATCTGAGACATTTGATTTCGCGATCTGATTCATTCTCAACCAAAGCTTTGAAGGCTTTGAATTTTTCAAATTCTTCATCTTTATGCTTTAGAAGTCCTATCCAACACATTCTCGAAAAACCATCAAAGAACAATATAAAGTATTCTTCTCCGCGAGGTGACTTTTTCCTTGATGGTCCACATAAATCAGTATGAACAAGCTCAAGAAGCTTACTAGCTGATCCTTCCTTTTCAGGGAAATGCGACCTGGTTTGTTTACCAAATTGACATGATTTGCATATTTTATTTTCTGGTATGCTGATATCAGGAAGATCACGAACAGCCTAGAATTTGCATGCTTTTCTTATTTGAGAGAAGCTTAGATGCCCCAATCTTCTGTGCCATAGCCAGTGTTCATCATTTTTGCTTAGATAGCATTGTTGTTGTCCTCCCTTGAGTATGTATAAGTTGTTTGGAGTTCTTATATTTTTTATCATGGTTTCCCCTGTATCAAGCTCACGAACAACACATCCATTTGATCGAAATACTACTTCATTTCCTTGATCACACATTTGACTGACACTCAACAGGTTATGCTTTAGACCATCAACATACATAACATTCCCAGCTTTAACTTTTTCTTTTAAAAGAACAGAGCCTTTACCTTTTATGACAGCAGGAGTGTCATTTCCAAATGAGACCTTCTTTTCCTTTTCTAAGGCATTATATGACTGACGTTTTTCTTTGTCACCTGTCATGTGTTTTGAGCATCCACTGTCAATGTACCACTGATTTTCTTGTCCTTCTGCATACAAGGCTATACCTGTTTGCGGTTCTTTCTTTCTCCATATTTTGGGACTTAATGAAGTTTGCTCCTTCTGAGATGTTGGCTGAAATTTACTCCTGCATTCAGATTCTTCATGACCGAAGTTGTTGCAAATAGAGCATTCCATTTCATTTTCAAGAAGAGAAAAGTTATTGTAGGTCTGTTTCATGATCCTTGTCACATTCCTTTGATTGCGTGCCTCTCTAGTCATGATGGTTTTGTAAGCAACACATTGAGCAACTTTGTGTCCAAAGTTATGACACGAAAAACATTGGCCATTAAAGAAGTTCCTGCGATTATCGAATCTACTGACTTGGTGATTGTAGTTTCTATTGATATTCATTCTTGAAGCAGATTGAGTATGATTTACCTGAAGTTGGTTGCGGCTTCTATTCATCCTTGAAGTAAATTGAGCCTGATTTACCTGGTGATCTGATTTATGCTTTTGCTGACGATTGTCAAACTGTTCACTGCTCTTTGCTGCATCAAGATAGTTTTTAGTGGAGGTTGACGGCTTCTGTGCTTGAGATGCTTCTTCAGTATATCCAAGACCTGTCTTTATCAGAGGAGAATGCTGCACTTTGATAATTTCATTTAATGTTTTTGATCCTTTAACAAATCTAAGGTTGAGAACTTCTGTTTTCTCAATATCCTTTCTTAGACCCACAATTTCACATTCTAGTTTTTCATCGTGTTTTTCTCTTTCAGCAAGTTGGAATGTCAAAGTATCTATAATCATATTTTTTCTTCTAAACATATTTTGAGTTTAGAGATTTCTTCATAAAGATCGTCTTCATCTAAAGCATCCAGGAAATCATCATCTTCAAAAGCCATCAGAAGTCTATAGTCATTACTATTTTCATCTTCATCACTAATTGATAAACTATTGTTATCTTCATGCATACAGTAGCTCTTCCTACTTACACTTTGTTTTTTATTCCATTTTGCTGATTCATTACCTTTATCAGGTTTATCTTTATGAGGACATATGGCAGCATAATGGCTGACTCTTCCACAAGCAAAACATTTGAAAGGTAGTTTACCTCTGAATCTTCCAGAACCCTATTGAAGGTTCTTGACAAAGTTTGCTTCTTCCTCTCCTTTTGAAATATGTCCTGATTCATTTATTTCTTCTCTTCCTAAAGCTTTAAATGCAGCTTTTCTCATATCTGATGGACCTCCCTTTCTCATCTCGAAAGCAGTTAAGATTCCGTGCAGATGCGTCATAGTAATAGTCTGAAGATCCTGCTTTTCTTCTATAGCAGATACTTTTGATTCAAACTTAGCAGACAAGGATCTTAAAACCTTTTCAACTAAAGTAACTTCTTTTATCTCTTCACCCAAATTCTTCATGCAATTAACAATCTCATCTATACGTAAGAAGTAACTAGCTATACTTTCATCATTGTACATTTTGAGAGTTTCATATTGAATTCTGAGAGTTCACAGTTTTGCACGTTTTACCTGAGAGTCTCCTTCATAGCTTAAAACAATTTTGTCCCATATTTCTTTGGCGGATTTGAGCTGCATAACTTTGACAAATTCTGATTATGACAGACTTCTCAATAATGTAGTGACAGCCTTGGAATTTGTTTCATATTTCTTTTTACCTGCCGCATTTGTAGGAATTGCTGATGGAAATGTATATCCTCCTTCCGCGATTTCATAGACATTTGTTCCAAGAGATTGAAGATAGGTTGTGGTTCTTACCTTCCAATAAACGAAGTTGCTTCCATCAAAGATTGGAGGTCTGATGGATCCCTCTCTTTCTTGATTACTCATGATGATAAATCTTCCTTCAAACGATCAAGCTTCTTCTGAAGGACCTACTCTGATACCAATTGTTGGAAATAATACTGACAAGGGGGGTGAATCAGTATTAACAAGTCAATAATTTTTCATTTCCATAATCGAATTCATATACGCTACTTCAGTTAATGTAACTTGCGTGTATACGCAACTGTGTTTAAGGCAACTAGCGTATATCCTGCAAACTTATGATTCAATTAATTCATCATATGTTGAGATTTAATCACTGCATCAGAACCATATAAACAGTAACCAAGTGCAGTAAAAACAGAACAGACAATCACACACATGAACACAAGATATAAGGTGGAAACCCAATGTGTGCGAAAAGCACCAGATGCAATTGTCTCTATCTTCTTTTTAAATTAGAAACTTCTTTTTACAATTTTTGTACTAGTGCAGTGTTATACTCATATGCAGGCTTCTACCTGCAAAAGGCTACAACCTTCTCTCGTTCTCCAGCTTCTCTTGGAAGGGAGCTACAACCCCTAACTCTTGTACTAGCTGATATGTTTACTAGTGCGTAGGTGCCGGCCTACAAAAGTCTACAACCTTCTCCTTTCTTCCAAGGACCACGTTTCATAAATTTTCAAACTGGATTCATCAATAGCATCATTCAATCATCAAATACACTGCATCAACCAATCTCCTTTGCACCAACCACAACTGAATCAACCAATCACTTTGACAACCCTTCAATCTGATGTTGTAACAAGAATACAGTAACCAAACCCAAGCCAGAAACCAGAACACTGCAACAGCAAACAGAAGTAGCTAAAACATATTTTATAAGGTATACGCTACTTTCATGTGTCGAACCTGCGTGCATACACTCTTTTCTCAAGGCAAACCTGTGTATAGATCTGCAAATCAAATTTAAGATGTATACGTTGTTTTGATATGCAGAACAAGCGTGTATACGCGGCTTTTCTAATGTGAACCTGCATACCAATCTGTAAATGATGATTTAAACATTACAAGAATTTCAGACGTCAATTATACCCAGATCATCATATTTACAGACTACAACATGTGCCAGTTATTCAGATAAGTGATCAAACCACATAAAGATACTTATCTTCAAGCCTTAAGATCTTGACCCATCATTAGATCTTATCCTTCATCAAGTGCTAACGTTCATCCTTGGTTTAGATCCAGCTATGCACCATAATCCAATACCCTGTATGCTAGATCTTGCTCTTCATCAAATATTCAGTGCTTGAGAACTTTTGCTTAATGATCTTCTCCTCCTTTTATAGTCTTAAGCCTTACTCAATACCATGGACCAAAAACACTTAAGACCAATACCTTGGACCAAATACCTGGGGTCAACACTTCAGACCAGATATCTTGGACCAATACCATGGATCAAAATACCATGGACCAAATACCACGGACCAAAACTTAGTTTTCCAACATGTACGCGCCTTTCCTTCTGTGAAAGTGCATGTGTATGCTATACGCTCTTTTTGGTCTGCTAACCCGCGTGTACACGCGGCTTGGTCAATGGGGAACCTGCGTATACCTCTCTTTCTTCATTCTATGAGTCTGAACTATGATCTATCATCTGAGTGAGTTGCCATCAAGGACAACACCTGTGTCATAGTGCCAAATATGTGTCATAATGCCAACAAAACTGTCTTGGGCTAAGTCTACCCTCATACATGCGAGAATTACAGGTCTGAAGTAGACAAGGGAAGATCGAAGGTTGCAGTCACATAAAGGTGACCTTGTTTGGGTGAAGAACTTCGTTGACGGAAGTTGAGTAAGAGAGGAAAGAATCTCCTTCAAAGAGTAGACTATTCAAGAGGCAAATCTGATCTAACATTTCGGTTGTAGGGTTGCAAACCTACAAGAAGAGGTTGAGAATCTGAGATAAGCCGAGAAGAGGAAGAGGAACGACAACATTGAAGAGGAGGCTAGTGACTTGGTGTGGGAGGACTCTAGTGTCAAGGATCTTTGTCATGGTCTTGGTATTCGTCAATTGAAGGTTCTATAAGAAGAATTTTGTTTGGGTTTCCTCTCAAAGAGTGAGAGGTTTTGGCCCTCGCTGACAAGCCTATATACTATGTCTCTTGTCTCTTTATTGTTCTTGATTTGGTAATTGTCTTGATGAAAAGAACACAATAATAACTCAAGAAGAGAAGATCATAATCAAGAAGAAAAGGACTATCACAAACAATTATCACAAGTAGAGAAATCACCTAACTATTGATGCCCTAGATTTCTCAACGCAAGGGAAAATTATTTTTAGGTCAAACACCCATCGAGTGCTTCTAGGGTATGTTCCTTGAGAGACAATAATGATGGTGTCTATCAGTAATTGGTCTCGTCAACATTGTGCTCTGATCTTGTGGAGAGATAGAGTTGTTAGTCAAAGCCTTGCTATGTGGCAATGCTGGTTGGTCTATCTTATAGAGATTCTGAACTTGAATCCCTATCTTCTTTACTTGACCTGTGGCTATGTGTCGAAGGAATGCCTTTCCTTTCGAAAAGATCACATCATAGCCTCTATCCTCAAGCATGGCAATGGATACTAAGTTATTCGCCAGTTCGGCTACATGCATAACATTCTTCAAGGTGAGTGGAGCCGCGTGCTCGCTTTGAAAAGTAATAGTGCCCACACCAGTAACACCATACTTACTGTCATCACCCATCTCGATATGCATCTTGAGATCTTTCTCTTCCATGTCACTGAATAACTCCTTGTTGCCAGTCATGTGGAATGAAGCTCCACTGTCAAGGTACCAAACACTTCCCATCATTGATGACACCAAGCATGGAATGAGGTAAAACTCCAATTCGAATTGTGAGGCTAGTGCCTCACACGCCGCTCCTCTTGAGGACTTTTCTTTGGACTTCTTCAATGGACAATTTTTAGCAAAGTGACCCATCTTGTGACAACGAAAGCATTTAACTTTCGTCATGTCCTGCTTCTTACCTCCATGATAAGAATCTGATTTGGAACGAGAAATTTTACCTTTCCCCTCCCTTGCCTTCATCACTAAGGCACAGTTCTCTTCATCATCAGTCTTTGATGAAGAGCCATCCCTGGTGTTCCTCCTGATCTCATCCAGCATCAAATCCTACCATAGTCGTTCCCAATCTAGTAGCTTCTCCCGACCATTGACAGAGTCTTGATAACTATGCCAACTCTTTGGGAGTCCAAGAAGAGCAAGGCTCACCATATCCTCCTTGGCAATTATGATTCCAACACTTCCAATTTCATCTCGACATTGAGTGAATTTGGTTAAGTACTTTGGAATCGTCTCACCTTTCTCCATCTTGATTTTACGAATTTTATCCTTCAGTGCCAACTTCCTTTGATCACTGCTATTCTGATATAAGTCTGTCAATGTTTTCCACATAGCATGCGGGGTTTCCTTGCCATGGAGACTCGAGACAATGTGGTCTTGAACTCCCTCAAGGATTATCTCCCTTGCCTTCGCTACACACTTCTTCCATTCGACCAAGTTATGTGCATTCGTAACTGCTGGCTTGGGGACTTCTTGATCAATGAATTCCTTCAAGCCATTACCTTCTAGCACAACCTCCATCCCGTCCCTCCAAGCTATAAAATTCGAGCTACCTTCCAAGGCATACTCAAGCCTCAACCCATGGAACACCATCTGCTTATCCTGAAGTATGTATGCAAATTCGACTTTCACTTGTAACCTAGAAACTCAAAACTTCGAAATATCCTCTAGAGAGCTGATTTTAAATCAACGATATCTCCCTCATCCGAACTCCGATTCGACCAATTTTTTTTTGAATTTGGGTATATTTTCCCAATGAATCCAAATATACAATTTTTTTTGTTGAAAATTTTGCACAAAAATTCTCAGAACTTCTCTGCAAAATCTCAGCCCAAAAGACAATCTTGCTCTGATACCATGTAGAAAAACCTGTAGATTCACAAGCTCATGTAATCTACTAAAACAAGAGACAAGAATATACTTCTACTCTTTACAGCGGAATCCCATAAACATCGAGCAAACAATAATCAATAGATGAAGAGAATCAAAGGCACATAACACAATACATATCCGGGGAAAGCCACAACTCAAAACCCCACTATCTGTTTTGTATTAATCCGGAAAATCAAGATGAAATTACAATGCTTGTTCTGTCTAGAACAATCCCAGCACTCAAAAAATTCAATCTCCAACTCATAAGCAAGTTTAAGGCCAAATCTTGGCATCTTCACAAGCTCTCCAAGTCTTTATTCCAATGTGTAATTCCTATGAAAGATGGACTGTATTTAAAGGGAAATAAAGTCTCTAAAAATAACGCAATCCCTCAAGGATCAGTTCCTGACTCCATGCACTATCAGTGCAACTCAGAAAAATCTAAAACAATTAGTACATTGTCCCTGCACTCTAGTCTCAACTGGGTCTTTCTCAGAATTAAAATGCATGAGTTTCTGATGGTGTAATCTTCAGTTAACTAGAGTAGCACTAATTAGGTCACTAGTGTCCCAACTAACTGTTTACTCACTATTAGTTCCTGAAACTGATTGGAACTAAACTGGACTTGGCTCAATAAACTGAGTTAACTAATTACAACTCATTCATAACTCATCCATAACTCATCCATAACTCCTATAAGTTAGGGAGAACATATACATGTCTTCTAAAAGTCTTCCAATTCAAATTTCCTAAATTAATTAAGTTAATTAAACTTAATTAATTATTTTCAAATTGCTATGAGAAAAGAATTCTATTTTAATTCACAGTTTAATTCAAGGACAAATTAAACTGGAATTTCTTGTTGCCATTTCTCAACACTATGATAATCAGAGTTGCATCAAGCTGTCTGAAAATCTAGTCTTTCACGATTGATCCAAGCATATAGATATCCGGTATCACCATGTACAAGATTGTGTGTAGAGGTGTATAATGTTGCTAGATGACATTCCAACTGGGGAATAAGATGCATATATTTTGATGAAGGCTTTGTCAAAGGGTAAATTCGAGTTCCATAGAAGCAAGATCGGGGTAGGTGATAATCCCTTTCTTGCTGAGAGGGAGTGTTGAAAATGAAAGAAGAAAAATCTCAGTTTGGTTTGCCTTGGTCAAACTAGAGAAAAAATGAATTTCCATTTCAACAGATAACTTGGATGATTTAACTTGAGTGACATGGCTTGTGTCACCCTGTTAGCTTAGTTAATTCAAGTTCGAAAACTTGAGTTCATTTAAGCATGAGTGATTGCTAATTTGTAGCAATCTAATTTAGTTAAATTGAGTTAATGTCAATTAAACTAGTTCTAATTGTAAGAGGAACTAGTGGAAGGTCAAGTAGTGCAGTGTGACTTCAGTCACACTCAGTGATCATTAAATTAATTGATCAATCAACCCAAAATAATTGTTGCATGAAAATAATTCGAGTCACCCAGTTGAGGTGGAGATTCCAAGGTAGTGTACTATCAGTTGTAGACTATTCCAATGTGTACAGGTGGTGCATGCAGTCGGAGGATCAACCTAAAGGAATTGTGCAATTCAATTGAGGGAATTTTCCTAATTAATAGGGGTCTAATTCCTTAAGGAACAATGCAAGGAAATAGGAGCTTGGAGGGCTTGAAAATTAGCTAAGTGTTGGCTAGAGTGAGTCAGTCAGTAGAGGGACAGACTACACACTTGCATGTTGTGCTCAGGCTTGAGCCTGCATATGCATTCATATCTATTATTTGATTAATGCAATACAATAGGAAAGGGTTATGAGCAGTTGCTTTCCCCTAGATAAATCTCTATATATGTGTGTTATTTCTTGATGCATGCTTATGATATGTGTTCTAGATTGTGAATTGAATTCTGCAGAACAATAGAGTAGATTTGAATCTTGTGATTCAGTAAATTTCACGAGCAGTTTCATATCTACACCATAATTTCTACATGCCTAGCCTGACAACATTGTTTCTCAAGGATTCAATGGACAACATTATAGAGGATACTATAGGATTTGAGATTTAAGATTTATGGGATTGTTAGTTAGTTGCAATTGATTTTTCGGATCTATCCCATCCATGTTGATTTTAAATTGACATTTTGAACCTATGACTGAGGTTCATCATCAGGATAGAAAATTATTATGTGGAAAACTAATAAATCTTAGTATTTAATAAATAGCGAAATGTTTATTAGGGTTATGAGAAAATTGGCCGACAAATTATAATTAAGAAAGGGTTGCATGCATATTTTGAGAGATTATGATATGGATAAAAATAATAAATTAATATGAATTAAATAAATGGAATTCTTATATATATATATATATATATATATATATATATATATATAGATATATTTACTTGTTATTGAAAATTGCTTAGTGTATTCATTATATTCCAGAATGTTTAACGTATTACTAAATAAAATTATTTATACGAGGGATTCAAATAATGCAAGGAATGATATAAGAAGAGGACTAATGATGAAAGGAATTTAAGTTAAGGAGTGTTAAAAGATCTGGATTTGGAAATCAATGTAGGGATCCAATTTTTGTTTATGATCCATCCTTCATCCCTGTTTAGGTTTTTAGGATGTTTATTGATTTTGATAGCTTCTCTAAATTTCCTGTGGAAGGATGCAGGTTTTCTCGATGCATATATGATGTTTAGTATTATTGGAATGTTCTGCAAGTGCAGATTTTTTTGATCGATTGTGTTTTATGTCAGTGGAATGTTCAAGGATATGAGCGTTGATGGACCGACCCGTCTCCCCCACGTATGGAATTCCACAAGAACAAGGAATTAGATAAACCCCTTTTTGGAATTTAGGGTCTATGAGATCTTTAATAGAATTGAGGTGACTGCAGATGGTATTTATAGGTTTGAAGGTGGTCATGATTTTATGTTTTTTTAGGATATGGACAATTTTGTTTGTGGTCCCAAGAATATATGGAAGATTCACTTTGCCAATGACCTTATACGAATTTTTATTTTTATTATTATGACAAGTTTCTTTGTTAACTTTATAAAGAGGTTTGATGGCTTGATGTTTTTTATATCCATTTTTTAAAAACACATTAATTAGATGGACTTTCTCTTTATCGAAGTGATCTTCTTTGGAGATTGGAATAACTCTAGTGGCAAGAGTGTTTAGAACCCCTAATTTTTGGCTGGGATGATGGTGAGATGTGGCATGGAGATATTGCTCTGTATGGGTCTTTTTCCGATAGAATTGGTGCGATATGGAACCATCTGAATTTCGTGTGATGAGGATATCAAGGAAAGGAATGCTCTCATTAGCTTCTACTTCCACGGTGAATTTAATTGATGAGGAAAGACTATTTAAACGTTGTTTAAAAGTTTCTAAAGCTTCACGTCTATGTGGCCATATGACGAAAATGTCATCCACAAATCTTTTCCATAATTTGGGTTTTAAGGGTGCACTTTCAAGGGCTCTGGTTTCAAAGTCCTCCATGAATAATTTTGCTATGATTGGGGAAAGAGGATAACCCATTGCTACTCCACATGTTTGCTCATATACTTTACCCATGAAACTAAATATCAATGGCAAAGGTCGGGGTCAACATCTATTCTTAAGAATCTTGTCATATTGTTATAAAATAATTCAATTGTGAAATAAGTGATGTTTTTTTTGGGTAAGCCATGGTATTGTAACAAAGTCTATTTACGAGTTAATAATATCCATGGTAAAGTGGGGATGAATTTGCATGGTTAAGAATATTTTCATATTGTTTATAAAATATTTTGATTGTGAAATACATTATGTTTTCCATGGTATTGTAACAAAGCATACTTGCAAGTTAATAATATCCATAGTAAATTGGAAGTGAATATCCATGATTCAGAATATTTTCATACTGATATAAAATATTTTGATTGGGAAATAAGTTAGGTGTTTTGGGCATGTCTTATTGATAAGCCATGGTATTGACCCATGGTTTTGTAACAAAGCCTATTATTTACAAGTTAATAATATCCACTGTAAAGTGGGATGAATATCTATGGTTAAGAATCTTGTGTTGTTATAAAAGAATTTGATTGTGAAATAGGTTATGATTTTTGGGCATGTGGTATTGATAAGCCAAGGTATTGACCCATGGTATTGTAACAAAGCCTATTCAAAATTTAATAATAAAATCAAAATATAACATATTGAATTTCATTATTTTTATTACTTTAATTTTTTATGATTAATTGAGCCAACATTTAAAAGTTTGCACTCATCTTGTTTATATTACTTTTAACCTTTTATTTATTATTTTTAACTTCATCTTATTAATATTACTTTTAACTTTTTATTTATTATTTTTAACTTCTTGTTTATTATTTTAACTTTTTATTATTATTTGAGCTAACATTTAAATGTTTACACTCATCCATCATATCACTTTTAACTTTGTTGTCAACCGCCTCTTAGCACAATAAACTCATAATAATTTAATTAGGTAAAAAACAAAAAAATGATAAAATTTTAATAATCATATTCATATTTTTATGAAAGAGAGTTTCTTCATTTAAATATTCAATGACACAAAAAATGTAAAATTTTAATAATCATATTCCTATTTTTATACAAAGAGTTCCTTCATTTGAATCTTCAATCACACAAAAAAGATAAAATTCCAATAATCATATTCATATTTTTAATAATACAAAAAGTTAAATAGGCATGTGATTCCTAGATGTAAGGTAGGTTTTTTTTTTTTTTTTGACTCAACCTCCATAGTCATGGTCGTTTAAGTAGTAATAAAATGAATCCACTATAAACACCCATTCAATTCAAGTGTGTTCAATTTTCCTAGTAAAAAAAGGTAAATTCCAACCAACCTAAGTGAATAGAAAAATATAATAAAGTAAAATAATTCCGTAAAGATTAATAAATCCAAATAACATAAAACTAGGTGAAAAAATATACTTTGAATTTTGTATAACAAAATAAAATTTTAAACTCTCCCATCAAATTGGGAAAACTAATAATTTACCATTTTATTTTTTGAATAAATATTGAAAAATACATATTCAAGTCCCTCCTTATAAAAAAAATTCAACCAACCAAAATAAAAACCCCCTAGTTCACGAATCTAAAAATTTAGATATAAATATTTTAATTCACAAATTTATTAATAATACTCATCCATATATATTAACCACTTAATAAACATTATGTAATATTACCATTAATACATTATTCATAAATACAATCAAATAATAATGAACATACACAATAAATTACACATCATAGAATGTTACGATTAATACATTATTCACAAGTACAATATATCAATTTTATACTTTTTGAATTCCGTTTATACTTGATACTTGAATCTAGGTTTCTAGTTTTCGAATCCTGTTAAAACCCAAAACCCTATTGGGCAAACTTCACAGACACTCGTGTTCCACATCATACACCTATATATATATAGGTCAGTCTAAAATCCTGTATATTAGTAGCAGGGCCAGGAAAACGTTGAAGACTGAATGTGCCATGAAAATCAGAAGATTTGACAGTGAAATCTCTGTCAGCTATCAAGGATCATTCAAATTCTTCTTTTTCGCGGTGGCATGATCGATTGAGCCATATATTAAGTATCACTATTTCCAGAGTTCCTATGATTCTGGAATCTGTTATTCAATTGTCCTAAGCCATTTAGGATCATTATGTGTATTGCCCTAATTTGCTTGCAACAACACTCTTGCTATGAATGAGGGAAAATAATTCGAAATACCAATATCAGTGCACAGGTTTTCGAGTTTGGCAACATGTTTTCCTCTTTAGAAGCACTGGATGATCCTCTAGAACAGACATCAGGTTAGTTTACTGCCATTTTTACTTGCAAAACATTAAAAATAAATAAAAAGAAAGTCTTTCTGTTGATAATCATATTTATTTTAAAGCAGATTATTCATTAGTGTTTGTTTCTTTGGCAGTTCCTAGAGTTAGTGCATTTCAACCAAAGGCAAAACCCCGTGGAAGGAAACCCAATAATGCATCAAATACTTCAGGCAAAACCAAAAACAAATATGTGGAGAAAAAGCCATCAAAACAACAGTTTGCCAAGGTTGATCTCTCCGAAACTAAAGCTGATGATGAGGATAACTCTGTTGGTCCGGCAGCTAGTCCTTGTCAGGACACAGTTGGATCTCTCCTAATCGTCCCCAGCACTCCTGCAGAGAACCCACTTGAGGGAACCTTGGTTTTAGATGTGGGTACACAGTTGTGTACTCATTCGAATCCTCTAGTATCGGACCCAGCAGGGGAAAATCTAGTTTCCGTTCAAGAGCCAGTATCAGTGTCAGATTCAATTCCTTCAGTTCAGGAACCCGCAGGCACAGACAGAATCCTAATATCCTCTTCGGTCCCATTGGTGTCTGACCCAGTAGACGAAATTCCTGTTTCAGTTGCTACAATACCTGAGCCTTTGAATACTCTCCCTTCAAGTCCTGTTGTTGAAGAAGCTCCAGTTTCAGTTACTTCAGAGCTTGATCCTTTGATCAGGCAGGCGACACCCCAGTTAAGCTCCCTTGCAGAGAAAGTAATAGAGGAAGTTCCAGTTAATGAGAATCCTCAAGGTGAAGAACTTCTTCTTTCACTTGCAAAAGCTTCCCTTGAACAGTCATCTCAAAATAGCGACGAGTCTCATTCTGGTGATGATACCTACAATGCTTCCTGCCTTTCTCCATTATCCAACCCTGTTGTATGCAAGACTTCCAGTGTTACTGAAGATGACAAGAGACAGACTGATGTTCGAAGATCCAGAAGAAAGGTCAGTGTTCATTTACATTCCTCATATTTCCTTTTTGTCTACGGAGCCTGAATTTGCAAGTCTGCCAATGATGTGGATCGGATAAGTAGAGGAGCTCAAGTGGTTAATCATTGACTATATTTGCGTTTTAACTTATATAAAAAGGCTCACTCTGTTATTGGTATGCAACTCACTGGTTTATTTGACATATGCCAATCAATCAACCATTTTAGCATTGCCATATATATATATATATATCTTAGTCGTTGTTTGAGGTTGGGATTTACCGTACTGTAAGTGCAGCCACTGTTGGATTAATTAAGACTATATTTTTCAGTACTGACACTATTGGGTGTGATAGCCCCCATAAATGGTAGTTAAAGTGGAACTGAGTTATTGAAATTTTCATACTGTCTACATTCTCTATTGATACTGCTATTTCATCACTGTTGCCATTTTAATTGCCATTTGGGAAGACTGTAAGTAGTATTGTGTTATTAGCGCAATAAGTTTCATGGTTGAAACCCTAAGGGAAAAATAATTACTCTAGGACACTACATTGTCCTCTTCAAGGTCGAACATTACTTGTCTACTCCATGCTGAAACCAACACCTGCAATATCTATGCTTATCGATAGCTTGCATCAATAGTAAAAGTATAGAATACATAATAAAGCTTTGCTATAACATTGTGTCCCGTAATTAATGTATTTTCTTTTTTCTACTGCACTCCATTCATGCATTTAGCACAATTTGAAGATTTGTCTTCTGCAAATTGAATGTATGTTGTGTTTATTCATGAAGCAGGTACCCATGCCTCTTCGTTTTACAACAGAAGTTGGAGAGACTAGAGACGATGCTTTGGAAACTAAAGGTTTACAGTCTTCTAATAAGCGGAGAAAAGTAAAAGATCAGCAGTCTCAAAATGGTATTTCTGACCCGGAAGGTAGGCCTAAAAATAAAAAAGAATCAAGAAGAGTTGCACAAGACTTGAGAGTAGGTCAGAAAATTTCAAAAAATGGAGAAAATTGTGTTGAAAACTTATCAGAAAATGGAACAGAGAAGATAACCAATCTGGATGATTTAAACAAAATATCCATATGCAGTACAGAAAACATTTCTGTGAGAGAACCTGTTAATGACTGTACAATATCGCAACAGGAGATTGTGGAGAACAGTGAAAATGTGTCTGTTTCATACACAAAAATCCTACCGGAGGAAGCTATAGCTCCAATGAGTTGTCAAGATAAAGAAAACAATCATCCACACAGAAATTGGAGGAAAAGATTGAAAGCAGCACATGTTACTGATGAGTCGGCAGCAGTGCAAAATGACATGTTAGAAGATAGAGGAAATGTACGTATTGAAAATACTGAAAGACAGCCAGGAAAAGGGGCTACTCCAGAAGACAGTAGCTATGACAAAAATAATAAAAAATCCAGGTTCTCAAGGAAACAGGCGAGGAAAGTTGCAGATGGCACTGCAGTAGCACAACAAGAAATTCTAGATCTAAACATTCTAGAAGGCGTTGCTACAGGAAATGATCTGGATGAACACAATAGCAAATCAAAATGGTCAGGGCAGAAAATGAGAGGTAGTAAAGCTGCCTATAATATTATGAAAGATTCTGAGGAAATTTTGGAAGACAGAGAAAATTCTTATGTTCCAAACACAGAAACTCTCTCTGCAGAAGGGGTAATTCCTCTAAATAATTTAGGTGGGAAAACCAGCAGTCAATCCAGATGCCGCAAACGAAAAACAATGACTTCAACAAAACTTTCAGAATGTGGTGATTCAAATAGAGGTGCAGGTGATGTTGGGAAACCCTTGAAGGATCAGGAACTAAACGGAAATGTTAAAGATAAAAAGAGACAGACAAAAAATAGAACATCAAAAAGTGGGAAGTCTTTGGAAGCTGCAAAGAAGAGGTTCTCTCGGAGCACGACAAGACATTGTAGGCGTGGTAAGTCATGTGGGGATATATTTGGTGAGAAGTTTTTTGCTATTTTAAAGTTTTAGTTTTTACTTGTATCTTTCAAAATTTAATTTACCCTTTACTGTTCCTATTGCTTGAATGGAAAATTCTCTAAAAAGATTTATTTCTTGCAGTTGAAAAGCATTTACTTGACATCCCTGAAGGTGATCTTGACTATTCAAAGTTGGCCATGAAGGATCTAATCCGTCTTGCAGAAGCAAAAGAAAAGGAATTGGTATTATTTTCAACTCTTGCTCAGTACCTTTTCGTGTTTGGAATTGAATAGAGCAAAAGAAGTCGCTCCCTGCTTTTCCTTTCGTTATTTTCCTCCTCAAACTATCCTGCGCGATTTATTTTGAGAAGGGGATAACTTTTACGCAGATCCATCTCTATTCAGTATTGCAAACAAATAGACCATGCAAGTTGTATTAGCTTAGATTGTTGCATGATTTAACAAATAGAACTTGTTCCTGTACTTTATTCAGTCAACAGTAGCTTCACTGGTAATCTTACAATTCAAGATAATTCCCATAAACTTAGTTTATAGTAGCTTTGTCAACAATCATATAATTCTAGAGAATAATGTTCATTCCATCTCAAAGAGAGCAGTACAATTGCCTGAAATCTGAATACTCTGGTCAAGAGCACCATGGTAAAGTTTGTCAACGATGGACAATTCAGTCCTTTAGAGTTTATGAGCTATTCCTTTGTTTCAAACTTCACAATGGTGTTCAGGGCATGCATATTTTCTTTTCATTGAAAGGGCATACATATTTTCATGAACCCTTTTCTTTGCACAAAATAGTCGTTTCATATTGTCTCACCGGAAATGTAAATAAATGTTTGTTTGATAATTTTAAAGGATTGTTAATGCCTTTTTTTATCACGACTTGTGATTATCATTTCATCTTCATGAAATGGATTTGGTCCCATAATTGTCGGATGGCAATCACTGATTAACTGTCAGGGTTCAAAATCCATGGATTTAATTTGCTTACCTTCGTAGGACAAGGACACATGCAAATAGCAGATGTACATGACAACAGATCCTGGGTCTCTCATTTCCAACAGAAGCTCGAGTGTCATAAGTTCTTTTAGATGCTTTTGTTTTCTATAATTTGTAAATTTGTAAATAAAAGAGATAATTCTGCATATGTTCAGTATTTGCCACGATTCCTTTCAATACCATGAAAGCATGGAAGGTAACCAACTCTAATGCTAATGGTTCAATAGTCCTTTGTAGAGTTGAGTGGTTGATTTTTGTGCTTATTTGTGTTGTCTATAATTATCTGTGGAAACCCTTGAAATATTGGCAATGATAAATTAAAATCTTGGTGCAGAATCTAGTAATATAGCTTTTGTTTTATGCAGAACAAGCAAAAAGCTACAAACAAGAAGTCATGTTTATCCGAAGCAGCTCTCAATTCCAATGCAAATGAACCTGGCAAAGAATCACAGGAAGATGAAGGGTAATAAAAAGTGTCTTCTACTATGTCTGATGTATGTTTCAATTTGTTGTCTGTTTTCTCCTTAATCTAGTCTAGTTTGTTCTTTGTTGGAAATTTAAAGCAGCATCCAGGACATTTTGCAGAATGGCATTTATTTTCTTTGAAGAGTCTCTAAGAAAACCTGAAACAACGTTGTTGTGGTAAGGCACAAGAAATCTATGATTGATGAAGTGAGACTTCTGTGAAAATAGGGCACTAAGAGCAGTGATCATTTAGCCTTGATCTAAGACAAGGCACTAACTCTCGCTCATGCATAATTACAAGAGTGTTTTAAGTGTCCGCGTTAGCAAATATTATTGTTGGCATCGCATAAAAAGACATCTACACAGGCATCATGCCTCTTGCATGTCACAATTACATGTAGCCATAAAACATTTTTGTGGTTCTGACAAGAATCTGTGAAAGCAATCTGCAACAGCATGACAACACTTTCTGGATTTTTGTGCAAGGATCCCATTGTAGCCCACAATTTAGATTGTGGCTCCTCAATGTTGTGAACCCACAAACCTTTTCCTCTGACCCACAATTTTGATTGGATCCTTAGTGTCATAGCCTTGCAAACCTCATCTATGAGCAATAGCAATCTGTACTCAACATCAAATGATTTTCAAGGATTAATGTGTTGCTGGTCGATCGTGCATTTAATAATTTGAGGCGGCTAATTCATGGCTTGAACTGTAGTTGTTTCAAACTAAGATTTTATCAAAGCAATCAATAAATTTGCACCCAAAACATTCATCAACCTGTACTCAACTTCAAACCACATCACTCAGAAACAGGGTCAACTTTAGACTTATTATTTTTACCCACAGAAAGCAAGAAACTTTAATCTGGTCAATGGAACGAATAATAACAACTTTTTAAAACAAAGAATGCCGACCTTTGATACATAGTATGCCTGTAGGGAAAGAAACTTAAAGTGCAAGTATGAGGAATGAAACAGTGCAAGTAATCTTCAACCATAGCTACTAGAAGATCATTCTTCACCAATTTCTTTGAAAACAAAAACCAGAGAGGGAAGAAAAGAACTTGAAAACATGCATTGTCTGAGGCTGTTTTTAATATTTAGTAACAAAATGAGCAACTACAGTCAACTGTAATCAATACTAACCTCTTGACACTGCAGACTGGGTTTAATACCCCTCTTGATTGAGCAGTTTAGTGCCCAAGCCAGAGAGCAATTCCAAATTAACCAGAGCAGAGCATAACCACCAGCCAAGAATGTGAAAATGAACTACAAATTCGGGCTTGCAGGTGACAACCACTTCCCAAGGCCAGCCAATTGCAAATCTGGGGAAATAAGGCAGCCTTCTATTCCGAGTTAATGCACGGGCAGAGTAGTGGCCACATCAGGCCCCAATTGTAGATCTAGGCCATTGATCAATGACATAACAAATGCCAATCCTCATCGAAATCAAGACAAGTTATTTCGAAGTTCAACACGATAAATGTGCACAGGGTGATGAGCAATGAGTCCCAAATTGTTTTCCAAGTTTACAACACTGTTAACATATCAATGTCAAGACCTTTGAACATAACCAATGACACGAGCTAATGTATATCAACCATAAGTGCATGCCTAGTATGTCATAGCTCACTTATGCATGATAGATGTATGCTTGTTAGGTAATAAACATTTGGTCCATGATTAGAATTATTTGCTAGATTTTCATTTTCAGATTGGCAATTCAAACATAACTCCTACCCCATCACTCAAGAGGTATCATAAGGTGCTAGTCTACTAAGTTCTAACTTGTGGTGGAGGATATTTTATTTTAGGGAAGCCTCCCCTAGATTTTTAGGAGTTGGACTAAAGAGTGGGGACTCATGTCAAGATGACAGTGGACACTTAATTTGTGTGGTGCCACCTTAGCATCATGTACGAACCTTAACAAGATTGCTAGTTTGGATGGTAACAGGATGAAAGTTCACAAAAGATAGATTTAGGGAACCTCAATGTTGAAGTAAAAGTTTTGAATTGCATCAAGAGGTGATTCTCAACATTTCCACACTCAAGTGTTGCCGTCACTTTTTGTATTGAAATAGTGAGGCACTTAAACTGGGCATTAAACCTTTGTTGAGATTCTGTCAACAACTTGACAGATCTCTTCAACAGATCAAGATGTGTTTGCTTTTTCGGCCATCGAGTATTCACACTATAATTTCTCTCCACAGGTGGGCATGAAATGGCTTTCATATAGCACTTGGAGGACCGCTAGATTTTTCTACTTGGCGATGCATAATTCTATTAGAATATAAAATTTCCATGAGTATAAATGTGAAATTCTAGCGATAAATATTTTGAATTAAACAGCACCTGAAAGTACTAGGAAATCAATACTCTGTATTTATAAATTAGTGGTGTATTTTGTAAGCTCCAAACATGAAATTTGGGCTGTAGCAACAAACTACCAGCCTACCAGACCTGGCCCCAATAATTTGCAAAATTTCTCTACACCCTCCTCAATTGATGTACTCTGTTTTGATACAGTGGAATCCTTCTTAGATTACTGAAGGGAGTGCAAAGCAGATTCTGACAAACCAATTTTCAGTGAAGAATAACTCTCCCCTGCTAAAAAGGGACGGAACTGGACTAATCACTAACAATCCACAATTGCAGTCCTTAGTTTATTCCAACTAACTAATTGTTGTCAAAACTAATCGTCACTGATGGTAACTACAATGACTGTCCTCAATATCAATGATTTGTCCTGAAATTCAACAAACTTCACTGAATTAAACACCACTGCTAGTGAGTAACCTAATCTTGCATCAAAAGTATCCACTTTCCGACCACAAAACTGACAAGACTCCAATAAAAATATCAGTCATGACCAGATTTCCACCATGATCCAAGTTCTGTGGATGGTGAGATAATGTCCCTATTAGGTTTTTACCCAATTCTGAATCAGCTTAGATCCTAGAAAAATTGATCAGAGTTTCATATTGATTGGAATTTGGAACTCTCCTGTGTCACTATATTCTCACAAATAGTGGGAAGTATTTGCAACATGGTTAGATGGTTCTCTGATGCTAGTAATTTCAGTTAACTTTTCTAAATTACAGTAAATTTAGCATTGTTGCCAATAACTCTAGCAAACTGGATTGTTACAACGCCTAATCACATAATAACATTACTCCTATCAACTGCATGTTTAAGTCACTGAAGACACAGTAAACTACCTGAGAAAATATGGCAAAGTGACCAACCTGGGGTTGACATCTACACCCTCCTCTATTATTGAGTGTCATGGTTCAAGTCTGAGGCAAATTCTTAGTTTCCACTGGCAGTTCTTTGATTCTCATTTGTTGCACTTGAAACCATAACTTGTCTTAAACCCATCCATAATTTCTTTTCCATGTCATGATTAGAATCAATCCTCTTTGTAATCTCGTGCACTTATTTCTCATCAATGCATTCTTTTGAAACAAAACATTCTTCCTTGCCAACTTACTTAGAGGGTGACTAGTGCCTAGGTTTTCAGTTGCTTTCAACTTCAACTTCAAGTGTGGATTTGATACCATTTTCAGTTTACACATAGAGAGAAATACGCGGAAAATCCAAGAAGAGAGGGAAGATGTATTTATATATCAGTCCATATCTCAAATGTTTTGCTTCCTTACATGGAAGATGAGAGACAGAGGCCATATAACTTATTTTGAATTATTACTAAAGTACTTGTTAATAACTTATTGCACTATCATTAAGTGAATATAGCCTAGACGAATGAAGCACTAACTAACCATTAATTAACTTTGTTTGCTGACCAGGGCATAATAATCCTCATAATGTTGCTATGACATCATTAGATGGCTTCTTCTTATGGTGTTGCATAGGCTTGGGCTCTGTCAATCTCCTCAGCCCCGACGACACACAACTTTGACAATTTCCTTTACTTGGATGACTTATAGTGTTATGGGGTTTCCACAACAGCTTTAACAAGTCCTTAAGTAGTCATCATCAAAACCTTCCAGAGATTCTCTTTTTAATAAAAGAAATACTCATCCCAATGTGTTGTGCTCAATTTGTTTTTGTAATATAGTGAATTATTACCAAAGTACTTATTAATAACTTCTTTTTTGTTCATTTTGAATTGTTACTATTAATAACCTATTGCACTATAATTAAGTGAACATATAATGTAAATAAAGAAGGCACTAATGGCCATTAATTAAGAAATTCCTGTGTTGCATGGTGACCCATCCTGCCCAAAAAAAGTGCACGTACCATACTTTTCTATGTTCTGGGGACTTGTGGACCCATAGGGAATGTCCACAAACTGCTGGGGCTATGTTGCAGAAAACGTGGCCCCCCACAGCTTACCAATCATTTTTCAGTATTGATACTCGCTTGAAACACGTTTCAGTTCAGATGAAACGAGTTTCACATGTGGGAAACACATTTCATACAAACTGAAACACCTTTCAATGTCTGTACAACGTGTTTCCAAATGAAATTTGTTCAATTTTGCCTTGCTTTAATTACGGGGACCCACATTTTTGGTTTTAATTCCTAGTTAGAGGTTATCTATGAATTAATGAGACTTCTAGAAACCTCTAAGATTTGAAAATTTTCTTTAAAAGAGGGTTTCACTCTCAGTTTGCACCAAAATCCGCACTTTTACTCAACATTACCATTATTTGTTTCAGGATGTTTGAGAGTGGTTCCAACCTCATTGGACTTCATATGGAGAAAGTGGAATTTCATATCCCATTCAAAATTCTGCAGACTTAACAATTTTTAGGATTTGAGGATTGGTAGGATTGTAGCATTTTATGTATGAGGGTATGGAATTGACAGTTGAACAAGAGCACCAAGCCCTTCATGTACCTTGATGTTAGTTATATTGATTATCGAACTCCTCTGTCATGGCCTTAGCAGAAATGTACCATTCACTCAAACCAATATCATTGATTAGGCTTGCTGAGCTTTTCATACCATATTTTAAAGCTTGGATTAGGTAGTTTCATCAAAATTGAGTGATGTTGAACGATGTTCCTAGAGGATGCCAATATAAGAGAAGGTGGAACACTGCTTGTCATTTAAATGTTCTTGCTCATTTGTTCATAATGATTTCCTTCCAAGTTTCAAATTTTTTAGAGGTCACGTTTCAAGTGTGTTTCCATTTCGGACACACATACCTTTTTCGCTGTTCTTAGTGCTGGGGACTTCATTGGGCACTTGGGGACATGTTGGCTGTCCCCAAGATGTTCCAGACAGATTTCAGGGGAACTCTGGACAGATTTCAGGGCTGTTGTGGGCAGATTGTAGGGATAATCCAGGGTTATGTCTTCAGTGTTGACTGACAGTCATATACATTGATGATTGGATAATATGATTGTTTTTTCTTGCATCTCAAAACATGGGTTAAGTATGATGGGTTTCATTTTGGGTTTCTGGTGATTTAGATACCGTATTTCCAATGACAAAATCACAAGAAGCAAAGACTTCAGATCAAGAGAAGCATTTCAAACGGCTGATCTTTGTGGTTATTGCTCTTGTTCTTTCTCATTTTTTGGGCCATCTCAGCTTTTAGATATTGTACATGGGTTTCCATGAGTCATTCAGATCCAGTGCTTCAACCATTTCAATCTCAAGCATTGTGAAAAAAATCAGATAGTAGTGATTTGGATTCGGTACTAAATGTTTGAATAAATTTCTAGTCAATCACCTTCTTAATCTATATTATGCATTTAATATCGTTACAGAACCAAAGTGTTTTATAGTGGCTTTCAACAGCTGTAGAAGTCTGCAAAATCTATTGAGAAATACGAGGAAGAAAAACTGCTATAGAGACAGTTCTCTGTCTCATAGATCCTTCATGGACCTTATTGCAAATTAAAAATAGTTACACTCAGTTCCCTAAAGCTGAAGCTCATGTCTAGCGATCAATAATAGAATGTCACACAACCCTTTTTTAAATTGCTTGAGATTTTTTAAAATTGGCAAGTGCAAGGGTTCTGCATAATACTCAAAAATATAGCTTGTTATGTTTACAAGTGTGAAACAACTACAAATGTTAATAGTGAATTCTAAATTTTTAATATATACATATACATATATATATATATATATATATATATATAATGCTGACAAGGATGGAACACCTACAAATGTTAATAGTGAATTCTGAATTTTTAATATTCCTTTAATATATATAACCAGTGCAACATAGGGAATTTCTGTTTACTAACTAGGACATCATACTCCTCATGACATTGTTCTGGCATCATTATGTGGCTTCTTCTGATGGTGCACACAGGCTTGGGCTTTGGCAATTTCCTAAGTGCTGATGACACATGGCCCTGACAATTTCCTTTATCGAGATGACTCACATAGTGTTCATAGCGTTGTGGGATTTTGAGAATGGCTTTAGCAACTCCTAAGTAGTCATCATCAAGACTTTTCAAAGATTCACTTTTTAATAAAAATATTCCTCTTATAGTTTTGTGCCCAATTCGTTTCCATCCAATAGTGATGTGTGTAGTTGCAGTTCCTTGAACCATCATTTAAGTGACCAGTGTCTAGGTCTTCATTTGTTTCCAACCTTGACTTCTCAAGTGTGACTCTGATACCAAATTAGGTTTAACTTTTCATAGGAGAGGAATGGGCAGAAAAAACAATTCCATTTCGTTCCATATTATTCAATATCTCAAAAGTTTTGTTTACATTCATGAGAGACGGGGGAGAGAGGTTACATAGTTTCTTTCTTGTTTGTTTCAAATTATTATAAAGTACTTATTAATAACTTATTGCACTTTCTTTAAGTGGACTTGACCTAAATAAATAAAGCACTAAATGACCATTGATTAAGTAATTATCCTAAAGAAAACAAAAGGAGTAATTAGAACACTGAAACATCTGGATAGATCTCTTATAATTGGAACAGAACTATACTTTAACCAGTTATTTCTTATTTATCTCAGCTTTTAAATTGTAATGCTTCATTGACTTTGTTTGCCACGTTATAGAAGTTATGTTTTGTGAAGTTGTCATGTTTATGTATTTTCGCCATGGTTTCTGTTTAAGACTCTTGTTTGGTCACTTGGGGTGGACCTACATTTACCAGTGCAAATTTTAAAGTTAAGGTTTTCTTAGACAGTTTTTATTGTTATTTTTGTTTTCCAGGGTTGTGCTTGCTCCTCAAGTCCAAGTTATAAATGGTCAGATTGTTATCAATGAAGAGAGCCTTGTAGTTTCCCATCGTGAGTTGAATGTGAATGATATTCACACATATCGCAGAGTTGAAGAAACGAGTTCTAAACTGAACTATCATACCTATATGAATCGGACACCTGTGGAAAGATGGTCCAAGTCAGACACAGAACTATTCTACAAGGTAGAAGAGAAATGACCAGATCCGGGCTTGCTAAAACATTCATTAGTCACTAAGTATTAGTTTGTTTCATTATCTGTTTATATAGAAGCTGAATGTAAAGAGACTTTAAAGGGTGCCACTTGTGATTATTTTCTCTCTTTAGTTTTTATATGCTTTACAGAGGAAATATATGAAACTTTCAAAGGGAGTTTAACGACTGAAAAATTATTCACTCAATCCTGTTTAAACGGCTGCATTTTTTGTTTGTTCAGGCTATGCAACAGTTTGGAACGGACTTTGGAATGATTCAGCACCTTTTTCCTGGCAGAACACGCCGTCAAGTGAAAGCAAAATTTAAAATAGAAGAAAGGAAACATCCTTTGCAACTTGCTAATGCATTAATTCACAGGCCACAAGGTGGGTGTTTAATGTCATCTACAAATGATTGGTAATGCTTTTTTCTGAAAATTTTCCCTTTTCTTAATAATAATTAAAACTGAGACTTTGTACATTCAAAATAAAAGAATGAGATGGAATTCGTACAGCTCTTTCTGATTGTTATTTTCACATTTATGCTTTGGCTATGGAATTATAATGTATTGACTATCATCTAGTAAAGTTTTTTTAAGGGGGTATGTAACCTCATGACTTGGCTGTCTACCTACCCCCTTGTCTTTTTCAGCGAAACCTAGTAATAAGAAAACTGAGTCCGTTTTATGCAACAATGGGTTGAAATAAGGGCAGTTATAGGAAGTCTATTTCAAGGTTGTCAAATAATTCACTGAATTGCTAGCTGAAAAGCTTCCATATAAGCTGCAGTTTTAAAAGTTGACAGCAACCATTCTTTAATGGTTGTGGTATAGGTTAAAAAATTAAAAATAGCGCTATCTTGAGCTGTGTTACAGCATGATAGTGAAAATTAATAGCTACAAATAGTTTCCCTGCATCTATATTCATAACTGATTTTTCAATTTTTGTGAATCTTCCTGCTAGGACATCACAGAAGAAGCAACAATATAACCGTAAACTGCAGCAGAGACAAGCATTAAAGACATTCTCGAAAATCAAAGTGACATGGAAGATTAAAAATGGAATAATCAACTGAAATAAATAAGAAACCTAATTGAAATATTCGGATTGCCTCAATAAGAAGAGCAAAGCATAGTTACATCCCACAACACCATTAAAACCTCCTTAGCTCGACATGCTCCTTTTTATTTTTATTTTATTTCTTTTTCTCTTGCATGTGAGCAAGAATGAGATATTCCACATGGCTTATGTAGAGTCTCAGTCAACAGTTCGCTCACAAAGAGAGAACATGTCATTAGTGGGAATTTAAATTGGGTGGTAAGGATAACAAGTCCTCCTCTCAACCATTCAGGCTAGACCGAAATGATAGCTCTACATTCCCCTGGTGAAACTGTTGTGGACAATCTTTTCTCAACTTAGCTGTAAATGACACCTCCTTCCCCCACTTTTATCCCTTGAAGTTTGAACAATGCTGGAAAGTGATTGGTCCACAATACAGTTGTGAGCTTGGTGGGATGTCATGCTTGATGTTAGGTGGATACTAACCTCATATTCCATCTGTGTATGAGGCTTGAGCACTAACCGTTATACACGGGAAAGGGCACTGACATCTATCATGGGCCAGAGTTCTAACACAAACTGTCCTAGTGTGAGGGCACTGATTTTGTGAAAATTTCAAGCCTTAGGTGACTAATGTCCATACAATCTCAATCAAACAAGTAGATTGCTGAATTTAATTAATGTTGAAATTAAATTTTAGACAATCACATCAATCACACAATAGCTAGAAATTAAATATTGAAAGCATACAAATTAATTTCACACATACAAGTAATTAATCCTTCAAATCAACTTTTAATTCCTTTGAAAAACTTAACCTCCACACACTGTCCCAAAAACAGCACTGCACAGATACCAAAAATACCTTGAACTGAGTGAAGTGACTGTTGTTCAGATGTCTGACCTGTCTGTATGAACTATATGAACACATGTACGTACTGTCCAGACGACTAAGTGGAACTGCTGTATGAGACTGTGTGCTGTTGGAAACATCACTTTCATGGCTACTTGCTCCCTCTCCCTCTTTGTGGTTCAAATTGCTCAACTGCTAAGTGTGTTTAAAGCCTCTACGTTGCCCTGTCTTTATACTTTTAGCAGAGAATCTATTTTGAAGATAACTCCTATTCTAAATCATGCATGAGATACAATTTTAGACTCAAACTGCTAAATATAAGACTTACACTTGTTTTTACTAAAGTGAATTACGAAATAGAATTACTTTTTGAAAATACCTCGAACTACTACTTGCACGCTCACACTGAAATTGTTTAGAAGTTCCCGTCTAAGCTATAATTCTGAACACTTCCTCTTAACGAGTAAGGAATTCTGCACCAATCCAAGTTTGCCTTTGAATGCCTCAAGCTTCCATTTTGCCAAGGGCCTGGTCAGAATATCAACTAACTACAATCCGTGGGAATATGTTGGAGCTTCACTGGTCCCTTTTGAAGCCTGTCTTCTATGAAGCGATATCTAATATCTATATGCTCGGACTTATCATGAAACAGTGGATTTTGAGAGAGTTTGATAAAACTCTGTTTATTGCAGTAAATTGCAGTAGGCTCCAACCCCTGGTTAAACAATCCTGTAAGTAACTTGCTATGCCAGATAGCTTCACAACGAGCAATACTAGTTGCCATGTATTATGCTTTTACTAAGCTAAGTTCCATGTAATATGGATCTAATCCAACAAATTTGCCTGAGATTGGTGCTCCATCTTCTCTACAGATCTAGATCTCCAGCTTCTTTGAGCTCCCTCAGACCTAGCACACTGCTCATTGAGATGCCTCTCTCATTCTTGTGCTGTTGTAGTGTGTTTTTCTCCTCTCCTTATCCTTGCTTTAATAATTTTACATTAAGCTAAATCCTTAACCCTAACCCTAATCTTCAAAGTGATCAATGCCAAGATTAGATCTCGCCCCACTTGAGATCAACGTTATAGATTAAAGCATAATCACTAACGTAAATTATTTGCTTTTCCTAAATTTCTTTTAGCTTAATAAGCCAACATAATAATATGTGTTTTTTACTAAGTTAGACTTAGGCTAAGTTACATTAGCAATCTTACTCACACTAGAGCAAGTACCTAAGGAGACTATGGGTGACTTATGCATGCCTAGACAAGGCTTGTGCAGAAGCGCTTGCCCGAGCTACAAACATCAATACTCCCTTTTAGCAAGGGAGGTACTTCTACCACTTGGAACTGGCTATGATCTTGGGTCTACATTCACTGCCATGGCTGCTACCTCTGAACTAGAAGACTTCCCTTCCATCATCCTCGAAGGGTTGCTCCCTGTGAACTTTTTCCTAGAAGCCTCCTGCTCCTAAACATCCTGAAAGGTCATCTCGTACCAAGAGATCACCTTGACAGATTGGGAGGAATTTATCCCCTCCTAAACCTAAAGTTGATTCCCTCTGTGCTGCTCAACCTTTGAAGCTTCCTTCTCCTTGTTCTTTGTCACGACTCCGCTTCGTGCTTTTGCTCTAATAGGCTGGCTCTTTAACCTATACATGTTGCTATCCCTAACTCCAATGGCGCGACCACTGTCTGATCTAGATATCTTGAGTCTGATTAGTGCGTGTCCATCCCGGAATGATATACCAAACCCCTTCTTCTTGATCTTTGAGACTGAGGGCAAACTACACGAGTTCTGACACCCATAACATGTCCTTCATTTCCATCTTGCCTCTTGACTCAAGTTGGAATAACATTGTTCCAACCCCTCTAACTACATGCTTCATATGGTGTTGATGGCGGTGAACTAATCTCGTGCTCCTGTCATATGTCGAGTTCTGACACCCATAACATGTCCTTCACTTCCATCTTGCCTCTTGACTCAAGTTGGAATAACATTGTTGCAACCCCTAAAACTTTTCTAACCCCTCTAACTGCGTGCTTCATATGGTGTTGATGGTGGTGAACTACTCTTGTACTCCTGTCATATGTCTTGTGGCTCCACTATCTAGCAACCACACATTCATTTGTAATGTGTCTGAGGTAAGGTAGGAAACAAGTGCAAATTTGTCTCAAACTTCTTGGCAAACTCCTCCTCAGCTTTTGTCTATGCATCTATAGTTCGCTGTGTGCCCTTTCCCCCTTTTTTCCTCTTTGGACATTGTGAGGCATAATGTCCAATCTTATGACAAGAGAAATACTTTACTTTAGTCAAGTCCTTCTTCTTTGGTTGTGAGGCTGATGCTCAAGCTCTTTCATTTGTCTTTTGCAATCAGAGCTCTTTCCTTTGCCTTGCCCTTTGCCTTTGTCATCTACTTGCTTATTGATCTTTCCCTTTGACTATAACTTGATTTCCTCTTGTATGCAGTCATCCCCGAGCCTATCAATGTGGGTAGTTTATCTCTAGTACAGACTCTGATGAATGGATCCCATGCCTCTGAGAACCTGTTCAACGCCACATGTACTAGTTCTAAGTCTTCTACCTTTTCTCCTGCTTTTGCAAGTTGATCACGAATCTACATGATCTTCGTCAGATCACTGAGTCAGATTTGGTCATTTGTGTAGTGTAAAGTTTTGTAGATGTTCTATGCTAAGAGCAATTTCACTTTTCTCACAGCAATCATACAAGTAGATAAGCAAAATGCAGATAGAACATATAAGCAGATCTTACAGAAGACAAATCAGAAACAAGAAAAATGTATGTGTTCGTTTCGGCGGTCAACAGGATGCTTCAACCAGCAAAGTCTCCTTTGGTCAGCCAGCCCAGCATGTGTCACAACAACCCTCCAACCAGTAGAACTTCTGCGAAACCCTAGCAGCAGAAACCCTAGTCGTCCTTCCCACGTGAGGCTGAAATTCGTTCTCCAGATAGCTCGTACTTTAGGATGAGAGAGGAAGATGTGAGTTGTGTTATTGTCAAATTCTCTCCAACTTTTCCTGTATATATATCCATCAATGAGGGTGTGTGACACATCTGTTGGGCATGTGAGCCTACATTACAAAACTGGCTGACCTTGCACATATAATTTATTAAGAATAATAAATTCAAAATATAAGTTCTGCTTATCGGATTAAGACTATTTTTATATGGATTTTACACCTCTCAGAAAGAGGAATCCAACAAAAATATTAGCCTCTTAATCTGAGCATCAGAACATGGAGTTTGGACCTAGTTGTCCAAATTTAACACTCCCTCTCAACTAGGGAGAACTCCATCTATTAGTGCAATTAACATCGTGAGTCATCCCGCCGAAACTTGCTTTGCTGGCTTCCTTATTTCAGAACAGAAGTGGGTCAGTCACAAAGACATCATTCCCTGACTGACATAATCAGTTCAGAGGTCCCAGACCTCACAAATCTTGATCCCAGATCAAGTGGTTGGACCATGCCATCCTAGATAGAGAGTACGGCAATCTCTGATGCGTCCATCAGTCTTTGCTAATAGTCTCTAGCTTTTCCACACCTCATTGGCCAAATGAGAGGTACTTCCCATGAGCCCTGAACTCAATGGGTAGGATGCATACGGGGCACAGATTAAATGAGTGGCGAACCAGCTCAATAATTACAAGGGTGGGGCAGAAGCATTATGAGTGCTTATAGCTCCGAGAAGCTATCCCCAAAGCCCCCCAGAGCTCCCAGAGCTCATCGTCCAACAGGACCCACATTATAGGGTCTTTCCACGACACCAAGATTCTCACGGAAGGTTAGGAACTTGACCTTCCCCAGGGGCTTAGTGAGAATATCCGCGACCTGCTCATCAGTTCCTATATGATCGAGCCTTACGGCGCCTTGCTGTACCATATCCCGGATAAAGTGGTACCTGATATCAATATGCTTGGATCGGTCGTGGAACACAGGATTCTTAGTCATACGAATCCCACTTTGATTATCACAGAGTAATACAGTGGTATCTAGCACATGTTGGAACAGCCCACTAAAGAGCTTCCTCAACCAAACTGCTTCACAACAGGCCATACTAGCAGCAATGTATTCGGCCTCCGCGGTGCTCAAAGCCACCGACTTCTGCTTCCTGCTCATCTATGAGATTGAAGCAGAACCAAGATTGAAACAGCATCCAGATGTGCTCTTACGATCCACCACACTGCCAGCCCAATCGACATCAGTATATCCCCGAAGTATCACACTCCCGGCAGTGTATCTCAGCCCATGGTTTATCGTGCCCCGAAGATATCTCAAAAGATTCTTGGCACCAACCCAGTGAAATTTATGAGGCTCAACCATCTGTTGACTCAAAGTATTCACTGCAAAACATATGTCCGGACGGGTGTTCGCTAAGAACATCAAAGCTCCTATGAGTTGACGATACTCAGTAGGATTGGCCAAGATAGGCTCTGCAGCGCTGCCACTCAATCTTCTTAAAGTTGAGTTCCATTGGTGTCGACACGGACTTATAGTCCACCATCCCAAATCTTTCAAGAAGCTTCCCAATATACTTTCCTTGAGAAAGGAAAATCTCTCCAGGTCTCTGCCAGACCTCCAGGCCTAGGAAATAGTGCATCAGTCCTAGGTCTTTCATCTCGAACTCAGCAGCAAGCTCCCTCTTACATTGATGAATGAGAGGGTCATCACCTGTCAGGAAGAGGTCATCCACATATAGCACTAGAATGAGAGGCTTTCCTTCCACAACCTTAAAGTAAAGGTTTGGATCAGCATTGCTTCGAGTGAAGCCCAGCTTCATCAAGTAACTATCCATCCTCTCATACCAAGCTCTGGGTGCTTGCTTTAACCCATAGAGGGCTTTCTTCAACCTGCAGACATAAGTGTCTCGATCTTGAACTTCAAATCCCAGAGGTTGTTCTACATACACCTCTTTCTTTATTGCACCATGCAGAAAAGCGGTCTTGACGTCCATCTGATGAAGACTCCATCCTTGCGTAGCAGCAAGGGCTATGATGGATTGGATGGTGGTATATCGATCCACAGGTGCAAATATATCGTCATAGTCAATTCCTTTCTTTTGAGAGAAGCCACGGGCAACAAATCTTGCCTTAAACTTTTCAGCACTCCCATCAGATCCATGTTTAATCTTGTAGAGCCATTTAGCGGTGACAACAGATTTGTCCTTCGGTCTCGGGACCACATCCCAGACATCATTCTTCATAATAGCCTCATATTCTTCATGCATAGCATCCTTCCAGACTTGATGCTTGATGGCTTCCTCAAAAGATCCAGGTTCAGATTGTATAATAGTACTCATGGCAGCTAGATACCCTTGGTATCTACACGGCTTCTTGCTTTCTCGGAATGTTCCCCTTTGTCTTGGATGACTTCTTCCTTTCCTTTAATATCCAATGAGATTCCCAAGAGCTATGTTCTTCATGATTCCAATACGAGCTCTTGTTTCCATGATGCTATGATGCATCTTCTTATCATGATCATATCTGCAAGGACTTCTGATAGGATACCATCTCATTCATACTGGAGATTTATTACTCCCTCTTTCCTTAAGATTCCTCTATCCTTCAGATGATATGAATTCTTCTTCATAACCTTCCCATAGCATTGAGTCTTAGCTATACTAAATTGTCTTGTTTGAGTACCAAACCTTTATAACAATGAGGTCTTTATGATAGCTACACCTAGATAGGGATCAGGACCTTACCTTCATCATAGCCAGGATCATGCTCAGGACCTTGTCTTCATAACAGAATAAGATCATGACTGCTTGTTTTACTGTAACATTCTCACTGAGAACTTTACTGTTCTTTTACTGAGATAATCTCTGTGCTTTTACCGAAACCATAGCTATAACACTGAGATCTCAAGATCTTCTCATAATCAATACTAGACCGAGATCATGATACAGACTTATTCTGCCACTCCAAGACCAAGATCATCAATCCCTTTCTCAGACACTGCTGAGACCATCATCATTATTGCTACTACACTGAGGTCCCTGTTATTGCATCACTGATATCATCACTGCCTGTATCATCGATGTTATCACTACTAAACTGCTGCACATTCATCCAAATCAGCACTGCTTCTTCGCATAACATTTTCTGCCTCAAAATTTCAGAGATCTATACAGAGATTTTCATCAAGAATCTGACCAAGATCATGATTACCATCGACCATACTATATATAACAAGACAGAGTATCATTATAAAAACTCCACATATGCTTACTGCATTTTCAGAACTCGACAAACCTGTAACCACATACAAACTCTGTCTGCTGCGCGTTTGTATGTTGTAGTGCTGTCCGAGTTCACCAACCGAGGTTTGACACGTCTTCCACTCCCGCACTGGCATATATATCTATATATACCTGCGTATATATCTTACCATCCACGTAGTCCTCTGGACTGTCCACGTGACGGCTCCACAATAATTTGCTGCACCGTTTATTCAGGCGTCCTACGCTGCATAAACATGCACAGCGATATGCCTAGCCGCTGACCTGAGTTCCTGCTACCACGTGGCAGTCTAATAAACTTCCAGCCGGCTGTGTATTGTACATCTGCGCATTTACTAGTGAGTCTCAACACTCACATAGAACTGCATATACACTGTCCACGCGTTACCTCTGCAAACCGGCGCAATCTCCTTCGCTGTTTGTTCCCAAACGCATCAGCATATAAAACTGTATATATAGATAATGCTGTCCACGTGCCGGATCCTTGGCAGTCCTGCGCAAGGCCACCATATATCCCTGCCACGTATCAGCTTCTTTGGTGAAATTCTGTACGCGTTCTCAATACTTATATAACCTGTGTTATATATGTTTATAGAACCGCGTCCTTTATTCGATCAAACTCCAAGTAATTATTCCGTGCCTTCACCGGAACCTGCGTACACGTCTAACAGTCCACACGTCGTTTCTGCAACCCTGCGCGATTTTCTTCGCTGCCTGCTCCAAACGCCTTGTCACATATATACAGCACGACCTGTATACATATATCACCGTCCACGTGTCTGTCAACTGTTCTGTAGTTGTTTTTGCCCACGCGTCTATTACTTACGCGTTACTGTCCTAAGTGCTCAGCACTTATCCAGCCTACGCGTATAATCTCTTGTGCAGTCTCGGTCGACCCACGCACTTCCTTTGCTGCTCACCTTAACACACCAACTTATAAATATAAATCCGCAACTGATCATACGGCGTTCTATATCTACAACCCCGCGTGTATATCTAACTGCCCACGCGTCAGACCATCAACACTTCTGTGCCATATCTCTCTGACCACGCGTCGTCCTCAAAACCCGACTGTTCACTGTTTGTCTCAGCAACTCCGCACAGTCTTCTCTGCTGTTACTCCAAACGTATCAGCGTATGCAAACCTGCGCGTGTACTGGTCCACGTGTCCATTTATCAACAAGCCCGCAGTCGTTGCCGATATTTCTCCACGTGTCCACACTTAGATATATAAACCTGTACATATATACCACAGTCTACGTGTTGGCTTGGCAGACCTGCGCGTTCTCCCGCGCTGTCTACTTCCACGTCCTGACGTATATGTATAAACCTGTAAACATATATCCCGGCCCACGCGTTCGTCCACTAACGCTCCTGTGATGGTAGTAAATACTTGACCACGTGTCTACTTATCGTAGACCTGCGCAGCTCTGTTTCTTCAGTTAATCATCCAACTGAAACACGGCAATCCACCTATGATTAACCGAAGACTTTCAAGACAGTCTTTATACTGTTCGGCTGATTTATCGACCCCTGGACAGCGCTGTTCTCATATGATCCTCCGCGCATCGATCTTAGAACGATCATCTAAAATGCTGCGCAACCATATATTCGAACTACTGCTCCATTCCGATACAACTCGCCTCTTTGACCTCGTCTGAATTCCAAGATTAACCTGTGCGCCTTCAACCCTGAACTGCGCATAGGATGTACGCATTTGAACTGCGTCATCCTCCTCTTAGAAATCAGAGCAAGACCTTTAATCCTTCGATGATGATTGCTATAGATAGAGTTTGTCTTCACCTCAGCTCCGATACCATGTAAAGTTTTGTAGATGTTCTATGCTAAGAGCAATTTCACTTTTCTCACAGCAATCATACAAGTAGATAAGCAAAATGCAGATAGAACATATAAGCAGATCTTACAGAAGACAAATCAAAAACAAGAAAAATGTAAGTGTTCGTTTCGGCGGTCAACAGGATGCTTCAACCAGCAAAGTCTCCTTTGGTCAGCCAGCCCAACATGTGTCACAACAACCCTCCAACCAGTAGAACTTCTGCGAAACCCTAGCAGCAGAAACCCTAGTCGTCCTTCCCACGTGAGGCTGAAATTTGTTCTCCAGATAGCTCGTACTTTGGGATGAGAGAGGAAGATGTGAGTTGTGTTATCGTCAAATTCTCTCCAACTTTTCCTGTATATATATCCATCAATGAGGGTGTGTGACACATCTGTTGGGCATGTGAGCCTACATTACAAAACTGGCTGACCTTGCACATATAATTTATTAAGAATAATAAATTCAAAATATAAGTTCTGCTTATCGGATTAAGACTATTTTTATATGGATTTTACACCTCTCAGAAAGAGGAATTCAACAAAAATATTAGCCTCTTAATCTGAGCATCAGAACATGGAGTTTGGACCTAGTTGTCCAAATTTAACATGTAGTCTGGAGCATACTTTTAATATCATCTTCCTAATTACTGTCTTGCTCTGGTATAATCCTAACAATGTTTTGAACATTTTCTTGGTTGTCTTGTTGTCGGTTAAGTGAGGGATCAAATGATCCTTCACGACATCCATAAGTATCCTCTATGTCGTTATCTCCTTCTTTGCTAGAAGGGCCTTCTCCTAAGGATCTAACGGCTTTGGGATTGTGGTCTCAACAATCTCCCAAAGATCATCTTCCTTGAGTACGAAGGTGACCCTAGCCTTCCAAGATAGGAAGTTTGGCTCTTTCTAATATGTCTTTGTATGGAAGGCCCATTGTAGTGATCTTGACTTGTCCTCAACTAAAAAACACTGCCTGATCCTTTAGGCACACCTATGAATTTGTTTGTCGCTAAAACTTTGACGACTTCAACCTACTTACGGCTCGATTGCTATAGTCCACTGCTACTCTGCCTCGACACTGACTACCTGTGCTTGTATTGTTCCTAGTAATGTTTAGTCGGCCCTACTACTCGGGTCTTGATAGTCCATTGGCCCTGGTTGGAATCTGCATACTATCTTGTGGCCTCTTATCCTGTCACGTCAACCTGCCTACTCAGTCTCTTATCGACCCTCCAAACATGTTGTCTCGATGGTTGTTTACTCTATTCCAACAACCTTTGTGCAGTTTGTCCTACCAACCACTCACATGGGACACTACTATCTTCACTGCTTTCATCCATGGCCAATTGTAGATAAACAACTTTACTCCCTTGAACCTTGCATGTTGAACATGTTTTCAATTGTTCTGTTGGCCTTGTGCTCTGTCGATGGTTGTGCTGTCAACAATCTCCCTGAGACATTATTAGGTATGTCTCATTGCGAGCTTGTTCTACTCCAGTAGTGACGTGGTAATATGGTGGCTATCTTCGGCCTAAGCTTCCTCTATTGTGACCCAATCCTTTGCATGTGGGCCCTGGTTGGTCGAGTCTAATAATCAGTTGGTTCATTGGCTGTCATGCTGCTGGTCTCCTTTGTAGGTTGTGACTTGGCTCTTCATTGTCGTCGCTTACTTTTCCTTGACTCCCTCGTGTAATCTGTGGTGGTTGGTGTGGCAGATGGGTGGGTTGTTAGACTTGTCGGCCACCCAATCTGTTAGGATATTCCGACACATAGGAAATAGTTAAGTATAACTTGGTCTATTGTAGAGTTAGGTAAAGTGTGTTTCTTTATTATGTACATTTGTAACTTACAATCCGACGGTCACGATATGTTCTAGACATGAAGTGAACTGACGGTTCATTCTCTCCTCGGTATTACCAACACTTGATCTGTGGCTTAACACCTGATTGGCCCATGATCTCTATTTAAAGAGTATGGAGGGTCATTTATAGGGTAACCGTTCATGAGAGAAGCTTATGTAAATTTTCATTATTTTATTAATAAATTGCCTGAAGTGGCCGCATTGGCTCAGGCCGTAGACTGTTTCCCTCTTTGAGGGTTTTAACCATGTCAAGAATACTGGTGTATTGATCTGTGATCTGTTTGTGAGTGGTGACCTTTGGTGTTCTATTTGAGGAACTTACTCTGTAAATTCCTACATGGTATCAGAGCTATTTGAGGGCCGCATCCGTTGGTGATCTAAATTTGAAGTCGGTACAACTGCATCCGATTGTCGTTTCCTAGATCTACTGTTTCTAACTACTTATGGGCCGAGAGGACTACTCTATTGTGCTAGGAGCATCTGTTCCAGAGAGGAACCCCTTTCGTTTCACGCGAAAAGGTTTCCGGTAGCCCTAGCTACGTCATTTTTAAGATTTGGAGGTATACAGTCTTTATTTGCAGTTCTAGCTATTCATCTCTCTGTTTATTTCGGTTTATTTAGCTCTCTGTTTTTTATTACTAGATCTATACCTTTCATTTTTGCGTATGCTCTTTGTCCCGCGACTCTGTGCGATCTAGGCAAATCAGAAACAGAAAGGAAGGATTTTTCTCATGCGTATGCTCTTTTCCGCCACGCCTTAGTGTGATCTCGGAAAATCAGAAACATTGAGGAAAATATTTAGTTTCCGGCTAAAGCTAACTTCAAGCCGTAAGGTTTGTTTTTTTTTGTATGTCCGTGTTGGGTTTTGTGGTTTTTGTTTTGTAGGCAAAAAAGAGTTTTGTCAAATAAGTACGCACCCCAAAACTTCAATGATTTATATATAAAAAAAACCCCTTCCTCTTTTCCAAAAATTACTAACCTTTTAAACTAGCTCACTTGGTCCAAAGTTACTTTATGAGAATAGAGGTCTTGGGTTCAAGTCTTTTTTTTTGTTGAGTTACTTTTTCAAAAAGCACATGTAACTTATGTTTTAAAGTTACTTTATGTAAAAGTGTTCTCACCCATTATAAAAAGTGAGTCACTTATAATTCTAAAGTCTCTTTATCTTTTATTTAAGTTACAATTTAGTGGGTAGTTCATAAAGTACCATTGTAAAAGTGACTTTCACTTATTTATAAAAGCGAGTCACATTTTTATTTTTATTTTTTTCTTAATTTAAAGTGAGCTAATTAGATTAAGTTTGGAAAGGGAGGAGATTTTTTATATATATAACATTATCATTAATTTCTGCATATTCACGCACTTCGTCGGCATCTTCAACAACTTTTCTTCAAAAAGCCATAACTTTTTCATCTGGAAGTTGTTTTCAGAGCCATTTTTTTTAATCAGTTTAATTTTTCGAAATTTTTCCATTGGAACACTTAGTTTCAGCATCTACGGCTTTAGTTTCTGTTAAAATGGAAAGTCCATGCCAAGTTATTCTTCATAGCACCAACTACTTTCAATGGTGGTCCTACATTGTGGATTTACTTAGAAGTAAAGGTCTTTACAGAATTGCCTCAGGCCAAGAAACCAAATCTCAAGATGAAGATAAAGCAGCCAAATGGGAAAATAGGAAAGATCAAGCACGTGGGTTGATAGGGATGCCTATTTCTCCAGACCTTAGATTCCATATTGCAGAACTTGATACTCCTAATGAAGCAATGAAACAATGCACTAAAGTTTTTGGAATTAAAAATGAAATTAGAGCTCATCAACTCGAAAATGAGTTGTTTACATTGGACCCCAATAATTTTTCTTCCATTGAAGATTTTTTGTCCAAGTTCAAGACCCTTAGACTTCTTTTGGAAGGTGTTAAGGTTAAGAAAGAAGATGGTAGCCTTATCTATTCCATTTTTACTAAGTTGGGACCAGCCTACTCTGTGTTTGTTTCCACCTTCCATTCTACTAGAGAAGCCTTTATTTCTCGAAGACAAGACTACAAGTCCCCCTCTTTTGATGCCTTTTGTGATTCTTTAATAAGAGAACAAGAAAAGCTCTTATATCTTGGTCTTCTTAATCTTGGAAACTCTTCTAAGAAAGCCTTTGCTGCCCAGCAACAATGACAGACTTAGGACACTTGCATTATTTTCTCGGTCCTCAAGTCTTGCAATCTAAGGAAGGTATTTCCGTTTCCCAGTCCAAGTATGCCTGTGATATTCTACGCCTTTTTCACATGGAAGACTGTAAACCAACGCCTTCTCCCTTTCAGTCTGGAGCCAAACTTTCAGTCACTTGTACTTCCCTTGAAGTTGATGCTACCTTATACCGTCAACTTGTAGGCAAACTTTTGTATTTGACCCATACTCGTCCTGACCTTTCCTTTGTTGTTGGCTTTATTTCGGTTTATGCAAAACCCACATGAAATTCATTGGAAAGCAGCTAAAAGAATACTTTGTTATGTTCAAGGTACAGTTCAGTTTGGGATTCATTACAAAGCAGAAGCATCTCCTCTATTGGTTGGTTTCACTGATTCTGATTGGGTTGGTGACACTGATGATCAGAAGTCTATTGCAGGTTTTGTGTTCACTCTTGGTTCAGGACCTATTACATGGGCTTGCATGAAACAAAGTGCCATTTCTCTTTCTTCAGTAGAAGCAGAGTATCGTGGTGCCGTAGAAGCTAGTAAGGAAGCCCTGTGGCTTCGTTAGATCTCGTCAAAGTTTGGTTTTCAGTAGTCGCATTCGACTACACTTTGGTGTGATAATCAAAGTGCTATTCAACTATGCAAAGATCCTGCCCAACATCAGCGCAACAAACACATTGAACTACACATGCACTGATTGAAGGCCACATTGCTCAAGATTGTGCTGATAGAAGAAATGCTCAAAGGCCTAGTAGCAAGAACAATAATGGCAACAACAACAACTTCAACAATAGAAGAAGAAGAGGAGGTCTTGCTGCCCATACAAGTGTTGAAGAGCCCCAATGCTCTCAAACGAGCTCCAAGAACACAAGGTATGACAATAATGTTGTTAATACTCAATTTGAATATTATCTTGTTGTTGCTCTTCCTAGCTCATCTTCCAATAACATTGATCGCTAACTGATGGATAGTGGGGCATCTAGACATTTTATTGGGTATTGTGAAGTCCTCTCAAATTTGGTTGAGAGGGAGACTAATTTGAAAATTCTACTTGGGGATAATTTTTCTCATCTTGTCAAAGGGTCTGGCTCTGTTTCTTTTCATTTGAATTATGGGGAAACCATTTATCTACAGGATGAGTTGTATGTGCCAAGCTTGAAGAAGAATCTTGCCTTTGTTTCTGCTTTGGAAGACAAAGGGTATAGAGTTGTATTCGTTAATGGAAAAGTCCTTGCTTGGCCAAGGAGATCTAACTTGAGAGAAACCTTCACTCTTGGTGTCCGAAACGAAGGCCTATACAGAGTTTGTGGACGACCAATTCACGCATTGGTCCATGACACCACTAATTAGTGTGAGCTTTGGCATCGAAGATTTGCCCAACTTCACTACAAGGCTTTGCTAGACTTTAGCAGGATGGTTACATGGATTCCTAGGATTTAGGTGGATCATGAAGGCATATGTCAGGGATGTGCTAGTGGAAAGAATATCAAGGGACGATTCCCTTCTAGCACCAACAGACCTAAGGAGATTCTTCAACTCTTCAGTCTGACCTTTTTGGGCCCATGCTCGTGACATCTCTTGGAGGATGCTTATATTATATTATCTTTGTTGATGACTTCTCTCGTAAGACTTGGATCTTCTACTTGAAGACTAAGGATCAGGCTTTCAGCATGTTCAGGGACTTCAAGGTTCTCGTGGAAAATCAAACAGGAAGGAAGATTAAGATCCTGAGGACTAATAATGGAGGTGAATACACTTCAAATGAAATCAAAGACTTCTGTAGAGATGCTGGGATTAAGACAGAGGTGACTATTCCATCCTCAAAGCAACCAAACCATGGTTCATAGTAAAAACCTTCCGATGTTTTTGTGGGGATAAGCTACAAATACTATCGTATATGTCCAATATAGGAGTCCTCGTTAAGCCTTGGGAGACAAGACTCCTGAAAAAATCTTTACAGGTGTCAAACTGGAAGTTGGACACTTGAGAATATTTGGATGTCGTGTCTACTTTCATGTACCAAAGGACATGAGTTCCAACTTGGAAGTTTCAGGAAAGAAAGGTACATCTGTTGGCTATTGTGTAAATTCTAAAGCTTACAGGATATATTTGCCGGGTCAAAGGAACATTGAGTTCAGTCGGGATGTGACTTTTGATAGGGATGTTGCCTGTGGAAAAGCAAGGGACTCTCCTGTCCCTACCAACATGGAGAGAAGTGATGATTCTATGGATGTAGATGCAGAGCCATCCATGCCCAAGCCGAACCTTGCAGATGAGCCTATGGCACCCATGGATCCTTTGGATCCTCCTCCATGTGATCCTCCCATGAGGAAGAGACCTTTGTGGCTTTGTGATACATTACAGTTGCAGAGAGACACTTAGCCTTGAGAGGCACTTTTAGGGAGAGCAAGTAGCCTCACAAATATCGGGGATACGCTGCAATGATGAGCAACATCATATAATCTAAACCTTGTAGCTATGAGGAAGCAATGAAGGAACATGTTTGGAGAGATGCCATGGTCGAGGAATATCAGTCCATCATGAAAAATGATGTATGGGAGGTTGTTTTGAGACTTGAGGGGAAGTCTGTTGTGACTTCCAAGTTGTTATACAAAATCAAACATGCAGCTGATGGTAGCGTTGAGAAGTTTAAAGCGAGATTTGTGGCTAGAGGATTCTCCCAAAAAGAGGGAGAAGATTATCATGAGATATTTGCACTTGTTGCCCGATACACTACCATCTTGTCCATCATTGCTCTTGGTGCTAATAAGGGTTGGAGTCTTCATCAGATGGATGTGAAGACTGCCTTTCTTCATGGCATACTTAAGGAGGTGTATGTGGAACGACCATAGGGCTTTGAGCAACATGACAGGGAAACCCATGTTTGCAGATTGAAGAAATATGGTTTTAAGCAAGCCCTTAGTGCTTGGTATGCTTGGATCAATGGATACCTAATGAAGTTGGGATTCACCAGAAGTAGTGCTAATCCAAACCTCTATTTCAAGGTTGTCCAAGGTATGCCTTTGATTTTGGTTTTATATGTTGATGACTTATTCTTGACAGGAGCATAGCCTCTGATCATCCAGTGTAAGAGGGAGCTTGCCTTCAAGTTTGAGATGAAAGATCTTGGGTTGATGCATTATATCCTAGGCCTAGAGGTGTGGCAGAGAATTGGAGAGATTTTCCCTAGCCAATGAAAATATGTTTTCAAAATCTTGGAGAGATTTGGGATGGTGGATTGCAAATCCATGGCCACATCGATGGAGATTAACTTCAAGAAGTTATGTGGTGAAGCTATGGGACCAGATCTAGCGGATCCTTCTTTATACCGATAGCTGATTGGGGCTTTGCAGTTTTTGGTCAACATAAGACCAGACATATGTTTTGTTATTAACACCTTGGGCTATTTCATGGTGGATCCTTTGCATGCTCACTGGGTGGCTACAAAACATGTGTTGAGATATCTACATGGGATGATCAACTATGGACTGAGATATACCTCTGACGATGAATTGAGACTGCATGGATATACAAATGCAGATTGGATGGGAGCGTTATTGACAGGAAGAGCACATCAAGGTGTTGTTTTAGCTTGGGATCTGTTGTGATTTCCTAGATGAGCAGGAAGCATAAATTTGTCGCTCTCAGTACAACCGAGGTAGAGTACATTGTAGCTAGTATGGCTAGTTGTGAGGCAGTGTGGTTGTGGATCTCTTTGCAAAGTTGTTTGAGTAGGTGCTTGATATGACTATGATATATTGTAACAATCAAAGCGGGATCCGACTTTCAAAGAATCCAATATTCCATGACAGGTCGAAGCACATCGAGATCAAGCACCACTTTATTAGAGATATGGTATTGTGAGGAGTAGTGAGGCTCCAACACATCTCGATAGATGAGCAGGTTGCAAACATTCTCACCAAGCCTTTTCCGCAAGCGAAGTTCCTATTCTTTAGAGAGCGGCTTGGATTGCAAGAGAATGTATCCCTCCCCATAAGGGAACACAGTTGATCGAGAACACTGAGCATATGCTATCCCCCGTCTTTATGACTAACCATGGACTTGGTGAAGGGGGATTTGCAGCGAGGCTCCTGGGTGAGGGTACTCCTTAAAGCCATGGACTTGGCTGAGTACGTACTCCAGTATGCATCCTACTTGCAAGCATAGTATTAAAAAGCGGAACCAGTTACCAGACTTGTCCACCTAATAAATTGGGTTTCAAACTGGAATCGGTCAAACCGAGATTGGTCAAATCTTAATGAACTGATTTAACAAAAAATACATGAAATAATTAATTTTTAATGAAAAATACTATTTTTAAGATTTAAAACCATGATTCCAAACAAATAGAGACAAAATATGCGAAGTTTGCTGATCTATATACCATGTAAAGGTGAATATATCAAAATGGCACCTAGTGCAACACATATCATCGACAAAATACATAAGCAATGAGGCTTTAAATGGCCTATAAAGTCTAAAAACAATGCTACAAGCTATGGGGCCATTGGCTTACTACAAGACTACAAGTCTAGACTCTACAGGTATATATTATTGATCAACATGATCATTCCTCATGATGATCAAACTCATCACCACTACTAAACACAAGATCATCAACAAGAGCTACATAAACATCAGTATCAGAGTTTGAGGATGCCTCAACCTCATCTGCAACCTTAGTAGTAGCACCAATAATAATAAAAGTGGACCTAATGGAAGCACGAGTTGGTCGAGTTGCATGACTAGTGCCTTCCATTGGTTGTTTGCCTTTGCTTGATGTGGCTTCTAATTCTGGTTCCAATGGCGCTACCAAATCTGCATTGGGATCAACCTCCCTAATGCCATGTCAATATCAAAATCAACATCAAACTCAGGATCTTCAGTCTCCTCCACCCATTCTGATGATGGATCAATATCATCCAATACAATGGGATCTAGATCAGGTCTTCTGTTCATCATTTGGTTGCGCCTTATTGGAAGGTTGTATTGCACGAAGATACGATCATTTAATCGTTTTTGTTCCAAACGATTTCTCTTCTTTGTGTGTATGCGCTCAAAAACAAATCATTTGCGCTCACAACCTAAAACACTGCAAGTTTCGTTGAGGACTCTAACTGCAAACTTTTGCAATTGAGGACATTGGCTGCCAAATGACTCCCACCAATGTGTTGCAGAGAAAAAGACATTAATTAGTAACTTAGTTCATTTCATTACTTATTTACAAGTATTTACAAACAATTTGAATTGTAAATTTGTAAACAATTGAACTTTAAAAGAAAAACAAATTAGAATTGCTTACCTAGTTGATCCACATCTCTTGCCATCTTTGCCAAGTTTTTGCCAAAGGTACCTGTTGCCTTACTGAACAAAATAAGTTGTCTATGTATTTCCAATTGAACGGAATGGTTAGGGACCATGCACTTCAAGCAATCATACAATCCACATCTTTGACCTCCCCAACCTACAGATCTCCTAGCCGAGCTTTATAATGATACTTTGGGTTTAAAAAATACCCAACGGCTTGCATAGGACAATGTAGCTGATTGTTCCATCTGTTATTAATGATCTCCCAAATACGCCCATATTTAGCTAACTTATCCTTGTAAGTTGCCTGTATCTGCTCCTTTGCCTGATCCATAGCCTCATAGATGTAGCCCATGGCCAATTTTTCCCCATCCACCATCCGTAGCACCTTAACAAGGGGCTCGGTAATTTTCACAAGCTCTGCAGACCTTTTCCAAAAATAATTGTCAAAAACTTTCTTTTTGGTGTCTTTGCCATCTTGTCTACGAGCCCACCGAGATGAAGTCCAATCATCAAAAGAAAACATTTTCTACAAGTTTTTTGTTGAGAATTGAGACATTGCAACGTAAGGAAGTGAGTTGCAAATCTCGTAATTACAGGCCTAACAAGCTCTTTGCCCCCATGTTTTTCCTCATTAGGCTCAATACCCATGAGTGGTTGTAGATGTATTTTGTAATGCACTTGGCATGCTCTACAATGTTTTTTACCCACTCCACTTTGCCTATGTCCTCAAGCATGAGGTCTATGCAATGTGTAGCACATGGAGTCCAAAATATGGTCTTATATTTGGACTCTAGCATATTTCCAGCAAGAACATAGTTTGAGACATTATCTGTGATGATCTGCACAACATTATGTTCCCCCACTTGCTGAATAATGTTATCCAAAAGCTCAAATAGAAGGTTTGCATCCTTCACCTTATCAGAGGCATCAACTGATCTCAAAACCATGGTTCCTTGAGGGCAAGAAATAATGAAATTAATGATAGTGCAGTTCTTTCCATCGGTCCATCCATCTGACATGATGGAACAACTTGTTTTGAGCCATGACTCTTTATACTCAGCCAAATACTCATCAATGGAGCAAATCGCTTTTTGCAAAAGAGCTCCCCTCAAGTCATGCACAATAGGGCCTTTGAAGCCCTTTCTTGCATCTATAACAGAGTTCCACATAGTTTGGTAATAAGGTGAGCGGACAATATTAAATGGGATATCTGCACCATACCACCATCTAGCAATGTATTGAAAAGAAGATTTTTTGCATTGTTTTTTCCAATGGTCATCCAAAGTGGGTTGACATTGAGTTAGACTTGGCTGGGAGGAAGTAGGATTAGCAGAGGCAGTGGTGGCAGAGGATGAGAAATAACTCTGGATGTTCATCCTCTTTGTTGCTTTAGATTGCTGGCCTTGATGATAAGACCCAAAAGCAGGAGGAACATAGTGAAAGGGGTCATTGGTGGAAGGGATAAAAGAGGAGTCTTGAATTTTAAAATCATTATACCCACTTTCTTTCATGGCTCGTAAAATTTCCTTCTTCCTTGCAATTTCTTCTTGGATATCTTTCTCCTTAGCCTTGTTCTCCTCAAACTTCTTAAACTTGGCAAGGTATTCTGCCCTAACATGACCTATCACTTCCTTTGGTGCATCACATGGCTTTACTTGGCCTCTTATCCCAGCCAAGTGTTGTTTCAAGTTTCAACCTGAGAGTACCCCCACCTCCAATAGATTTATTGCAAAATTTGCATATCATTTTTCCATCAATCACATCACAATGAACCATTGCACTGTCCTTGGCTTTTGGAGACATGGTGGCTAGAAATATTTGAAATTTTCAAATTTTCAAAGAAATTTGTCAACTAAAAAAAAATGCAGCTAAGAAAAATGGAAAACCCAAGATAAATTTGGGGAAAAATGGGCATTTAGCCTCCAAAATTTAATAGCATAGAACTAGAGATTTGATAACAATGTAGCATATAACACATAAAAAAATTAAATACATGGACAACAATGAAAAATTAAATACATGGACAACAATGAAATATGGATTTTTTCAAGTGAAAATCCTTACCTGTAAATGCAAACTAGCTTCCTTAGCCTCCTCTTGAAGATATATCTCTACTAACAACTCCAAACGATCTGCAAAATAGCTCCAATTCCAAGTCCAACCCTCCAAGATGACTACTCCAGCAAAAACTCAACACTTTGCAAGCTCCTAATGAAATTCACAAAAACTCCAAATGAGATGTGCGAGGCAAATGAGAGGGGAGACCTCCTTTTATTGGCTTGGAGGGGCTATCTTTGGAGGGAAACAACCCTTAGTTTCCCTCCAAACCACCTCACAAGCTTCCAAAAAACTGTCCAGTGGGTCCGAAACCGACATGGCAATGAACCAACCAGTTTATGATAGAACTGGTAAACTGGCCGGTTCTGTCATAAACCGACCAGTTATGAATGGTTGCTCTGACTGGGTTTTTTGGCTTGTTCGGGTGGTTTAGCCAGTGAACCGGTCGATTTGAACTGTTTCCGGTTTAGATCGACCGATTTTTAATACTATGCCTGTAAGTCACCTTTGTATCTTTATTGACCAAAGGGCCTGTTGTTGTTGCTTGTCACACACACCTAAAAGTTAGTGAGAAAAGCTCTTAACCCCACAAGCTGTGGTTGGTGGCAACACTAAGAGTTGGGGTTGTCACCTATTCCCAACTCTCTCCGATTAAGCTCTCTCCTAGGTAAGCTAAGGGGGCTAGTCCCTAAATGGAAAAATTAAATTTAAAGGGTGATGTGAGGTTTCTAGGAGATGTTAGAGTGAATTGGATTACTTGAGATTGTGAGCAAATGTAATGAGCAATATGAAATAAATTGAACTTCAATAACCATCAACATATGAATTAAAGATGAGCATATATATAAAACTAGTGCCTTCAAGATTGCTTAAAAATGAATAATACTTGCCCAAGAAAATGAAGTGTTTCAAATTGAAACACAAGAAAGCCTATCAAGTCAAACAAAAGATGTTAGCAAGATATACAATCATTCGCCAATCCAAAGCATGCAAGGAAGCAATAAAGAATGACTTGCAAAGGAAACAAGGTAAAACTTTACTTGCAAAAAATGAACAAGATGATACTTGCCTAAATAAGATAATAAATTCTAAACATCAATGACAAGTACATGAATAATTTGCAAGTAAAATAATAAAATTTGTTCGCATGAAATGCACTTAAACTAACACTAAATGCAATTATCTTGGTTAATTTTAATTTAAATGCTTAGTCTAGGTGAGCGATTTTCCTCTTGAACTCTTACCAAATGGTAAAAACTGGGGTGACAGTAAAAAAAGAGGGGCTGAGAACACGGTGATGTCATTAATGATACCCTTTCCCTCGGTCTTACGAACCAACATGTGCCTTCGTTCCTACAAGGGGACAAACTACCTCCATAACTGTAGGGTCACACTCTCTTTACTTTGCTTTGCACCAACTGGAAGAATTTTCCTAAAAATATTTTTCCCTATGATTTTTATCAATCAAACTTATGCTTGGAGGTAAGTTGAGTTAAAATGAAACTATGTTAAAATGCTTAATATGCTATGCAAGTGAGATTACTAATGCTTTGCAAAAAAGGGAAATGCGTCAAGTAAATGAAAACATGCTCAACAAGATAATTTGGATAATTGCTCAAAATAGTGCAAGATACAAGAACATAAGCTTCATAAGCACAAAAGTTTGTAACTTGTTCAAAGTAAGTTCTTTGACAAATGATATATCAATAACCAACTAAAGTAATGAAATGAAATGAAGCTTTCAATGTATGATATGCTTGCAAAATGAGCAAATAAATTAAAAATAAATGAGCATGTAACCAATGAGCCTATAGTGAGACAAACATGAAGCAAAATGTCGAATTAACTAAATCAAAATTTGCCACATGAAATGAAATGTTTGCATAGAATGAAATAAGTTACTCCATAGTGAAATCCCAAGTTGTACTTAAAAGCAAGCTTGAAATGCAAAACATAAAATGGAAATAGTAGCAAAATCAAATTCAAAAAATTAGATGTTGACGGTGAAATTGTGTTAATTTTTAAGGCATGCAAAATGAAAACTAAGAGAATAATGCAAAATCAGTCCACCCACATGTTTCTCCATCTAAATGAAGAGAAAATGATGTCTTGGGTGAAACCCAAGTTCTCACAAGAAAAATTGAGTCTTTTTATTAGATGTTACAAAGATGAGAAACCTTCCAAAAGGATCTCAATTAAAACTTCTAGAGGAATCTTTACAACATATGAGGTTTTTCAAGCACTAGATTTCCCTCTTGAAAGTCAAAATCTGAAACTAATGTAAATACAACAAGAATGCTCTCGAGAGTCAAAATTGAAGATGTTAGATGTCTCTTGGTATCCCAAAGCTTTGGCCTCTAATGATGAATGAATCCTTGCACAAGACATGGAGCTAATCCTCTTAGTCCACGACCTTGCCAAGTGAGAGATCCTTCTCAAGTGCCCACGACCTAGCTAAATAACAACCCTCTGCTTTGTCCACGACCTCCTAGAAAATCAACTTCGAAAGGTGTTGAGAGGTCCTACAAGAAAATGGTTAGAGTTTGAGTGCTCCTTCAATGCTCTTGTGACTAACACTCTACCTATGGGCTGCAAAATCAAGAGACAATTAGTGTAGGGAGAACATGTAAATCAAATAAATAAAATACAAATAGTATAGAGAACATGTAAATTATTTGTTATTTGGATTTTCATAGTTTATCTTACGAAGAGATGTTATTGCAGGAATTTGTTTGGACATAGTTTGTATACAAGCAATTATCTCATATTTTAAATCTTTTTAAATAGTATTTCATTGATTTCATATTAGTTATTTGAGAGCATTTTTTAAACCAAAACAAGAAACGAAATGAATGACTTGACTCCTCATTCTAGTATCACTTTTACATTGTCCCCCAGGCTTGTGGAATTTGATTACAATAGAAAAATATGAGAAGAAGAAGTAGTGTTAAAAAACTTTGATGACATGATGAACTCTGATGGTACATTGAAGCTTCTAATACACCCTTGGGGATGGAGTCTTAAAAAAATCTTCAGGTGCCACTCCAGTGGTCAACAGGGCTATGGACTTGGTTAAGCTTGCCGGGATTGCCACCCATTTGGCCAGTGGTTAAGGAGAGTTAGGTGCATGTGCTCTTTAGCTAATGTCGGACATGACTACCATGGACTTGGTTATGGTAAATTGATCTCCCTATGTATTGGATGTAGGTGTTCTACCACTTGATTTTTGAGGATCAAGTTGGGTGAGGGCTAATCAATGGACATAGGGTGTGTGTGATCTTTACCAGGGTCATTTATGACTGCCATGGACTTGGTTGTGGTAAATCGATCTCCCCTATTGTCTTGTGGATCATTCTTCTTCTTTTATGGATCGAGTCATCAATTGTTCAACTGAGATGAGATGAGATGAGACGAGATGAGCTTCTCTTATGTTGTGGCATGTACATCCGAGATGAGACTTATGATGCAGCTGGAAATTTCTCCCTAGCTGAGAGGGAGTATTGAAAAATTTGGCAGCTTTGGTTACCCACCAAAAGTGGGTGACCCTTAGGAGAAACTTTTCTCCTATTCATCTCTTCCAGCCAACAACCATCAACTCTAATCGCTAATGTGATGTGCTATTCATATCACTACCACCTGCATCAGTCTTATGTTTCCTTGCCCATTTATCAAGAGCACATGTTGGAAGGTGGACTTATGATCACAAGGTACTTTCTTCATTATGCAATCAGGTGCTTATGCTTGTTTGTATTTGGGCATTTTGACATGGATTACAGGATGAATTGGAAGAAAGAAGGGTCTTGAACGTAGTCTTGTTCACTCACCTCAAATGGGGTGTTAATTTTCTATCCTAGTCCAGTGGGACCACCCTTAATGGCCCATGGCTTTAGGAAGGGCACTACTTGGGAATCATTGATTGAGATAGCGTGTACTATTTTCTTAGAGCCACAACTCAAGAAAATAGATGTATTAGATTCAATTCAATGATGATTGATTTGATCTCAAATCTGATCTATTTATAGATTTCTCTTTGGGCTCCAAAATGTGAGGGGTTGTGGGTGAAACCCCCAATTTTGGGTTTTTTTGCCCCAATTGACCCAACCTTTGCATAATGTTGCCCCAACATTGGAAAAATTGGGTGTTTTTACTCCTTTTTGAAGACTATAGCCTACGGGGACGGATAGACTATTTTGTCCTCCACTAGCCCATCAATTTGGAGAGGACATTATAGTCCACCCTTCCCGAAATTGCTTGCCTCAAGCAATTGCAAATTGGGATGCTGTAAAACTCTTTCTCCTTCCATGTGCCACCTTCTTTTGGTAGATTCTTCCATCTAATAAGATATTCTGAAATTGCTCTACCCCTTAGTTTCTTTTCTCACACTGCCATGATTGCTTCTGGAATCAACTCTAGTTGCCCTTCTTCATCCAATGAGGGCAATTTGATAGTAGTGACTTGCTGCTCGACAACCTTCTTGAGACATGATACATGGAAGACATTATGAATTTGCTCTCTCTTGTTAGTTCTAACTCATACTCCACTTCACCAATCCTTCAAAGAACTTTGTAAGGCCCATAAAACCTCGACTTCAACTTTTCTGCACCACTTTTCTTGAGTGTAGATTGTCTATGGCTGCAATCTCAAGAAGACTAAGTCTCCTACCTCAAAACTGTGTTCTGTACGATGCTAGTTTGTGTACATATTTTGTCATTTTTGGGCGGACTGCATGTTCTCCTTGAGTACCCTGAGAATGTCCAGGCTCTCTTATATCCAGTCTTTAGAAATTTGGGCCTTGTTATCTCCAAAAACTTTGTTGATAAAGGACGGTGCATCATTGCCATATAGTTCTCTAAAAGGTGTCATTCCAATAGATAAATTGTAAGTGGTATTTTAACAATGCTCCCCAAGGTACAACCATTTGATCCATGTTTCTTGCTGACCAGTCACATAGTTACGTAAGTATCCTTCAATCCACTTTTTCATGATCTTTGCCTGACCATCTATTTGTGGGTGGTAACTAGTGCTAGGGGTTAATTCTGTTCCCGCTAACCTGAAAATTTCCTGCCAAAATGCACCCATAAACCTATTATCCCGATCACTAACTATATTTCTAGGTAGTCCATGGAGCCTGAAGATTTATTTGAAGAACAATGCTGCTACTCGTTTGGCCGAATAATCAGTTGGGACTTGGGATTGCAAATAAATGTGCGAATTTTGTCAACCTGTCAACCACGGTGTAGATACAATCTTTGCCTTGTGCTTTGGGTAGTCCTGTGATAATGTCCATTGAGATGCTCTCCCATTTTGTTCTGGGATTGGTAAAGTTTCAAGTAAACCCACGTGGTGTGTGTGCTTGACCTTATTTTGTTGACATGTCATGCATTCCTTTACATACTTCATCATGTCTTCCTTGAGACCTTCAAATGAAAACTATTTCCTGATCTGTCAGTAAGTTTTGAAAAAATCCCTAGTGTCCTGCTAATGGTATGTCATGTGTAGCTTTTAAGATATTTTTCTTGGGCGTGGATTCAGGGATCAAGTATATCTTGTCTTTATAGTAAATAATATCATCAACTATTTTGTATCTGTCATCTTGAATGAGTTCATCCATCAATGCGCATGCAAACTTGTTCTTGGAGTATTCTATTGAGAGATGAGCCTTCTAGTATTCTGTAAGTTCCATGTGGGAACATGTTGGTTTTCTGGATAGTGCATCGGTCACAATATTCTTCTTCACTTTTGCGTATTCAATATCAAAGTCATAAGCCTGGACCTTGCTCACCTACTTCTACTATCTTTCATTTAGGTCTTTGTTCCAGGAATTGACGCAAACTGTTGTGTTCTGTCTTTACCACAGACCTATTTCCAACCAAGTATTGCTTGAACTTTGCCAAGGCATGCATAATCGACAACATTTACTTGTCATATATGGAGTAAAGTCTCTCTGAGTCTTGGAGTTTCCGAATTTCAAATGCAATTGGGTGGCTCTTCTGCATTAACACTGCTGTATTCCTTCCCCTGATGCAGCACATTCTAGTACAAAAGGTTGACTGAAGTCAGGCACTGCTAGCACGGGACATGGGTTCATTACTTCCTTGCTTATTGAATGTCTTGTTTGATTTCTACCTGAATGCTCCTTTCTTTGTCAAATCTGTTAATGGTGCACTTAGCTCAGAGAAACCTTTGACGAATCGTCGGTAATAGCTGCAAATTCCAAAAAATCCTTGTAAATCGTTCAAATTCTTGGGTGTAGGCTAGTCTAATATTGCCTGGATCTTTTCTTGATGCACCTGTACTCCTTTTTGCACTAATTATGTGTCCTAAATAAAGTATCTCCTGTAGAAAATTATAGGTCCCTTTAGCCCCTTCGGTTTAGTTTGTTTTGCACATATAGTTTAATGTCGACAACCCATTTCAATTAGATGATATATAAACATAAATTTGCATTCGAAATAAAACATTGCTAGGCTACCTCTGATCTTTACACACAGTTTAGTTGATAAAATAATTTGCAAGCGCGCACACAAATTTTGACACTGAATTTTGGTCTATCTTTGACCGTGGAAAAACCCACAAGGGGAAAACCAGTCTAGGAGTTTTTATTGCATTTCATAGAGAAATAATTACAACATTGAATTACACATTAATGGACTTATCTCTCCTTTGAAATTTGTGCTCAGCCTAGTAGGAAATTGAACTGCTGCTCAGAAATTCGTGCCTTTTCCAGACCTTTTCCTTCCTCAAACTGTGTGCCACAGGTCCGCAATTATTGCCTCGAATTTCAGACCTCTACTTAGCAATTATTACCCTCGATTTTTGCGCTGAAAACTCTGCAATTCATCCTCAAACTGCGTGCTAGACAGACCTGAAATTTTCCTAAAACTTCAAGTTGTGAAACCTCAGCAAACTCTTTAATTTTCATGTCAGTTAACCCAATAATTAATACTCAAAGTCCCACTTGAAAATCATCCTGATACTCTGCCCACAGTCCCTCAAAAATCATGCTGAGGATGACTGAACTTTCTCGGGTTTTGTGCCAGCAATCTCTTCCTTGGGATACGAGTTACTGTGTGGTCTCTTGGCCTGGCAACTCAAGTCTATTAGTCCAACAAACCCTTACAGAAATTTGTGCCTCAGACTGATGGAATCTGGCCTCAAACTCACTGCTGAAGCTCCTTAATTTCAGTGCTGGAACTCTACCCTTTTCCTTGGTCTGCGTGTTGCTATCCCAGCCTTGAAACTCGGGCCTGATATTATTTGGTCTCCTTCACACTACTGTAGCTTCTCTCCTTAACAACTAATGGCTCTCACAACCTTCCTTCTCCTTGCTGTAGATTCTCTCCACCAGCAGAGGCTATCTCAGCCTCCCTCCTCCTTGAAGCTCTCTCAGCCTCCTCTTGAAGAAACTCTCTCAGCCTCCTCCTTTTCTTCTCCTTCTCCAACCTACACTGAAGAAAAAAAATGAGTTCTCCTTGCCTTTTTCCTTTTTTAGTCTCTCATAATGAGGAGAAACCCTAAACTTTGATCTATGGCTGAGATTAGGTCTCAGCTCTTATAGATCAATGGTGGAGATCAAATCTCCCATTGAGCCCCCTTTTTCATGTCCCCCCTTATTAAGGGCCTCCCTAGTCACTTTAATGTTGTTTTCGTACCTTGTACCTTTTTCCACATAAAGTCCATTTATAAACATAAAGTAATTTTAGTAATATAAGGTATCATGTACTTTTTCTCATAAAGTCACTTTAAAAACATAAAGGGATTTTTTTTTTTTTTGTTATCAACTGAAGAAATCGTTGCTATAAAGTGACTTTAATAATATAAAGTACATAGTACTAAAGTACCTCATAAAGTGACTTTAAGTCACATGACTTCAGTAACACATAAAGTCACTTACTAAAAAGGTGTTCTCATGTTTTTTCCTAGGCCAAAGGCAAAAGACACTAGGAAACACTTCCTCGGTACCCTTTTTGTCAACACTCCCTCTTATTGAGGAAGGTGTTTCTCACCACTCCCATCATGTCTCTGAAGTACACATGCTTACCCCTTGGTAATGACTTGGTGAAAATATCTGCAACCTGCTCATCAGTGGATATATATTGAAGTCTCACCGCTCCTCTCTGAACCTTATCCTTGATGAAGTGTTACTTGATCTCTATGTGGTAATTGAACTTCTTCATGGGTACTTGAAGGCGGTCTTTGGAAAGTAAAACAAGTAGAGTACTCTTGTAATGTTTCTACAAAATTTGCATTAAAGTTTTATATATCAGCTAACATCTAGAGGGTTGTGGGCATTAAACCAAATGCAAAACCATTGAAACCAAGGAGGGCTACAAATCTCAAAATTTCTATGTCTCCACCATTCCAAGCTTGCATTTTGATGCCTTGGCATAGAGTGATTATTGTTGCATTATTCTCAAAATTTCATTCAGATGCCCCAAGTGAGCTTCCCATGTCTTGTTATATTTGAGAAGGTCATAAAAAACTAGTAAGAATTTCCTTAACTACTTCTTGTAGATGTTGTTCATGCAGGATTGGAATGTGGTAAGAGCATTGGTTAGCCCAAATGGCATGACCAAAAACGCAAAGTGCCCATAGTGGTATCAGAGCGTTGTTTTGGCACATCTTGATCTCGAACTTGAATTTGACGACATCCTGATCGTAGGACAATTTTGGAAAAATATACTGCTCCATGTAATTCATCTAGTAATTCATCGATCCTAGAAATAGGGTATATGTTCTTGATGGTCTTTTTGTTCAATGCCTGGTAGTCAATACACATCCTCCACGTTCCATCCTTCTTTTTAACCAGAACCACTGACGATGCGAATGGACTTGAGTTGGGTCTGATGTTGCTCATAGCTAGCAATTATTGGATTCCTTTCTCTATATCATCCTTAAATTTCTTTGGGTGCCGATATGGTGTGGTGATTACAGGCTTCCAACTCCATAATATGTTCAAATCCTCTTTTAGGAGGTAGTCTAGGGGGAATATCTCCAAATACCTAACCATGCTTGTCCAACACTTGTTGAATGTTTGTTTTGTATTGCAGACTGTTGCTGTTGGGTGTCTTTTGGCTTGTAATCATGCATTCTGTAGCATATGCTACATCTCCATGCCTAAATATGGCCTCCATTCTCCTGGCGGAACTGACTTGTGGACTACCATTTGCCATGCCCCTCTCAATACCACTTGATTGCCATTTGATGCCTTGAATTCCATCTCCATTGCTTGGCAATACATAGTGAGCTTTCCTAGTAGTACAACCATTTAACCCCCAACACTACATTTATATCTGCAAGATCTATTACATATAAATCAGTGATAAAAGTGTAATTACCAAGTGTTATCCAAGTTGTACCCATCTGCTACTATCACATCAAGTCCTTTGAACTCTTATGTGGGAAGTCCTCTCTTTGCTACTAATGTTGCATCAATGAAGTTGTGTGTAGCTCCTCCATCAACCAAACTTGTGATGCGTTGTACCTTGATAACTCCCCTAATCTTGAAAGTGTAATACCTGGGTGTTCCTGATAAAGACACAATCTTAACTTGCGGTCGGGGTTTCTTCTCTTCGTGGGGCTTTTCCTCTTCTTTAGCTTTTTCATGGGGTTGTTCTAACTTCTTTCTTTGGGCTGCTAGTCTCATCATTTGGGGTGGGCTCTTCTTCTTCATTCTCATTGTCAGAAACTACTTCAATATAGTGGATTTTTCCTTTGCCTAGACATTGATGTCTTCGCTCCCATGGTTCCTTGTAAGTGAAACAAAGGTTCTTTTGCCTTAGTTCACATTGGGTTTCATCATCCAATCTGTCCCTTTTGTGTCAATCCCATTGAAAAGGTTTCTTCTCCTTATCTTTCAGAGGGATGAAGGGCTTGGATAGAGCCTTAGATTTGGTTGATGCATTCCCCATATCACGAGTATTCTTGATGGTGTCTTGTATAATTGTGCAATCAAATGCCTTAACCCAACCTTGTAGGGGTTCAGATAATCCTTCCATGAAGAGCATGACTAGTCTTTCTTTAGATATGTCCATCACCATGACAACAATTCGTTTGAATTCTGTGATGTATTCTTCATGCGACCCTGTCTGTTTGAGTTGTGCAAGCTCTCTAAAGTGTATATCTGGGTTCTTTCGATCAAATCTATCTATTAATATCTACATAAAGTCTACATAAGAAGTGATGTTTACATGCCCCAACATAACTAGTCCGTGATACGACCAATCATGTGCTTTTGTTTCTAGGTGTAGTGTGGTGAATTGGATAGCGTCTGCTTCTAACATAGGATTGAGCTTGAAGTAGGTGTCCAATTTATTCACCCAAGCTCTTGCTGAACATTTAAATAATCCATCACTAGAAGGGAGGGGTAATTTACGTGCGTATTAAATTAGAATTAGGCTATCCCTTCAATGTATTTCTATATTTGATGTTGATCTATTGTTGGAAAGTCGTGACTATCTGAGTATTTTCTTCTAGTGTTGCATATGCCCGAAAGTAATCATCAAAAAGTCCATTTGGCTTTGTTGCTCCTTGGGTCATTGCTGTCTAACTGTTTAAAAATTGAGGAAGTAAGGTTCTATGACTCCTTCCACTGGTTGTCTTGTGCTGTGTTTGAGTAACAACAATGGAGGAGGCAGGCTTATGGTTGTCGCTTCCTTAGTACCAACCCTATTACTTGCATTTACCAAGATTATTTATGGCGTGGACAATACCATGGGCCATCTGTTGTTGTCCTTGCATTAGCATGTTGGTCGTTTGTTGTTGCTGTTGGAGTTTGCATTTAGTATGACACCGAGATCTTGTTCTTCTTGCCCTGTTCTATCCCCCATGTCTGGCTGAAGGGTGTCCATATTTCTTCTTACTATAATGTTGCTCATATCTTTCGAAAGCATACAAGGCTCATGCACTCACAAGTTGGGAGGATGCTCTTGCTCTGATACCACTGTAATGTAGTAGGGCAATTTTTCCTCCTAGGGCTTCTTATTTCGCCTAGGGTTTCCAATAGAGCTTAATACATTCATACAACAACAAGCTTTTCTTCATAAAATACACAATCTATTTCAGTAACAATAGTGGACAATAACTTCTCAATTCACAATGAAAAGATTGATGATGTCCATTTAGTTAGCTCCTTCAATATTAATTCTTCTTGGCCTCATGATTTGAACAAATATTTAGTCAATTGTTGAGCTGCCACATCATCTCATTTTGGGGACTTTAACCATAAGATTGGGGCATGACCTTTGACAAAGCATATCTCCTCAACCGTGAGGAGTTAGAGAGCATGCCATATATAGTTGGAATTGACACACCGAGGAGAATCAAATGTTGATGGTCTCATGATCAAAATAATTGCCCTTTACATCCATTTTCCTTAACAAGTGCAGGGAAACTAGGGCTTCCCTTCCTCTCTTTTAGGGCTTCTTGTCATTTGGAGCTTCCAGTCGATGCAAACTAGAAGAATATTAAGAGTGTTCAAGGACAGATGTTGGCATCAATGACAACACCATTCAACATCTTTAACCTTTTTGCATAGTTTCACTTGTCACTTGTCATATTTCTCTTTTATTAGAGTATGCATCAATTCTTTGTTTAAGGGCTTGGACCATGTCAACCATTACACATGGTGCTTCTTCATGCAAAGGACTCTCCTCTAATTATGTAGAACATGCTTAAAAAAAGTGTCCTTGCCCCAAATGTCTCAAGGGTGAAACATGCTTCCAAATATGTGAATTATGCCTTGAATAATGTGTAATTCCCTTTAAAGTCAACTTACTATGATTAAAATGCCTTCTTGCACAAAGTGTCCCTCTTAAAGGGGGTGTATTCATGATTAAGCAACCAACTGGTCTTCTTTCTAACCATGGAATGGGATGAACCACGGAATGGGATGAACCACGGTAACTTACCCTCATTTGACCACCCAAACACCTTCAATGCCACACGTCATCATTTTAAGCAACATATTTCTATTTTAGGTTCTTTTTTCACCACCTATGATGCATCGGGCTTCTAGCAAGGTCGGGTGTTTTGATCCTCTAGACATTGCCTTGCCACATGGCATGCTTTGTACCTATTGCGATTTAGGGTGACATGCCATGGTTTGAACCTGTTGCAATTTATGATGTTCCTTTTCTAGGGTTGTGTCTAGCCCTTACCTCATCATAAATCATGCCTGGGTTACTTCTTGAGGTGGAGTATTCATCTTCTGGGGTTCTCCTCTTGTTCATTCTCAATTTGTGTGGCATCGGACCTTGGGTTCGACCCATGAATATTGGAACCTTGTGGTGAAATATGTCTTTGAGAGAAATTCCATCAAACCATCAATATTTTGAGTTTCTCCCACAACATGTAATTTATTGAACTCCTCAGATATTCTAGTATGTTTGGTGATAGAGGAGAGTCCATGGAAATGCAAAATAACCCTTGCATTTTCGGAGGGTAACATGTTCTTTTCAATCCTCCACACTCTTGTGAGTCTCAACAAGAAGTTCTCTATTTGGTCAGGTATGAATAAGGGTCCCTACATATGGGACTTGTTAGCCATGTATATACAAGGGTAACTTTAGGAGAAAATTCCTTCCTAGGATGCAGATTTATAGCCAATAACCATATACAACCCTAGATAGTGTAATGTCCTCTTCCAATTAATTGCCCAAGGGAGGACGAAGTAGTCTATACAACCTCATAGGCTATAGTATTTTATAAAGGGGGAAACCCATTATTCAATGTTATTGGGGTAACATTGGGTAAATTGGGTAATTGGAGGGAAACTTGTGAAAGAAGTCAAATGTGGGGCAAAATGGAGGGAAACTTGTTAGCCCCTGAAATTAAAGATACCCCAAAGGGAATCTATGAATAAGAGAGAGGAGAATCATTTTTATCATCATGGATTGTTGATCTTTCTGATTAGTGAGCTGAGGCTCTTGAGGGTTTTAAGACACGTCTTTTCTGTTTGGTTTTGGCAGCGAAAGATTTCACCCTAGCCAATCCCTTCTCCCTCATCTGTTTAACATAATCTCTAAGGCAACACATTAATTTTGTGACATTGTATGGACAACGAATCACCCCGGTGATGTTAAGTGAAGCAAACCATGACAATGCATTATATGGGAAATAAATCACCCCTATGCCATCATCTATGGCAAGTTGTGGCAGTGCATGAGTGCAGAGGTATGATGGTATCACTAAGGCAAACACCGGTCTAACAAACCATTTTGAGATAGTGAGGCCCCATTGAGGTGCGATTAATGTATGTGGACCATCCCTGAGGTGTCGATTGTAGCGACAGATTTTTTTGGAAGAGTAGATTGTAGCTGCGGATTCTTTCGAAATGGTTGATTGTGGCGGTGCGTAAGTTCTGAGGCACCATCATGGCTGCAGATTATCTGTATGACATGCGGCTCCATTTCCAAGGTGAGTCTGTGGTAGCGAGTCATTCCTAAGGTTTGTTTGTTGCAACGCAACATCTCTGTGGTGTGATCTGTGGCTCTGAGGCAACCAGAGTCTAGTGGAGTTGACTGTGGACACGAGGAGACAAGGGTTGCTGTTTTGAGTGACGGTCTGTGTGACGGTGAGATTGGAGGGCTCTCCCTGAGGCAGTAGAAAACCATTTACAACTACGGATGTATCCTGCAGGCCAATATAAGCTCCCTATGCATCAAAAGTCAAGGTGCTATTACTGAGTTCAGTTGTATGGTCAATAGTATTAATATGGTAGGATCTGCTGATGCAATAACATTAGTTGTAAATCTAAACTATAGTGTGATATTGGAAGAGCTGTGGATTTGGCAACTGCGAAATTAGGGCTTTTGGATCATCTCTTTCTTTAGGGTTTCCTACAGTTAAACCCTACTTTCATGTCTCCAACATCATAACCAAAATCTACCTATGCAAAATTAAGAAACTTAAATATGATAAGAAATCAGTGGAGAACAAATTAGAAGAATTTATCACCTTTTCCTTTATGCTACTCCCCAGGTGGGATACTTAACGCATTAGCTACAACACTACGCGGGTCAATACACACAACACTTAGTATCCATCGTTTACGGCTAGGACTACTGGGGTATCTAATCCCATTTGCTCCCCTAGCTTTCGTCTCTTAGTGTCAATGTCGGCCCAGCAGAGTGCTTTCGCCATTGGTGTTCTTTCCGATCTCAACACATTTCACCGCTCCATCGGAAATTCCCTCTGCCCCTACCGTACTCCAGCTTGGTAGTTTCCACCGCCTGTCTAGTGGAGTTGACTGTGGACACGAGGAGACAAGGGTTGCTGTTTTGAGTGACGGTGAGATTGGAGAGCTCTCCCTGAGGCAATAGAAAACCGTTTACAACTACGGATGTATCCTGCAGGCCAATATAAGCTCCCTATGCATCAAAAGTCAAGGTGCTATTATTGAGTTCAGTTGTAAGGTCAATAGTATTAATATGGTAGGATCTGCTGATGCAATAGCATTAGTTGTAAATCTAAACTATAGTGTGATGTTGGAAGAGCTGTGGATTTGGCAACTGCGAAATTAGGGCTTTTGGATCATCTCTTTCTTTAGGGTTTTCTACAGTTAAACCCTACTTTCATGTCTCCAACATCATAACCAAAATCTATCTATGCAAAACTAAGAAGAATTTATCACCTTTTCCTTTATGCAATGCTAAAATACCTTAAACAGTTACATTGACAGGAGGATACATATGACCTTGGAATCAATTAAGTTTCAATCTTATAAAAACAAGTCTTTCACATGGTTGATTCAAGATCAAAATGTTGGAAACCATCACTTCAACTTTGAACTTGAATGATTAATTGGTTTAATATTATTTAGCAGTTAAGTCAGTACAAAGTAATTGAGAATTAGCTTAATTAAATATCTAATCTGGCTGAAGGGTCTTACAAGTCGTTATTGTAAAAGCATTCAGGTTCTTTGGGGCATTTTCGGAATGCGTTTTGGCCTTTTGAAAGTGAGTTCGATTGTAGATATGGACAACATCATCGTATATATATTTATGGGACATCTTATAACATTTTTGTTGTAGTGCATTTTATCGTGATATGCAGGACCAGATTGAGCATGACATGTTTTCTTTCTTGGGTTTACACCTTAAAGTAGATGGCTTGCCATCTACTAGGATCTTTGTGTAATTACATGGTCCAATAATGTCATGTGACATAGCAGAACCATTTGGTCCTTGAATGTTGGGCGTATTGGTCCACCTTGTTGGTCACGACGTGTTTACCATGTGTGCATTGCAATAAATCAAATTTAGAAGGGCACAATTATAACTTGTAATCATAATTTAGAAAAGACTGTATTACCACATAGTCAGTTGAGGTGAGCTTGCCCACCTGGCAATGTTTTCTTGCTATTCTGATGCTGTCAATATCATTATCAGTTGGTTATTCATGATATGGAAGGTCTATTACTATTTCCTATTGAACCATTTGTGGTATATTGGATATCCCATAGATGAGATACTTGCGGTTGGAAGGATTCCCGAGAAAATGAAATCAGCAATAATCTGGAAAAATCGGCTAATCTTGGCGAACTTGTGTTAATCAAAATAATTGGGATTATGTAAATAGTTATTTTGTTGATTGCATTGGGATCAATTTGATATTGGAGATTATTTCATCTATGGTTTATCCGTCCATGTGTTTTTTGTATTTTTTTTTTTCAGTTCCTTCCATTTGTATCATTCAATTAATGGTTTTATGATATTGTTTCTAGTTGTACTGTTGGAAGAACTTGAATGGTGTATGCCTCTGCTGTATACCAATTTCCATTTACTTGTCTAGGTACCATTAAGTCATTTCCATGGTGACATAAGGTAATAAGAACGATTTATCTTGTCATAACAGCGCCAACTTTGCTTGTAATTTAAGTAAATGATAATTAATCAGGAATGTTAAAAGTATATTTTGGGGGTCTTCCAGTTTTTTGTGGTCTGTGCCCAAATTTTCCTTTTCAATTCATAAAAGCATCTGCTCCTGACAGGACTGGATAAGATTTCTGACATTCTTTTTTTAATCTTCCCTTGGAATCTCTAAACTTGTATAATGAATCGGGAAGTATGAAATGACAAGATTGAAAAAATACTAATACATTTAGATTATGATGCATTTGTTGATTTCTTTGGCAGATCACTCTCATTTTGAGATGCTTATTGATCGATTAAAGATCTCATCTGCACCGGTGGAGCATGATAATAATGATCAGAATAAATTTGAATCCCTCAGTTTGAACAATGTGCCAATAGAGGTAATCAGCTAATTTTACTTGCATTAGGTGTAAATGCTTCAAACCACTGCCTGACTGGACATAAATTATGATGTATGCATCATTGCTTGTTGGTTGTTCTGTTCCACTAGTTTGCTTACAATAATGTGCTAACAATGAGTGATAATTATCACAAATTTTCAGGGCAGACAATAAATGCACTGAGATTGTTGTAAATTATCATATCGTTAAATCAACACTTTTTCCTTTTTTTCAGTCCTTGTTACATGCCTTTACAAATTTCATTGTATTTACAAAAAGGGAAATGGGAAATTCCTTTCTAGGTGGTTGTGCAACTTAAAATGACATCTTTGTATCTGAAGTACTGCTTTAACTTTTATTAGTTTCCAAATATTGCAAAATGTATGATAATTAAACATTATTTGTGAGCTTGAACTTGTTCTTGTTGCATCTGTACCTTATTTGTGTTGAAAAGTGTAACTAGGTTCGGTCTTCATAATTACATGTAATTGTGATTTTTGTATATGATGAAAAGAATAAAAATAAAATTATTATTGTAATGTTTGGGTTTCATGAGCAAGAGATTTTATTTTTAGATGGCTCCCATTGCGAGCCTTTAGGATTTGTCAAAAAGGGTCAATGTCATGTATGAAGAACCCTTCTTGGGCATGTTACAAATAGATATAAGTCTATAGGATTGTAAAATAGCCCTCCAAGACAAGCACTAGTTACTCCTCTTCAAGTAGGCCTCAAGACAAAGTAAAGAACTCATGTCGGCTCACCTAATGGAGACACACCTCTTTGGATTCACAGGTCGGCTTATTTATATGGGACAACTACTATATATATGTGTGTAGGGTGTTCGCATTTCAGACAGTCAAGGAGTTCGGATACCTCAGTAATTCGGGTGGCCGGTGGCAAATACAGAGATAATTTCGGATACCTCTGTAATTCGGATAGGACACTGCAGTGATGCGCTCGGATCTCAGAGAAGTACAGTTCAGTGTCATAACAGAGAAACATAGTTTCAGACAAGAGTACAGAAGCTACAATTCTGTGAAGAAGCCACTGTTCGGTGCTATAATGGAGACTGCTGTTTAGTGCTATGAAGGAGCTACAATTCAGTAATATATCACATTGATTCGGTGCTATCTCAGTCTCATAGATTTAGTGCTATCTTAGTTTCTGTGCTGCTACAGTGATCGCATTCCGGTGACACTATAGTGATGTATTTCGGTGCCATCTCAAGTGTTTCTACGGTTCTTTGCTATCACAGTATTCTCAGATAGGAGATGATCTCAGTGCTAAGAAGGTCAAAGCGGAAGAGGAGTCAAGAAGAAGAAAAGAGCAGAAGACAGTCAAGAGAACTAGTGTCTTGGTCTTGGAGTGGCAACTAGGTCAAGGGCCTTGGTCTTGGTATTCGTCAATTGGAATCTCTATAAGAAGAATTTGTGCGGGTTTTTCTCTCAAAGAGTGAGAGGTTTTGGCCCTGGCTCATAGCCTACATTCTTTGTCTCTTGTGTTCATGCATTGGTAACTGCTTGATGAAGAAGAACACTAATAACTAAAGAAAAGAAGATCCTAATCTAAAGTTGTAAAAAGCACTCACAAGCAGTTACTAATGGAAGAGAAATCACCTAATACTTGATGCCCTAGATTTCTCAACATGGTATTGGAGCTAAGGTAACTAAGTCAAGGAAGCACATCTTATCAAGGGACACTCAAGGATCAAATTTCGAGAAAGACACCAAAGCAAGTTGAAAGATATAACAGTGAAGGCAAGATCTACGTCAAAGCATCAGACCCTAGATCGAAGAAGAAGTCTACACCAACAAAAGTCTTGGGATCCTCTAGTCATCATCAAAAGACCCCATGACCCTCATCAAGTTGAAGAGATCTACAAAGCAAGGTAGCCCAAAGTACAAACATCCAAGAGAAGCACTTCAAGGACAAAGATCACATCATCTTGGAGAAAGTAGAAACTCTAGAAGCATTTATGGGATCTGCACTCATTCACCACCAAAGAAGTTGAAGTATCATGAAGGCTAGTTATCCAAAGAAGGCTAAAGGCATTATCATCATCTTCAAAAAGCTATAAGGCAAGTTCCCTCTCATTGAAGCAAGGACCTCTTTATCCTTAAAGATCATTCGAAGAAACATCAACATCCTCATCAATCACCATCAACAAAGGATCAAGTTGAAGATTTTATCTTCACTTGACAAGTACCTTTTCTTATATAATCTAATCTAGTAAAATGACTTCATTTTGCAAGGAGATCTATAAGTTGGTTGGTCATTGAACATCCTTGAATGGAAAAGGAGGATAGACATAGTCCTCAAAGAAAATGAAGTTATTGATCATATCATTGGAAAAGTCTCCAAACCATCTAAAGGACAAGTACTATCTGAATACATGGAAAAGGATCTAAGGGCTCAAGAGATTCTTATGGAGTTTTTCAAATAGTAGTATTGGAGACATCAAAAGAGACATATGATAAGCTGATAGAACTATTCTCTGAAGGTGCGAAAAAGAAGGTCATATCACTTAGATCTTATCTACTCAAATTAAAGGTATCAAAGGATAAAGGGTTATCTTCATAAGATCTCAACTGCAAGATCTGGGAGAGATGATTTCAGATAAGGAAATGATCTCCTTTGTTCTAAATACACTAATTGATGAGCAAGGTAACAAATGCCTATGAGGATAAGAAAGCTATTCCATTCAACAACTTGTGGTTTCTATGCAAGATAGAAGAAGACAGGTTGAGGGCAAAAGGTGTTCAAACATTTGCCGAAAGGAAGGGGAAGTTTGGAAAATTTGGTCCTTAGAAAGGAAAGAAGAACATAGCCAAGATTCAATGCTATAAGCATTACAGGAAAGATTGCCCTAAGCTCAGGAAGTGCAATAACAAGAAAGATAGAGAAGAAGTCCATTTCACTGAAGGAGTGGAGGAAGCTGAAAAGAAGGAAGTCCAAGGAAGAGGAAAAGCATTAGAAGTAAGAGCTTGTGACATCCACATAGGAAACATGAAGGATGTCTGGAACAAAATCTATGATAGTCAACTATGAAGGATATAGCTCTTGGTGACCACATTAAAAGCTCAAGCGACACTTATGGGAAAAAGGAAGAAGTCATCTCGGACAAGTCTCATCATACATTAGTCAAAAGGAAACATCTGCTGGATAGGGATATGTAAGATCCTCAAGATTCTCCGATGGAATCCTCATAGTAAGGTTCACCGATATAGAGAGGAAGCAAGTGTTTCATTAGGAACTCCAACTTGTGGAATTCATGGGATGATGTTATGATGACATAAGAGATGAAGCAGATCAAGGGGTTGAAGCTCTTTTCAATCAAGGAAGTTGCTGAAAGAAGCCTAGATGACCTAAAGGTAAATGAGGTATGTATGCTTGTATTCAATATTATAAAGTCATGTTGTATGGTTGCAGGTAACATGGATCACTGCTCTATCTTGAGAAGCATGATCAAAGGAAAGGAATATCCTCCCATGAAAGGATGTCGGAAGGCATGGGTCACACTAGATGAAATCAACATAATAGGTACTCATATGGAATATGAGGTGGTTGACAATAACTAGAGGAACTTTGATTGGAAGTTTTTGGGAATGTCATATGTGAAGAAAGAAAGGAAGAGATTGTAGACAATGCAAACATGGAACAAGACATTCAACATCCGAGAACTGAAAGATTTGACTATGATATCTCCCAGAAAGATATGAAGACTCTGATGGAAGTCTGGAAAAGATGGAGACCCTTGACAATATATATATCTTTGGGAGATGTTTCAACATGTATGCAGGATGCTGATGCCTACAGGAAGATGTGATGATGAAAGACCATCACAAAGGTAATTTTTTTTTGTAAGCTTGGTGGTACCTTTCTATTTATTTTTGGAAATAAAGTAGGTTACATCCATATGTCCATGAGTTAAGTGGCCTCAACCTATCCAGTGGGAAGCCAGGTCTGTTGGCCACCTAACTGCAAAATATGCCATCGATAAGCAAAAAAACATAAGTTTGTCTAGCCATGCTATATATACTTGAGAGTCTTTATACTTTCTATTATCTAAATAATTGTAAACATAATTGATAATAAGTCTAAAACTATATGACCAAAGCATTCAAAAAGGAAACCATGGGTTCACTGTCACTGTTCATCATCAGCAGAATCCATCGGCGCGGGGTCCTTCACCATAGAACCATGCAGCTCCGTGCTGCTCGATCTGGCTCAACCGACCACTCTGTTGCTGCAGTTGGAACTGATTTTTTTGCAATTCTTTGGTTAAATCTAAATTCACCGAATGCCCCCGAGGGGCTGCATGCATGTCTGGAGGAATTTGTTCTAGAGCTTTCGCCAGAATGCTCTTCATCATCTAGAATAGGCGCACAGTCTACTTGTACTGCGTTACTCTTCCTCGAGTATGGCCTGGTTTTGGGGTCACTGCTTGCCACTCATCCAAGTCCAAATCGAAGTCTTCCATTGTCTGTTGGATTTCTTCTTCTGACTCTGCGATCAATTGTTTAACTGGGTTGGAGTTGCTGGCATGGTAAGCTTGGGCTGCTTCATCAATGATACGTGAGGTTGGCTTATGCCCTCGTCTTGTCCCAACCGCCCCACTGGAGGAGCTGGGTTGGTTTCCCGGTGACGGGGCTGCCTTTCTCTGCCTCCACCGACCTCAACTTCCACCTCCATTGTTCTTTGTCCCCTTCGCTTGAGCCATTTTGTTGCCACTGTCTTTCAAATGCTCTTCTCTTTCTTGCATTCTCAACTTTCCTACTGTCCAGGGCCGCATGTTGGGTGCTTGACATTGCTAGCGGTCTTGCCCCCATTGCAGACCTGCTTCAAGTTCAAAACACACCAGCCGAGTAAGGAACCCACTCCATTGTCTGCAAGTAATTGTATGCCAAAGCAAGATTCTAATGCCATTGTTATTGCATGCCTTCCTTTGCCCAGTACAAAGTTTAAACGAACTGGCCATTCCAACTATTACCATACTGTCAGTAATATAGCTATAGTTTGCAACAATAATTGATTTCATCAACCAAACACAATTACGGGGATTGAAGAGGGTTACAAACCGGCCACAGGACAAAGCCCATTTCCCGTCGAACCCTTTGCTTAGCGACCCTATACAGAGTGCCCAGGTAGTGGGAATTAAGGCCACTTTGTCCATAATCGACTTCAATTGCTTGACATCACTCCACACCCACCACTAATACCTGAGATGAATTCCATCCAAACAGAGGTTCCCAACCCAGGAAATTCGAGACCATAGGACCAGACTGACCCATAATTTGATCGATTGAGCTTCTCTGCCTTCGCCCCTCTGCCACCAGATGGTATATCTGGGATTTCTTGAGCCCCTGGCTCTCCCTTCACTGCAGTAGTTTGAATCACCCCCCATCTCTATAGACCCAACCCCCTGTCCACTCTTCCAGCCCCATGGGTGGGGAATTTCCACCATCCCTATGCTCGACCACCTCTACCGTGCATGCACCCATGAGAGACAAATAAATCCCAAATTCCACAGACACAAGGTCTAGCAAAACTATGGACATTGACCCGACCGGGAGCCTAGCGAGGCCATGCCTCTGGCTCTTCCAGAACCTGTCACCCCACAGCCTGGACACTTTCAATTCCCTGGCCGAAGGCTAAATACACAACTCCGTTATAACTAAAATCACAGGTTGAAGACTAACAAAAGTTTTGATTCAATGCATTCCAAAAAAATGAATGTGAAAAATGATCATATTTTTCAATCATCAATGTCCATGATTGTGAAAATTGAAGCTCTGTGTTTGGATTATCCCTAAAACTTTCCCAAACATCCTTGAAATCTGCGCAGAAAACCCTTAAAATCTGCCAAAAACATCCCTAAAATTTGTTCGGAACATACCTGAATTCTGTTCGGAACGTCTTGGGGACGACTAGCAAGTCCCCAAGTCCCCAATGGAGTCCCCACCAATTTGGTGAAAGTCCACGGAACTTGAGGATGCAGGGTACATGAGTATTTTTTGGGGGGGGGGACAGGTCCCCGTGCAACATAGGAAATAAGTTGTAGCATTGATGAACAGAACATGCTGGTAAATGACATAGAAAAGGATGTGCAACAACACATGTGGCATGGCATGTAATATAGCATGACATGTATACAAATGAAGATATGTTGAAGACAGGCTGAGCATGAGGACGCTTGTAGACGGTGATACAAAAGAGGAGAACGATGCCCTAAACAGAGTTCACAAGGGGGAAAATGATGTAGCAGATGAGCATGAAGTTGACAAAGGTAAAGTACGCTAAGTAAAGGGGGTTCCATAATTTCCTTTTGTTATGACTATTCCTGTGAAATCCCTAACAGTAAAAATAATAAAGTACTATGTGAACATAATCAGTTTAGGTAACTCTTAAGTATTGCAGACATAAAAATAGTAGTAGTGAAATCCCATTCCATTTGTCAGTCAATTAAGAAAAATACGAATATGGATATGTGGATGCTTCCTTGAAGATAAAGTCGTCGTCCCCATACATTTGTGTCAAACGCTTGTTATGGAGACTACCTAGACTAGAGGCAGAATTTTCTTGATAAACCTTTTTTGGGACTTGTTAGGCATTACAAAAGAATCAACAATGATGTTAGTGTCACTAACCTTGCGGAAATGCTAACAACAAATATTGCCCGGTTCCAATGAAGTCCAATAGGAAGTATTTGATGAAATTGGTTGTCACTTAATGAATGATAAATGTGTAAAGACTTAAAAGGAAGAGAATTGCTTCTGATCATGAAATGTAGAGAAAAATGCTCATCAGTTCAAGCAACGTCATGGCTCTGATATCAACATTATTAGGTCAAGCAGACATTAAGCAATAATGCGCATGACTTTAGAAAGGAGGGTGTCAATCTGGACAATAATATTTTACCTTTCACTGACATGGTTATGGAAGTCTCAAACGCACCACTGGGTAGACCTCATTTGTGTTAGTTTTTGTAGCATCAGATGTGTTCTAGCCACGAAATTTGGTGGAGAGGCTAGAATACATGAGATCTCCAAAATCCAGAAATCATTTCTAGAAATTGCGTCTAGAAGTGTCTCAATTAGATTATTAACCGTTTTTAAAATATTTCCTAAGCCTAAACTTAGGAAATATATTTAATTAATCAATATTAATTGAGATAAGGCGAGAATAGTCTAGAAACACAAATAGATTGATCCAGAGATGATCCTAACCATTGATTATGTTTTAATCTTGGCCATTCGTGCTCCAACAATGGATTATAAGAAGAGATCGATGTGGTGATGGAGAAGGCACTTGAGCACTTCGATTTCTTGACAGATCGATTTCCTGAGTAGTAGCAGTCAGTTGCCAAAGAGAACCAAAGATTGAAGCAATGAGTGAGCGACAGGGATAGTGATCCGGAGGAAGATTTCCAGATCCGGAGAGGCAACAACAAGAGGGTCGAGTTATCCCAGTGAGGCAGTGCCGAGCACTGTGTAGTAGCTTCAGAGAGGGCAATTCGACTTGCTGGAGAGAAAATCGTTCTCAGTTCCAGAGGCCGGGCAGAGGTTCCAGAAGGCCGAAGAGACTATTTCCTCAACAGCTAGCGGTAGAACAACTTCATCAGAGATTGGTTGGAGGCTTGACGTCAAGCAAGCTGTGCAGAGTAGCGTGGACGCTGACATAGAGGGTCAGAGGGCTAAGTTTCTGAAGGTTAGTTGTGCCGGGATTGCTGTTGGAGGAAGGGGAATTTCCCTTCAATAATTTTGCCCAAAATTTCTTGTTGTGGATTGCCAGTTTCAGGCATCCAGATTGTACTCATATTTTCATTACTGCATAATAATAAAAACCCTCACTGTTGCATCGATTTTCCCAAGTTGGGGTTTTAAGGGGATATTTATCCAAAAATAATTGTCTCAAATTTTGTGTGTGCTAGCATTTCTCAGTTTCCAGCGCATTATTTTTCTGCAGTATTTTATTTGTGAAGGTTATAGTGTATTTATTTCGATATTTGCTGTAACAGAGAAATTGTTAAATTAATTAACAGTTAGGAGAAATAATTCCAGTTGCTGCAATAAGATTCCAGTTTTGGAATTTTCACATGGTATTAGAGCGCAGTTGATCAATCGGAGAGCTCAGAAGTGAAAAGAAGGAATTTCGCTGTTCAGTAAGAGCAACAAGCCGAAATTCCCAGGAGTAGCGCAGTCTTTTGCCAGGAGCCCGAGTTGCTTGTGGAAGTTGGATTTTTCTGAGAGGTGCAAAAAAATTCAATCCTTCCAGATCGAGTGATTCGAAAGGATGAGGGAGAAACTCAGATTTTTCGTTGGGCAGATCTCTAGCTGGACGTAGAGTGTTTCGCAGCAGTTCCCTAGCGCAAGACCAACATCGGAGTGGAAGATAGAAGAGCACACACAAAGGGAAAGTTTCTCTTAGGGAACTTCTAGTCTCAAGAAGTTCGATTTTCCTTGCAGATTGGCAGTAGTTGTGAGCAAATCTTCTCACTCTAGAAGGGAGTGCGAGTAGCTGGGCAACAACCAAGCAAAAGGAAAGAGGGAGTTTTCAATAGTTCGTTCAGATGGCCACTGTAGGGCTTTGTGATCAGGATAGGTTGGATGGAGCTTCCAACTATGTCATCTGGAATGCTAGGATGTCCTTCCTTCTAGATGAATATGTCCTGAAAGCCTACATTGATAACCAGGATGTAGATCAACAGAAAGAATACAAGAAAGAGATGGTGCGGGTGAAGCGATTGTTCTTGGATGGAGTCCGGGATCATATTGTCTCACATATTGCTGGCAAAGATACTACCAATATCTTTGGGAGCAACTCAGATTTTTCGTTGGGCAGATCTCTAGCTGGACGCAGAGTGTTTCGCAGCAGTTCCCTAGCGCAAGACCAACATCGGAGTGGAAGAGAGAAGAGCACACACAAAGGGAAAGTTTCTCTTAGGGAACTTCTAGTCTCAAGAAGTTCGATTTTCCTTGCAGATTGGCAGTAGTTGTGAGCAAATCTTCTCACTCTAGAAGGGAGTGCGAGTAGCTGGGCAACAACCAAGCAAAAGGAAAGAGGGAGTTTTCAATAGTTCGTTCAGATGGCCACTGTAGGGATTTGTGATCAGGATAGGTTGAATGGAGCTTCCAACTATGTCATCTGGAATGCTAGGATGTCCTTGGATGGAGTCCGGGATCAACTCAGATTTTTCGTTGGGCAGATTTCTAGCTGGACGCAGAGTGTTTCGCAGCAGTTCCCTAGCGCAAGACCAACATCGGAGTGGAAGAGAGAAGAGCACACACAAAGGGAAAGTTTCTCTTAGGGAACTTCTAGTCTCAAGAAGTTCGATTTTCCTTGCAGATTGGCAGTAGTTGTGAGCAAATCTTCTCACTCTAGAAGGGAGTGCGAGTAGCTGGGCAACAACCAAGCAAAAGGAAAGAGGGAGTTTTCAATAGTTCATTCAGATGGCCACTGTAGGGCTTTGTGATCAGGATAGGTTGGATGGAGCTTCCAACTATGTCATCTGGAATGCTAGGATGTCCTTCCTTCTAGATGAATATGTCCTGAAAGCCTACATTGATAACCAGGATGTAGATCAACAGAAAGAATACAAGAAAGAGATGGCGCGGGTGAATCGATTGTTCTTGGATGGAGTCCGGGATCATATTGTCTCACATATTGCTGGCAAAGATACTACCAAACAAATGTGGGATGTTCTCTCCATGTTATACCAGGGAACATCCGAGCATTGGAAGATGTTTCTTGAGGAGAAGCTGAGATGCATCCAGATGCAGAAGTGGGGAGGCATAGATCCCTTCCTTACTAGGATTCAGGATGTCCAAGAGTAGCTGTCAACTGTTGGGGCAACGCCTCAACCCATGGAGCTAGTGCGTTTGGCACTCAATAGTGTCTCAAAGGACTGGTAGGTCTTGTCCAAAACACATTGGGCAGAGATAGGCTACCAGAGTGGGATAGGATGTGGTCTGATTTGCAACAGGAGGAGTTGAGACGAGCAATGGATCGAAGGTGGTGAAGGAGGAGGAGAATGTGGCCCTCGCGTCAAAGGGTCCCAGTCAGGGGTAGGGGGAGCAGAGAAAGAAGAAGAAGGATCTGTCAAAGGTCTAGTGCTTTAGGTGTGGTGAGCTCAGTCACTACAGTACCCAGTGTCCTCTCAAGAAGAAGGACAAGGAGGAGAAGCAGGACCAACAGGGAGCTTCTGCAGAGATCGACAGGTTGATCTCCAGGTTGGAGGAAGACTTCGTGATGTTCACAGATATACCTCCAGGAATGAGGTGTGGAGATTCGGTACTCTAGTCCCAAAGAACTACAGAGATTGGGTAGGGTCCATTGAGGAGTCCACCTCATGGATCATTACTTAGCTATGGGGCCCCATAGTATTTAGTAGTCATGGATCATTACTTGGCTATGGGGGCCCATAGTATTCAGTAGTAGGATGAATCAGTGGCAATTGATGTAGTCAATACTAGAGTGACAGTTGCAAACTAGTAGCAGCCAAATACTGAGGAGTGCAGTGTAGTGTTGACAGTGGAGTAGGTGGCTCAGTGTAGAGTTGGCAGCAACGCAAATTCTTCAGTGACAGTGCAGATGCTAGTAGCACTTATACACTCGGGAGAGATTCATCATACCAAACATAGTTGATTTAGTATTTTGGATGCTTTTTAGTTGCAGATGTTGTAGTTGTAGCAACAACAGATAAGAGGGAGTTGCAGTGCAAATGTAGTGTTAGCAGCAATATGGCAGCGTCAGCAACAACATAGATGTAGAGTATATCAGAGTTGCGCAGTGGTTGGTGGGTAGTATGGCTAGACATTAGCTGCGTAACAGGAGATGATGCAGAGACAAAGTGTTTTGGCAGGGTGTGCAACACTAGAACACATTCCTCGCTAAGAGGGAGTGTTAGTTTTTGTAGCATCAGATGTGTTCTAGCCACGAAATTTGGTGGAGAGGCTAGAATACATGAGATCTCCAAAATCCAGAAATCGTTTCTGGAAATTCCATTTAGAAGTGTCTCAATTAGATTATTAACCGTTTTTAAAATATTTCCTAAGTCTAAACTTAGGGAATATGGTTAATTAATCAATAATAAGGCGAGAATAGTCTAGAAACTCACATGGATTGATCTTGAGATCATCCTAGCCATCGATTATGTTTTAATATTGGCCGTTGGTGCTCCAACAATGGATTATAAGAAGAGATTGATGTAGTGATGGAGAAGACACTTGAGCAGTTCGATTTCTTGAGTAGCAGCAATCAATTGCCGGAGAGAGCCAGAGATCGAAGTAGTGAGTGAGGGGCAGGGACAGTGATTTGGAGAGGCAGCAACAAGAGGGCCAAGTTATCCCAGTGAGGCAGTGCAAAGCACTGCGTAGTAGCTTCAAAGAGGGCAGTTCGATTTGCTGAAGGGAAAATTGTTTTTAGTTCCAGAGGTCGGGCAGAGGTTCCAAAAGGCTGGAAAGACGATTTTGTCAATAGCTAGAGGCAAAACGACTTCATCAGAGACTGGTTGGAGGCTTTTCATCAAGTAGACTGCATAGGGCAGCACAGAGGCTGACGCAGAGGGTCAGAGGGATGAGTTTCTGAAGGTAGGTTGTGCCAGGATTACTGGTGGAGGAAGTGTATATTCCCTTCAATAATTTTGCCTAGAATTTCTTGCTGTGGATTGCCAGTTTCAGGCATCGAGATCAGTGTTGTTAAAAGCGCGATTTTTTGCCTATGCCGATTTAAACCCGCTTTTTATAGGTAAAAAGCGGCAACTTTTTTTTATACCGCTTTTTCGGAAAAAAGCGCACTTTTTTCGAAAAAAGCGCGATTTTTTGGGAAAAAAGCTTTGAGGGCGGCGGCAGCGGGTTTATAACCACGATTTTGGTTTTTTATTTGGTCATTTCTGACTGTGGGCGCGCGTAGGAGGAGGAGAAGCGTTGGAGAGAGGAGCTGAAGGGTTTGGGAGCAAATCCAAGTGCTTGTAGGAGAAATTCAAGAGGAGATCACCAATTTCTCCATAAAAACGGTATGTAGATTAATTTTTTTTTGTTTTCCTTGTTTAAAAACTTTGTTTTTCATTGTTTTTGGTTGGGAAACTTCATATGGGCACCATTTTCCTTTTGTTTTCATTGTTTTTAAAGAATTTTTTGTATTTTTTCATTGATTTGGGATGGGTAACTTGGTATGACTATGGGAACCAATTTTTTATTTTTTATTTTCATTTTTTTAAACATTGTTTATGTTTTTTCATTGTTTTTTGGCATTTGCCATTTGGTTGGGTAACTTGGGTTTGGAACTTTGGATTTTGGAAATTTGTAACTTGTAATTTTGTAAATGCTAAATTGTAATTTGTAATCCTAAATTCCTATTTCCTAATCCTTATTTTTCCATAGGTTTGCAAATTCAAAATTCAAAAACAAACATGCCAAGGAAATTGGATCCTTTCTGGGAATATGGTGAACCTAAAGCTCCGAATGATAGACAAAACTTGAATTGCAAGTTGTGTGGAAAGGAGATACGCGGGGGGGTGTACAGGTTGAAGTATCACCTTGCACAAATCCCTGGACATGATGTGGGGCCCTGTATAAATACAAATCCTGAACTTATCCAAAGAGCCATGAGAGCATTGGGAGAATTAGAGCACGCTAGAGAGGCCAAAGAAGAACTCAAAAGGCAACTAAAAAGGTCAGCTGAAGGAAGTGGGCCAAGTGGCACTGGTTCTACTGCAGCGTCAGTCAATCCGGTAGCTGCATCATCATTTTTTGTTCCTCGAACCACACCTGGTTCACAACCAACTATCGGTTCAATGCTAAAAAGAACTGAAAAAGAACAAGCTGATAGGTTGATGGGAAAATTTCTCCTCTGGAGTGATATTCCTTTCAGCATTGTAAGGAATAATCCATTTTTCCAACTTGCTGTTGATGCTATTGCCAGTGTTGGCCCGGGGTACAAAATCCCTTTTTATCATGATTTCAGAGGCCGGATTCTTCAAGATGAAAAGCGTGACTGCACCCAAAGATTGGAGGATTTTAGGGCATCATGGGCACAAATAGGATGCACTGTTATGTCAGATGGTTGGACTGACCAAAAGGGGAGAACCCTTATAAACTTCTTGGTTAGTTGTCCCAAGGGGACTATGTTTATCAAATCTATTGATGCAACTCATCAAATCAAAGATGCAAGAACTTTATGTGATTTGCTGGATGTGTTTATTTTGGAGGTGGGTGCAGAAAATGTTGTCCAAGTCATAACGGACAATGCTGCAAATTATGTTGCTGCTGGTAGAATGCTTATGGACAGGCATCCTACTTTATTTTGGACACCTTGTGCTGCCCATTGTATTGATTTGATGTTAGAGGACATAGGGAAAATTCCCTTTGTCAAAGATATTGTTGACTCATCAAAAAGCATCACAAAATTTATTTACAATCATACATCTGTGCTTAGCTTGATGAGAAAATGCACCAACAACAAAGAGTTGGTGCGCCCCGCCATTACACGGTTTGCGACGAGTTTCATATCTCTTCAATCCCTCTTGAATTCTATGTGGGATTTGAAGAGAATGTTTCTTTCAGAGGAGTGGCGTGCTTCGTCAATGAGCCGCAAACCAGAAGGAGAGGCCGTATGCAGACTAGTTTCATACCAGGAAGACTTCTGGGCGGGAGTGCAGGAGGTGTGCGCCGTTACTGAACCTTTGGTAAAGGTTCTTCGGTTGGTTGATGGTGAGAAGCCCGCAATGGGCTATTTGTATGAAGCCATGGACAGGGCCAAAGAAGCCATTCGGTCCTACTATGATGATAAGGGAGATGATGGGTTTCAGAAACAACTCCTTCTATGGGAAGTGATTGATGAGCGATGGAACAACACACTCCATCGTCCCATTCATGCTGCTGGGCTTTTCCTGAACCCTGCATTTTCTTATGCATGTGGGTTTGATTTTGATGCTGAGATCATGGATGGATTCTTATCCTGTGTCCAGAAGATGGTGCGATCTCCAGAACAACGTATAGAGATCTCTAAACAAATTGAGACATATAAGATGGCAGGTGGCACATTTGGCTTTGAGATGGCTATCATTGATAGGACGATTAAAATGCCAGGTATTTTTTAGTTTGTACTTTGTAACTTTGTTTCAAATTTCATTGTCTCTTCAAATTCCATTTTTTTCTTTTGTTTATTTAAAATTTTATTTGTAATTTTGTTGTAGACGCATGGTGGAAGATGTATGGTGGCAGAGTACCCCTTTTGCAAAAGCTTGCCGTACGCATCCTCAGCCAAACATGCAACTCCTCAGGATGTGAGCGCAATTGGAGTGTATTTGAAAAAATACACAACAAGAAGCGCAATAGGTTAACACTTAAACATTTAAAATATTGCAAATTTCCAAATAAATTTTTGAATTCATTAAACAATATTTTTTTTATAATATTAATTATTAATTATTAATTATTATTTCATGAACTTTGTACAGGTTGGAGTCCCATAGACTTAATGACATGGTCTATGTCTACTACAATCTTCGATTGTGGGTGAGGCAACTAGAGAGGACACCTGATATGGATGCCATCTCATTGGATGGGATTGACACCATTGCTGAATGGAGGGTTGAGGCCGAGAGGCCTCTCATGGATCCCACTGATGATTGGTTAGTGCAGGATGAGGGGGAGGAGGAGGGGGAGGAGGAGGAGGAGCAGGAGCAGGAGCAGGTGGAGGAGGAGGAGGAGGAGCAGGAGGAGGAGGTGACACTGCCTACCCGGGCTACCACTACCACCAGTAGAGGACGTGGTCTCCGTCTACCTCCTGTAGCTGCTACTTCTACTTCTTCAGCTTCTAGAGCACGTCAGACTCCACTGCCATTTCCACCAGCACAGGCACCAGCATCTACATCTAGAGGGAAAGGGAAAGCAGTGACATTTTCTTGCAAGAGGGGCAGAGGAAATCAATAGGATTAGACTTTCATTTTATTGTATATGACATTATGACATGATGAGATACATTATCATATTTTTTGTTGATATTTTGAGGCTGAGTTGGGACTCAAGTCCTCAGGAGTCAGGACTTACTATTCAGGACATGATTCAATGTTATGTGTGATTTTAGCGCTAGAAATGATATTAAACATCTTATATATTAGTTTTATTATCATATTTATGTGTCAATGTATTTATTTTATGTTGTAGATGGTTTAGATATTAAAAAAATTGAAAAAAAATGAAAAAAAAATGAATATTTTTGTGCCAAACGCTTTTTTCCCGCTTTTTTCCGCTTTTTTCCCGATTTTTCCGATTTTTTCCGCTTTGTTCCCCACGCCGATTTAATCCCGCTCGCGCTTTTAACAACATTGATCGAGATTGTACTCAGATTTTCACTGCTGCATAATAATAAAAATCCTCACTGCTTCACCGGTTTTCCCAAGTTGGGTTTTTCTGGGGACATCTGTCCAAAAATAATTGTCTCATATTTTATGTGTGTGTGCTAGCGTTTCTTAGTTTCCAGCGCATTATTTTTCCACAGTATTTTATTTGTGAAGGTTGCAGTGTGTTTATTTCGATATTTTCCATAGCAAATAAATTGTTAAATTAATTAACGATTAGGAGAAATAATACCAGTGGTTGCAATAAGATTCCAGTTTTGGAATTTTCACAGTTTGGAAGTCTTAATTAGTTGAATGATCAGTTATTCTCTAAACATTGTGTAGGTGATCCTCTGTGTATAAAGAGCCTCAGGAGCCCCCACATCTTGATTTGAGTTATCATTGTTAGGTGGAGGCAATTTAGTTTCCTTTTGTATACTTTGCTTCACCTCCATCTTTTCTGATCACATGCAGTTTTTTATGTCAATAGACAGCAAGTTGGAATACGAGATTCATGATAATTCCTGAATGATGTTGTGATTGTTTATATCCTTCCTTTTATATATGTCAAGTGCAAATATATTGTTTCTTGATCAACTTGGTTTCAGTTTCATTCCAAACTCGTAGCGTTGGGTGCATTGCAGTGTGAACGATCTTTGATATGATAATTTTCCTATTTTGATGTTTGATAGCTGTGCAAGCTGTGCTATGCACGAGATTTTTAAAAGACCAAATAGTACTTTCTTTGCAGTCAAAATGGTATTTTCTTATAGATTTAGAATCCCAACCAAGCGTTCTTGCTCTTTTTCTTGTAAAGTGCTTTATAAGAAGATATTAATATACAAGCTGAGTGAATATTGGAATTTTGTAAAGCTAACTATTTTTGTAGTATCCTTTTGTCTTGCAGGATTCACATGATGCCCATGAAAGAAGGGAAACTGTGACTAACCAAATGGACTCTACAATTGATAGTCCTAAAACCCATGAAAATGAGCAAAATGAAGAGATGCAGGTGACAGAACAGCATTCTGGATTATATAATGACAATTATCTAGATCTTTCAAAAAACAATGGCGAAAATCCAAGTTCAACTACGCACACTCACTCAAGTATGGAAGAATCCAATGCTTGCAAAGAAGCTTCTCCAAGTCCAGAAAATGCCAGCGATGAGCCAATTCGAAAACCTGCTAAATCTCCTTTCGCATATCAATTAGCATCATCAAAACCAGTCAAGTCACTATTCAGTTATCAGCTAACTTAACTTTCGCTGCTTTCTTGGGTTGTCAATCATATTTATGTTCTTTTGATCCCCATTTTCTATCGTAATCTATTGAGAAGAGTTGTAACTGGAAGTTACCAGAGAGATTTTTCCAAAAGGTTCGTTCTATTAGTTCTAAACTGAAATTGGTTCTGTAAATTAATTGTAGGTTTAGTTTTTCAATGAATAATTTGACAGCCCTCTTTGAAAAGGAGATCGAGTCAAATGTTATGCATAACTCAGCATAAACTCAGTGGTGTTTCTACAAGTTTCCCTGTAAAAAGCTTCTAATGACTGTACATTTGATTTTCAAGTTGAGGGCAGTGAAGATTATTTCACATGCTGGAATGTGAGCATGTTTGTGACGAGGCTTGACAAAATAATTGAACTGTTTCTGAATTTTGTGTGGGAGCCATTTTTGGGGATTTATGTTTCTTTTCATGTTTTCCTATTTTGGGTTTGGCAGAATAATTGGAGAGATTGAAATTCACTAGAATAATATTAGTGGCATTGACTGGAAGAAGCCTGTTGGGGGTGCAGAACACTAAGGTTCAGGTTAACAGTGACAGAACAATTTCTTCCAAGAGCAATAACTACCCAAAGTTGATTGTGGGTGTGCTTATGGTCGCACTCTTGCAGAGTTAGAAGCTGCAAAAAATTGGATATGTTTGTAGCTGGTGGAAAACAGGTCAAAATTTTAAAATTGAACTTGCACAAAGGTGTTTCCTTTGTGTGACAATGTGTGACAAACACTTTTCTGTAGCCATTTGTAATTTAATAGTCTGTGCAATGTATACATGGTGAAATTATGATCATTCATCTATAACTTTGGAAGATATTTTCCTTGGATAAACAAATTTGTGGTTGGTATGTATTATACATAAATATAGATATAATGGGAGTGAAATCTGTTTTAGGGTGTCATTCGCTACTGTATTTTTTTATGGGTTTCTATTAAACCAAAGAAGAATTTAGTCTCTCTTTTTTATTTCAAGAAAAAGTGGGGTACATTCAGTAAAAGTCTTTCTAGACTTGCAATACACATGCCAAGAGTTAAAAACTCGAAGAAAATCTACAGGGGGAAATTATATTTCATTGCATTTCTGTGTGTATTTTTATTGTATACTATCCTTTTATAAACATGTGACTATAACAACCATGTTATTATTAGATATTCAGTTCAACTATCTCCACGATCATCTCCAATATTTTTCCATAAATTTTTCAAGTGGTTCTATGAAACCCTCATCCCTAACTTTTTTGGTTACATCATCTTCGATTCATATGTGACTTTTATGCATGATCTACATGATTACAAAACAATTATATAATTTAGACATTATTATGAATCACAAGGAGTTAAAACCAATCCCCCAATCTCAGATTTTACCCAATTATGAGATAGGTTCAAGATAACAAATAATGATTTTACAAGGCAAGATTGGGTAATTTTTCTCCCCAAAATACAAATGAGATATTACATGATGATTCTTAGACTTTGAAAATAGTTGATAGTCGTTCTCCTTGCTGTTTGAATGATTAATTTTGCATTTTCCTCAAATCTGGGAATGATTTGGAAATCTGGAAAAATTGTGCATTTTGGGCAAAGTGGACTCAAAGAATCACACATATATTCCAAACCATGATGAATCTCAAGAAAAGGTCCAAGAATTAGCTAATTTGCTATGTTAAGAAGAAAACCCATGTCTTGGAATCTTCATATTCGCCTTCATTGCCTTAGGAATCATGCATAAAGTTGGCAGTCTAGAAACTTTGACCTGTAACAAGATTTTGGTGCTGGCGCCTCACACGTGTGAGATGGGTGTGATATGAATGGTGTACAGTAGGCTTGACACCACACGCTAGAAAACCCATGTGCCAGAATTTCTTCTAGAAGGCCGCAAATATGCCAACCATGACCAGGTACTGAAAGTGCATTGCTAGTACTAAAACTGAGCTAAACAGTTCATCATTAGTAAAAAAAACACTTAAAACTCAACTAACCTACTAGAGACTTGGATTTAATGTCAATAAACAACTTTTTACCTCAATATGCATAACAAAGGGATTTGGGTTTAAAGGGTCGACAATGCACAAGAAGACAGGCAATATGTGGTTTCAAGGGTTGGTTGTGAGTAGTAAAAAGGTTAATGAATGGTTGAAATCATGACAAAACCAGAGACAGACATATCCCCCACACCAAAACATTTGCATGTGCTCATGCAAAATAAATATCCTCAAAAAATCCCCGCAAAGTCTTAAAACATTCATCAAATTGTTCAAATTATCCCCCTGCCCTGTTTCTCATTTCGGCCCATGCTTCATTCTAATTTTTCCAATTTGAGAGGTCTCTATAACATTTTAGTCTCGAAGTCTCCAAAGGTGTTGTTTTTAGAAGAAATAATATTGCAACATACTCAGCAAGGCCACCATTATCAAGGCTCTTGTCAGATCCAATATCTGCCAAATTCTGTCTCCAACATGCCACAGGAAGGGAAGAAATAAATGGCTCTGGAACTTCAACTCTATGCTGTTTAAAACCTTTGACACAATGATTAGGAGTCACAATAGACTGTGTCAACCTTGACTAGGTCTGAAGACATATGGTGACCCTCACTAATCCACTTCTCTACACAAACCTGTTCATAAGTATGGCCAAATGAAATAATGACAAGGTTAGGCATTTAATTGCAGTGAAATTGAACATCCGAATTCCTGAGGAGGTACTGGCATGCTGCTCAAGCTTCCAGGAGTTTCCTTTATAATCACTTTACATGCTTATGAGGAATCTCTTTCTTGTTCTGCAATCCCCTCAAATGATTCATTCATTAAAAAAATCCTGTCCTATTCTATTTTCAATTCAATTGATGGTTCATTGCAAAATATTATGGAGACTCTCAATAGCATCATGGAAAGATGACAAACATCTGTGAACATCAAATCTCAAATCATCATTGACAACCCTAGACATAGGCAACAACTGCAGTACTTTCCTTTTGCATGATGCTTGTCCTACTTCTGACTCATCTTTGCATGGTACAGAAATGTGAGAAATATCTGAAGCAACTAATACCCAAGATATTAGATTGGTGCCTTTCAAGAGGCTCTTTTATGTCACCTTCTTTTGTTACCACAAAGGCTAAGATCACCCGTGTCAAGTAAGATTTCTATAGAATTAGACCACAAGTCAGAGATAACACCTCAAAAGATATTACAAGAACAAAATTCCTGTACTCTTTGACATTAGATAATCAAGAAGTACAGAGTGATCATATTATATCCATGCTCAGAGTTCACAGAAAAGGAGATAAAGCTTCAATGCCTTTATGTAAGTCTCCATGCATACTTTCTTATCAAAGATCTCATATCCACCACAGAACACTTGTCGCAAAGGTACAGGTATATTCAAAAGTTGTCCTAACATTTCAAACATGATATCATCCTCATCCATAAACAACTTGAATTGAAAGTACTGGAAATCAGTTCGCTGAATTTTGTGAACATTGGCCATTGATTTAAAAGATTTGCTCCTTCCACTTCACCATTTTGTGTACTTAATATAGGCAATGCAAATACCACTCCATTACGGAGCTGCAACAAGCATGCCCTTATCAGAGGAAAATACTTGTGCTCGTTGCACAATGCTTCTTGAACTATTGAAGAGGCTCCATTCTTAGTTTCACAATGAGTCCCTTAGATTCCACCAACCATATCCTCTTACGAGCTTCATCCAATGAGATTTTACCCTGTTTGCTTGTTTCTAGTGCTATAAGCTCTGAATACCTGTTCCTACCTCACCAACAAGTAGGAATAGGAAGGTGTGGCCAGCCAATGTTCCACTGGTCAATTTTATTGATGCGAGAAGGCCTGAGAGAACCACCGAAGCTGTTCCCTGAATTAAAATTATTCCTAAATAACAAGCATTTGCCATATTACAAGTAAACATAATCAAATAGAACAATAACGGAACACATTGTTCCGATAGAACAATGAGCTCACAAATACTTCAAACTTAAGATAATGGTGGTTGAATATTGGAACCTATCGCCCTTCTGGAAAATGCTAGCAAACAAAATGATGTTGTATGCATCTCTGAATTATAGAACTTTAAGGGACACTGTGACATCAACATTAGATTCCTGCTTTTCGATAGGATTAATAGGATGTGGGAAGTCTACAACTAGTTCCTCAGTTGAACACAACATATAACCAATTACCCCGCTTGGATACATGGGAACAGTTGTCCATGCATAATTAATAGAGCCTTTGAAAATTTGGTGGCAAGCTGAAACAATATCTTCAATGATGGGCATGTTCAACCAAATACTTTCCGCCTAGGTACACACTACACCTCCTGGTCACAAAGCTCTTGCAAACACTCTCCTTCAAAGGGACCATGAAATTTGTCTGGCTCATTGTATTCTGGGCAAATGACCAACAAAGCTGGCTTCTTGTTAAAATAATATTCCACCATAGCTTCATTTGAAATTTCCCTTGCTGCTAAAAACTGTGCTTTCTTCTTGTATTGCTTCCCAAAAATATCCATAGGGATTCTTCCACACCAAGACCAATAAATATGGGAAAATTTTTACTATATGCTTTGATGAATTCATGAACTTTTAGGATTTGATTTTTAAAGCAAAAGCATCTGGAGCAACCAATTTTTTAAATAAGAAACAAGTGAATCTGCTTTCCGTGGGCCTGTGTAATTCAAGCATGAATGAGATCCATTAGATGGCTTCTTTTCTCAGGTTCTTTCTCTGGACAATAAGATCTGTGCTGGATCCCACTTTACCAACAACTAGAAAAATAAAATTGTAGAGAAAATATGATGCAAACTTCTGTATTTCTTTGGAAATGTGGCACTGAACAACAATGTTTTGCTTTCTCCAACACGAGGCATGTCCGTCTATCGAACTCTTTTACGTATCTGTGGCTTTAAACCCCTATGTCAAGCATTTGATCCAACTCATCCAATGCAAATATTTCACCATTGAGAGGGAATCCCTACCCCTCAAAAAGATATGCAAGTCATCCCGGAGTTGCAACAAGAATATCAACACCCCTCCCTAACTCCTGAAGTTGTGTAGTAATCGCCACCCCTCCATAAGCAATCACTACCTTGATTCCAATTTGGTATGCAAGCTTTTTAGCCTCTTCATCTAAATAATTAATCTTAGGTATGTGAGGTTGCCCAAGGTTGAGCAGTGTTCCCAGCAACAAGGAAGTAGAGATAAGCACAGGTGAAGAGCACACAACTTACAAGAAAGAAAAAGAGCCGAGGATAAAAGATATGCAATAGCCCAAAACAAAAGAGTAGATATGAAATTATCGGATATTTGCACGCAAATCTGTAACAAAACAATGAAAACATAAAGATACCTTTTTTGACCACACCATCTGCTTTCTTTGAATTCAAAACCATATTTTCCTCTCGAATCAACTTCTACCAATAACACAGATGTTGAATTCCAATACTGCCCTAGTTTTGTTAGTTTCACCTTCACCTAAAACTATTTATATGAGTAATGTTGCCTTTGCAACTTAAGCAAAACATAGTTTTCTCACTACCAGACACAAGAAAATTTTCCCAAATGCTGAGAAACGTCAATAAGCAAAACAACAACTTACACCAAAACCTCCGATTCTTTGGTTGCTCTTCTATCTGATCCTGGCTGCAATAAAACTAATCCCTCCATGCAGATAAGATCATAAATAATTTAGATCAATCTCCAACAGCAGAGAAAACTAAATTCCACAACACGCAATTACAGATATTTGTTTGTCTGTATGTATGTCTTCAGCAAATTTTGCAGGGATGGTCAATAAAATTGGTTTGTATGCAGGCCAAGAGCATTAATGCATTGAAGTGGCCTAGATCATTTGTGATTCTACAATATCACATGGCCATGACCAAATATATTAAAAAAATAAAAACTGCAAATGTTGCCAGAGAAGGAAAACCTTTTAAGCAAGTTAAGACATCATGCATGTGTGTTAATTTTAGGTATGTTTTATGCTTAGAGCAATTTATTTCTATTTTCACAGTTAGCTCAATATCGTTTCCAGATTAGCAATCACATCAGCGTTAAAGTAAATTGCAGATAGAACATAGACATAAATTGTAGAAAACAAGCCAAGACAAGAGGACACAAGATGTGGCGCTAGCCAGGAACAAACCCCAATGTGGGAAACCCTTGATCAATTTTTCTTATATGTTCTTCAATAGTTCAACAGAGAGAGAGAGATAGTACATTTACAACAAAAGTCAACACTTTGACTTATCTAGATAAGAGCATAGATCATCTCTAAGAAGATGATACATGAGATTAGTTGAAGATACGCTGCTTCAATTGATTCTCCAAGGTGACTCCTTCACCTATCATTGTGTTGCATTTCGTCATCATGCTGCACCATGTTGCACCTCACCGTGCTGCACCATGTTGCACCCATCATCACTATGTTGCATCTCATCATGCTTCACCAATCATGATTGTACCATGTACTTGCTGCACCAAGCATCATTGTTGTCCCAAGTACTATTGTTGCACCTAGCTGCACCATGTACGTGTTGCACCTTGTTGTTGATGCTATTCCATTGTGCCACTGCTGCACAATGTCATTGTTGTTCCAACATGCTGCTGTTTCATCATTGTTTTGAAGTTGCTCATGTTGCCACACAACTGTTCCAAGTGGTATACTAAACCATGTTGACACACAACATGTCTCATGTGCTTGCAACTCCATGCTTGCCATGCTTACCTTAGTATTCCTTTGCTATCCCATTTACTATACAACTGTCCCTTGCCACTGCTGCCTAGATATATAGGTGTCGCTGTTGTCCCTAACAGTGATGCTATACCTTGCTGCTGTCCCCTTAGCCTTGCCATACCTGTTGTTGTCCCATGTGTCTTAGCCGCACCATGTGGCCCAACTGTCCCAGTTATTAGCATCGCTGTCCTGGGCATGTTTGAGTCCTCAAACTCTCATGCTATCCCTATTTTGAGGGTCACCTACAACCCACCTTTAAAGCCGTGTAGGTACTCTGAGGACATATCATGAATGTGCCACTTTTAATGTGAGATGGATGAGACTAACCAAAGAATAACCATAAGATACCCAGAGTCCTACCATTTTTTGTTTTCATGTATGCTTTTTCTTTTAACGTAGTGTTACATCATGAGAAGAAGCTTCATTAACTCTTTTGCAAATCTTGATAGAGATGTTTGGATATTATGCTTTGGTGTTCTGGTTATGATATTCAAAGTGTTTTTTTCACTGGTATCATTGTATGGTGAAGCAACAAAAATTAGAGTTTTTGTGCTTTTAATATGTAAGATATACAATATATTGTAAGTAATATTTTTATTAATAAGATGAATGTACAAGAGTGATTGAATGTTACAATGAAGGCCCACTTATATATCTAGGTAGGTGCCCCTTCAATGAACATGTCCCTTAGAACATGCCTCTTCATTAACTAATCAATTAATTAACTATAACTATGTTTGATATATATTTATTTATATTTATTTTATTTTATATAAGTTGTATTTGTAACATTGTGCCTCTTTTTAAAAAGCATTGTCTTCAAAGCTTGTTGCTGACAACTTTTTTGAGGTTGCATGTGTCATTTTGGCATATGTACGCTGTTGTTAATAACTTATCTTGAAACGGTTTATCCATTCTTCTTTCAGACTCTGTTTTTTTTTTCCATATATATATATATATTATTCTTATTGTATTTTTTTCATTTTTGTTATTATTATATATATTTTTTAATTTTCAACTTTATAAAAAACTATTATAAGGTATAGCCTTAATAAAGTTACTTTATAATAAATTTATAAAGTGACTTTTGTGTTAAAGCAATAATTGTATTTTGTCATGGCGCACACATTTCATTCTGTATGGTGGTGTCCATACAACGGGATTCATTATCTTCGAACGATCCGAAAATGGCTGACAGTTCTGTTGGATATTTTTTAAATGGAGAAATACCAAAACCAAATAAAAACTCACCACAGAGCCAATGCTCTGTTTACTCTGTCCAGGATCTTTTGCAGAGAACCTCTTAAAAACAAAATGACTCAGATGACACCATTACACAGTCACAAAGCATTTCTATTAATTAAAGACAAACATTCTGTTACATATTTCTTCCTCTGTGCAAAGAGGGAATAAAAAAAAATACTCTGCTGCTCTCACAGATTTTCCACTGCTGTGGATATTACATAAACATCATGGTGTTCCTCTGTTCTTCTCTTTGTTTCTCTTGCAACTCCCGCGGGGGCACACAATGCTCTCTGTTCTTCAATGGCCAAGTTGTGCGTTCAAATACAACTTCATGAACAACAAAAAAAATGGGGGCTCAACACCATTACTATGCCTCTGTTCTGTATGCAATACCGTGTGCAGCCTCAATGCACACCATACATCACAATACGAAAAAAAAAAAAAAAAAAACTTCTCTGCGTGCCCATATACACCACGCCAACATTGTCAACTGCAAGACGCAGGCATCCCTTTACAACATATATGAAAACATATATATAAAAACATATACAACAACGTGCCCATAACCATATTAAAGATATGGGACGTATGCCCATCATCTCATTAAAACCGCCACCTAATTCTACGTAGAGCCCATAAAAAAAACATTAACTTTTCCTTCCATGGCGGTCAACCACAAAATGACAAAAAAAATTGATTTGACGCGGGCGGGGTCGGCTGACGTCACTTCGGTGCCATGTGTCGCCACCCCATTCGTCACGCCCGGTCATTAACCTCCGCGCAGCTTCGCGCCGATCCGAGCCCGCAGAACCGATCCGACGGAATTCGCACGCCAAGGTCCGGCAAACGAAATGACCTTTAGCGTTCGGGGAAAGCGGTTTCAGCGCTCGTACATGGGACGCGTGGCGGAGTGTGATTGCGGCGGCACCCTTCATACGGAAACAGCCTTCTGCCAAAGGCGGTGCGGGGAGACCGGGCGGATTTGTTCTGGCGGTTTTGGGTGCAGCGGTTTGGGCGTTGGTACGACTGCTGAGTCGGCTGCCCACGTCCGCCTGCTGCCTGCAGTTGGAATTAACATTCCAACACTCCCCTTTAATTTCAACTGCTGGGCATTAGGACATACCCAAGCACTTCCTCTCGTAGAGGGATTCACCAATCTTCCTCGCATAGAGGGATTCACCAACTGCTTCTAATGCAGTTCACAAACAAACAAAGTTGTCTTCCTCTTAATAGAGGGATTAACCTGAAACTGTGCTTAAGAGCACATTCCTCATGACAGAGGGATTCACCATGTGACTGTGCTTAAGAGCACCTTCCTCATGACAGAGGGGTTCACCATTACAATGTGCTGAAGAGCACCTTCCTCATGACAGAGGGATTCACCTGTTGTAAAAAAACATCTTCCTCTTAACAGAGGGATTTACCAAACTATGCTAAAGAGCATCTTCCTCTCAACAGAGGGATTCACCGAATGACTGCTTCAAATGCAGTTCCAAAACAAACAATCATTGCACTGTTGTGTGTGCAAACTCATTACATTGTTCTTTTATGCTGCTGCATATTCTCTGCTGCACTGTTGTGCCATCTTCTTTACTGTGTCTACCCCACACTGCTGTGTCTACACTTGCACTGCTTGTGCACTTTTCAAAGACAAAATACTCTGTCTTTTCTGGAACAATTACACTGTCCCAATTTACAAATTTACACTGCTGTGTGTAAACATTTCTTACACTCACTGCTGTTGCATATATTGCATTTCAATTCAATGAACAACAAATTCATTACATTTACCTTTACTGCTGTAAGGAAAATTTCTTTTGCATGTGCTGCTGTTCAAAACTTCTTGCTGCTGCATTTTTCACATTTGCATTTCTGTGTGCTTCTCCTTCTTGCCATCATGCTGCTGTCCATAACCTTTCATTTCTTCAACAAAACTTTAATGCTGCTGCGTTGCCTCTGCAATTTGCATTGTGGCTGCCTTTTGTTTCATCATACTGCTGTGTGCCCATACACTAACTCCTGTTAACACGGGCTGCCCCTGTTCCTTTTTACACCCTTGCTTCACACAATCTTCATCTTCATTTTTTTATTTTCATAATGCACTGCTGTGCAATTCCTTTCGATTTTCTGCTACCACACACATTCTCATTCACCCATGTGCATTAAAAATCTATTGTCCCTGTTTTTCTTTATGCATTTCTTTGCATGCTGCATTGCATATGAAAACAAATATTACATTTTTTTGCTGTGTATTGTACTCACTCTGCTGTGAGTGTGTTCTCTCACAATACATAGAAGGAAACTACCTTCCATTGCTATGCATTTCAATGCATGTGCTCCATAACAAAAAAAATTCAAACTGCTGTTTTATGTTTTGTCCTCCCACTGCTGTGAGGGTTTCCATGCTCTGCATACTCCTTATTGCGCCGCTGCACTTTACATTTGAGCGCTGTCCCCTTTTCTTCTGCTGTTATGGCAGATTTAACTTCATATTTTTCTTTATAAAAAAAAATCTTCATCAAGGAGTGACTGTTAATACAGTTCAGCAATAAAAATTACAAGCTCCCCTTTAATGTATGCTTGTCTTCTTTTGGCAAGTTTTCTCAAAACAAACTTAGATCAGCTGCGTTGCTTAAGGGCTTTCACACTGTATTTCTTTTCTTCTCCATACTTGTGTAACTTTCTTCTTTTGCATGGGTCTAGCTTGTGTAAGAGCCCATGTCAAGTTACAATCTTGTGCCATATGCCCAATGTTATGACACTTGAAGCACTCAACTTTATTCATGAATAAGAATTCATGATTTCTTCTTGTGAAATTATTTCTTGGAGATTGTCGGGGACCACAACATCTATCTCCATGAAATGCTCTACAGTCTTTTGCCATATGACCAAAGTTTGAGCAAACATAACAATAACCATAAAATGAACTTTGGTACCTGGGAGATGGAGGTTTCCTTGATGTACTTCTGAAGCCTTGCTGCCTTGAGATCCTTTGATGATCACCATTGCATCTTGCCTTCTTGACATCAGCTACATTGCTTCTTGGAGCTGGTTTTCTGCTTGGAGCAGGATTTCTTCTATTGCAGCCTTCATTTTTCTCCTTGCCTTTGTTGGAACTAGGAGCTTCACAACTTCTTTCTGGCTTCTTCACATCTCCTTTGCTTAAAGCATCTTCATCCTTGTTTGAGGGTTCACCTACATACCCAAGTCCTGATTTATCAGATGGAGATCTGTGATAGCTGAGCATGTCATCCAAAGCTTGAGAGCTCTTCATGATCTTGTTCATCCCTTCAACCTTCTTCCTGAGGAGGACAATCTCTTCTTCTAACTTTTCACATTCATTACTTTTCTTTGCTAGTTGTCCCTCAGTTTCTTCCTTGCTACGAGTAGCTTCAGCTGCTACTATTTTGAAGGAGATAATATCTGTCTTCATTTTGGAGATTTCTTCATCTTTTGTTTGACTGCTCTTCATTTTCTTTTCAGCTCCTTGTGCCTGCTTCTTGGCTTCTTGTAGTTCGGACTTAAGGGAGGAGACCTCTACCTTGTACTGTCCAATCTCTTCTACAAGCTTACTCACTTTCATGTGCCTTTGTTCAAGTTGACTTGTCAAGACATCTGCCTGCTTCTTTGCTTCATTCAGCTGATTTGTCATGGATATGACTTCTTCATGATGTTTCTTCTTGCATTGGTCAAGCTCCTTCTTAAGCTTGGCAAGTTCTTCATTCTTTTCTCTTACTTGAAGCTTGATGAGGTCAAGCTTTTCATTCTCAGCTTCTATGATGGGTTCTTCTTGACTCATTGTCATGGTCAGTGCTCCCTTTGCATGAAGGTCATGCAGTCTGTCCCATATATCCTTTGCTGATGTGTATTTTCCTAGATTCCTCTTCACAGAATCAGGGAGTCCATTCAAGATAGTCTTTGTTGCTTGTGCATCATACTCCATGGATTCTTCATTCATCTTGCTGTCATCAATCACTGACTCCCAGACTTCAATCCCCTCAGACATTAGGAAAGCCCTCATCTTTATTTCCCATACATCAAAGTTTCCATCAAACTTTGGGGTTTCAAATAGAATGTATTCAAATGGATTGCCTTCTTGTTTAGTAGAGGAGGGAGACACATTTTTAGCAGGCTTGGAGGCTTTCTTCTTTGACCTTGCCATTCTTATCTAGGCTTTAAATACTTGACTGTGTTTTCTTTTAAATCACTGACTGTTCTCTTAACAGTAATAGAAAGGAAAGCTTTGAAAAGTACCTTAACTCTTTTGGCTGAGTCTTCACACTGCTGGAGAAGTTTGACTGCTGCAACCACACCTTCCTTCAGCTTCTTTGAGTCTTCAAAGAGCCTGGACTAGCTCCGATACCACTGTTGGATATTTTTTAAATGGAGAAATACCAAAACCAAATAAAAACTCACCACAGAGCCAATGCTTTGTTTACTCTGTCCAGGATCTTTTGCAGAGAACCTCTTAAAAACAAAATGACTCAGATGACACCATTACACTCTGTCCAGGATCTTTTGCAGAGAACCTCTTAAAAACAAAATGACTCAGATGACACCATTACACAGTCACAAAGCATTTCTATTAATTAAAGACAAACATTCTGTTACATATTTCTTCCTCTGTGCAAAGAGGGAATAAAAAAAAAAACTCTGCTGCTCTCACAGATTTTCCACTGCTGTGGATATTACATAAACATCATGGTGTTCCTCTGTTCTTCTCTTTGTTTCTCTTGCAACTCCCGCGGGGGCACACAATGCTCTCTGTTCTTCAATGGCCAAGTCAAAACATTACAGCCCTCTCTCTAATATCGCGCACTGCTGTGCGTTCAAATACAACTTCATGAACAACAAAAAAAATGGGGGCTCAACACCATTACTATGCCTCTGTTCTGTATGCAATACCGTGCGCAGCCTCAATGCACACCATACATCACAATACAAAAAAAACTTCTCTGCGTGCCCATATACACCACGCCAACATTGTCAACTGCAAGACGCAGGCATCCCTTTACAACATATATGAAAACATATATATAAAAACATATACAACAACGTGCCCATAACCATATTAAAGATATGGGACGTATGCCCATCATCTCATTAAAGCTGCCACCTAATTCTACGTAGAGCCCATAAAAAAAAACATTAACTTTTCCTTCCATGGCGGTCAACCACAAAATGACAAAAAAAAATTGATTTGACGCAGGCGGGGTCGGCTGACGTCACTTCGGTGCCACGTGTCGCCACCCCATTCGTCACGCCCGGTCATTAACCTCCGCGCAGCTTCGCGCCGATCCGAGCCCGCAGAACCGATCCGACGGAATTCGCACGCCAAGGTCCGGCAAACGAAATGACCTTTAGCGTCCGGGGAAAGCGGTTTCAGCGCTCGTACATGGGACGCGTGGCGGAGTGTGATTGCGGCGGCACCCTTCATACGGAAACAGCCTTCTGCCAAAGGCGGTGCGGGGAGACCGGGCGGATTTGTTCTGGCAGTTTTGGGTGCAGCGGTTTGGGCGTTGGTACGACTGCTGAGTCGGCTGCCCACGTCCGCCTGCTGCCTGCAGTTGGAATTAACATTCCAACAAGTTCAAAGACAATTCCCCCACGGATTCATTATCTTCGAACGATCTGAAAATGGCTGACAGTTCAACGACAATCCCCCCACCTTTTACCCAATACCGCCCGAGAGTCACCGACATTGGCAACCAGTGGAGACTTCTTGACACCATGGCCACCGAGGCCGTCGTCCCAGAGCTCTTGTCACCACAACTCTCGGGCTCTGCAAGAACAATGTCAGCCTTAAGGAGATCATTTTTCACGGCCTTGTGAAAGTCCTCCGTTGGAGAACGCGATGTCATCAAGTATGAAATTTATAAAGTTTTCTTTAATATATGTCGTTGCGTCGTTGCAGCCATGACCATCAAATACTTCATACAACACCATCTGCTTCGGGGATTTGAACTCGCGATCACTCAGGTGGTTTCCCGCCACATTGTCAATGCAGATGTGCTTGTCTTCCATGCTTGACTTCAAACCAATGTCGGCCCAACTTCCAGAGCGCAAGACAATGAATTTCTGGGCGCCGGATGGCAAAGAGATAGCTTGAGTGTGAATATAATCGTTTGAATCCTTATATCTCAATTCAATTTTTTGTGCCTCTCGTTGGTTTTCAGCTTTCAAAACAAACATTTGACAATCATCGTTGATTTTGCTACCAAATAATTCCCCTGGAATTTTTACATCTGTTGATGGTACCAGTGGTCGGATTGCTTGTAATTTTTAAAGCATACAGAGACAAAGAGGATATGCAGGAGTATTTTTCCACAGTCCAGTCGCATCATCACGAGTGTAGAGTTCATGCTTGTCAATAATCACAATAACATACACAATTTGATGACAATCTTCAAGTGTCGCATATTCTAACGAAACTTCTTGCCCTGGAGATAAGTTTGACAAAATAGCTATAAATCTTGGACTTGTGTGATTTCCTCCTCTCTAAATATTTGAATGATGGCATGGCGATGAACATCTGATCTTGAAAACATATAACCTGGTTCGACAAGATATACTAAACCGCAATTGAAGTTGAAATTCCTAGCCTCCAAGGTAATCTTTAAAGGAACACCACCCCTTTCAAGTTCTAGGTCACAGTTTCCAACTTCACAACTTTCATCTAGTGGATCCACGTCATCTTTTTCATCGTCTTTATGAGCGATTTGAAATGCATATCGAATTCATCATAACATTCATCTTAAAGATTTACTTCGTCATTTGGTTCTTCATTCACTTCAATAGCTTCAAATTTATGTTGTTCCATGTTATAATCTTGCAAGCTAGAAATATCATCCTCTTTTTCTTCTGCAAAATGGAGCAATTCTTTATGAATAATTTTAGCAATTCTTTATGAATAATTTTTGTAGGTTCATTTTTTTCCTGCTTGCTTTTCTCTTTAGGTGTCATATTCTTCTTTGTCAAAACACTAATTGACTTTTTGACATTATTGTCAACTTCTATTGTAGGTGTTGAATTTGGTGTTTTGATAGCTTTTAATGATTCTGTAAATGATCTTTTTATTTGTTGTAATGCTTCTCCAATTTCATTTAACAATTTAGATTTATGACATTCACTTAATGCCATGATTTTAGGGCCTAAGCTTTAATGGCATAATGTGCCACGAATAACATCCAAGGGGTCGTATGGCTTCGATACCACTGAAGCGACAAAACTTAGAGTTGTTGTGCTTTTAATATGTAAAATACACAATGTATTGTGAGTAATATTTTTATTAATAAGATGAATGTACAAGAGTGATTCAATGTTACATTGAGGGCCCACTTATATACCTAGGTAGGTGCCCCTTCAATGAATGGTCATCTCCCTTAGAACATGCCTCTTCATTAACTAATCAATTAATTAACTATAATTATGTTTACTATATATTCATTTATATTTATTTTATTTGATATAAGTTATATTCGTAACATATGACCCTTTTAAATTTGTTTAAATCTCCATAATATGTTTTGATAACTATATATTAAACAACTATTTTGTAGTGATTATATATATATATATATATATATATATATATATATATAAGAAAAATGAAATCCCAAAGTAGAAAAATAACAGTCACATCCAAAAAATTATCAGCTATGAATAAAATAACTTGGAATTAACATTCAATTCAACTTGTTTGGAAAAAATCGCTTAACCAAATTTCCTTGTGAAAGAATAGTCTAAAATACATGAGTAATGGTAAAGCAAGAATGCATCATTTTCCTTTAACAACTCAAGGAGAAAAATTGAGGAAAGATGTCATCAAATACCCCCCAAAGTGTTCCATTATGTTGAAAAAGATCTCTTCTCCGCTCTTGAAAATATCCTTCTAGTATTATGTGTGCATGCAAATGATATTACTGAAGAGATGACCTTCTAATAGGATTCCAAAGATAATTGTCATAACTTAATTTATTAAAAAGGATTATTAAACAAAATAAAACTAGAAACGAATCTAACTACTGAAAAGATATAATAAGTGGAAAGGAATTGTAATAGTTGAATCGTGTTGCCATTTGAAACAAGACTGAATGGCAACCCTTATTGAAATGATACACCACTGAAAGAAATCTCAACCAAAATCTACAGTAGGAACAAAGGTCTCCCTCTTTCAAATAGTTGCCTTGTTACTGTTGACATTCTCACTTATGAAAAACATAACAAAAGGATGTTGCATTGTACCCTAAAGCTAAATAAAAAATATATGCAACATTTATTCATTTATTTACTATCTTGTTGAAAATGCAGCAAGAAAAATCTCAGTTTGATTTTCCTTGGTCAAACTAGAGAAAATTCAAATTTCCATTTTAGTAGACAACTTGGATGAGTTAACTTTAGTGACATGGCTTGTGTCACCCAATTAGCTTAGATAAATCGAGTTGGAATACTTGAGTTTAGTTGAGCATGAGTGATTGCTAATTTCTAGCAATCTAATTCAGTTAAATTGAGTTATTGTCAGTTAAACTAGTTCTAACTGATAAAGGAACTAATGGAAGGTCAAGTTGTGCAATGTGACTTCAGTCACACTTAGTGATCAACCAGTTAACTGATCAATCAACCCAAAATAACAGTTGCATGCAGAGAATTCAAGTTACCCAGTTGAGGTGGAGGTTCCAAGGCAATGTACTATCAGTGGTAGACTATTTTGAAGTGTACAGGTGGTGCATGCAGTTAGAGGATCAACCCAGAAGGATTGTGCAATTCGAATTGAGGATTTTCCTATTTAATAGGGGCCCAATTCCTCGAGGAACAATGCAAGGAAATAAGAGCTTGGAGGGGTTGAAAATTGGCTAAGTGTTGTCCAGAGTCAATCAGTCAGGTAAAGGGATAGACTATGCATTTGCAGGTTGTGCTTAGGCTTGAGAAACATATGTATTTCATATCTATTCTTTGATTAATGCAATACATATAGAAAGGGGTTTTGAGCAATTGCTTTCCCCTAGATAAATCTCTGTGTATGTGTGTTAAATCTTTATGCATGCTTATGATTTGTGCTCGTGATCGTGAATTGAATTCCGCAGAGGAGTAGAGTAGATTTGAGTTTTGTGTTTTAGTAAATTACATGAGCAGTTTCATATCTACACATTAATTTCTACATGGTATCAAAGGAGGATTCACAGTAGAGTAGAAAATTCGAAGTTTTTATTGCAGGAGCATCAAATTTGCAGGATCAATTCTTCAGAGCTAGCAGGGTGGCTTTCTATGATGTAAGACTTGAGTATTCCCTTGAGGGAATCTCAAACTTTGTTGCTTGGAAGGACCGCATGGAGGCGGTACTAGAGGAAAATGGGTTGAAGGAATTTGTTGAGCAAGACATTCCAAAACCAGGATCAGCTGACATCAAGGATCTAGCAGAATGGAGGACGTGTGTAGCCAAGGTGAGGAGAATCATATTGGAGGGAGTAAAGGACCACATTGTCTCCAATATCCACGAAAAATAAACCGCGTATGTAATGTGGAAAGCACTGAAAAATTTGTTCCAGAATAATAATGACCATAAGAAACTGACACTCAAGGATAAGCTTTGAAATATCAAGATGCAGAAGAATGACTCTATTCAACAGTACCTGCGCAGGTTCACACAATGTCGTGATGAACTTGGTGGATTTGGTGTTACTATTGTAGAAGATTATTTGGTAAGCCTAGCCCTTCTAGTCCTTCCCAAGAGTTGACATAGCTACCAAGATTCAGTGAACGAGAGGGAAAAACTACCAAAATGGGAACACTTATGGTTTGATTTAGTACAGGAGGAGATAAGGCAGAATACTAGAGATGGAAATTCATCCAAGTGTGAGGATGAAGAGAACTGTGCTTTGGATGGAAAGGAAAGGAAGGGGAAAGGGAAGAAATCCCAATCCAAACTAGAGTCCAGTCAAGGGGGCAAGAATAAGGACTCGTCCAAAATTAAATGCTTCGATTGTCATGAATTCGGGCATTATGCCATGAAGTGTCCACACAAGAAGACAACCAAGAAGACCTCAAGAGGAGCGGCAGGTGAAGCTTTGGCTTTGCATTTCAAACTTGAATTCACCCTTATCGCATGCATGGTGAGCACAATGATGGGGAGCGTGTGGTACTTGGACAATGGTGCCTCGTTCCACATGACAAGAAATAGAGAATTTTTCAGTGACCTAGAGGAGGAAGACCTCCATATGCACATTGAGATGGGAGATGATGGGACATATAGCGCAACCGATATTGGTACAATTAATTTTCAAAGGAAGTCTAGCTCCCTCTCAAACTCAAGGATGTCATGTTTGTTTTGGGCCTAAAGAAAAATCTCATCTCAGTTGCTATGTTGGAAGACTTTGGTTACGATGTGATCTTCATTAGAGGGAAAGCATTCCTAAGACACATGGCCATGGGAAAACGGAAGCGGATTGGGGTTCGTGTGAAGAACCTATACAAGCTAGATGTGGAAGATTGTGCTGCATTAAGCACGAAGGTAGAGAAGGTGTAGAGCCACGATGTCAGTGAACTATGGCATAGAAGACTTGGCCATTTGCATCATGGCACCCTGAAGATTATGCAATAGATAACCATAGGCCTCCCTAAAGTATCACTTGAGAAACAAGATACATGCAAAGGGTGTACCTTAGGGAAGTACACAAAACCCTCATTCCATGCTCGGGACAACAAACGCATGCAATCCTTGAAAGGATCCAATATGATGTCTGTGGAACTTTTTCGATAACCTCCACTTTTAGGCACAAATATTATGTTATCTTTGTAGATGAATTCTCACAAAAGTGTTGGATTTTCTTCATGCGAAAGAAGGATGAGACATTCTCCAAGTTTGTAGAATTCAAAGCACTAGTAGAGAAGGAAGCCGACAAGAAGGTGAAGGCTCTCAGGAGTGATAATGGAGGTGAGTATGTGTTGAATGAGTTTAAAAAATTTTGTGCAAAAGAAGGCATTCGATGGGAGTTGACAACACCCAACAACCCACAACAGAATGGGGTGGTTGAGATGAATAACCATATTGTTGTGGGAGAAACGAGGGTAATGTTGCATGACCAAGGCCTACCATTGCATTTGTGGGTAGAGGCATGTAACACAACAATATACTTGTAGAACTAGAGTCCTCATCGAATTCTATGAATGATTACATAGGAGGAGGATTTCTCGGGGAGAAAGATGGATGTGTCTCACTTTAGGATCTTTGGAGCCTCTGTTTACTGCCATGTCTCCAAATACTCTAGGAAAAATCTTGAGACAACAATTGAGTTGGGAGTATTTGTTGGTTACAAAGAAACTCATCACAACTACCGTGTGCTTTCCATCCCTCAGAATGACAGTTGTGCGAAGGGATGTGAAATTTGATGAGGAGAAGGAAATGAGTTGTTCTCTTGAGAGGGAGTTTTAGTTGCAACCAGATTAGGAGCTTTTGTCTCCAAAGGAGGAACCTCAGGAAGTTGTGGAGAATCCACAAGTAGAGGAACACAGAGTGGAGACAACCACTCAAGCAGAAACATCTAGAGAAGTGAGAAAATGAACCAGAGAAGTTGAGAGGCTATTGCATGATGCTAGAGAGATTGTGGGAGCACCCACTTCTTAGCGTGGGAAGAGAAGGTCACCAGATCGGTACATTGGCTACATGGCTCTAATGACTGAGTTAGTTGAGACTGAGCCATCCTCTTTCAAGGAAGAAATAGGGCAACCTATATGGGTTGATGCAATGATAGAGGAATTAATGATTCCGTTGTAAATAACAGTGTTTGGGAAATGGTCCCAAGACCAACTGATAAATCAATGGTGGGTTTGAGATGGATTTACAAGGTAAAGAATGCAGCAGACAAAAGCATAAGGCTAGATTTGTGGCTAAGGGATTCTCTCAAGTTGAGGGAATTTCCTATGAGGAAACCTTTGCACTAGTCGCAAGGTATTCATACATTAGATCTATACTTTCTTTGTCAACACAGATGGGGTGAAAGATCCACCAGATGGATGTAAAGACAACCCCAATGGAGTTACTGAGGAGGAGGTGTACATTGAGTGAGCGTTGTATGACCTCAAGCAATCACCCCGTGCTTGGTACACTAGGATCGACAACTATCTCATTGGTTTGGGCTTTCACCAAAAGTGAAGCAGATGCAAACCTTTATCATATTATGGTAGAAGGTAAATTGTTGATTGTTGTCTTATATGTTGATGATTTTATTTTAAAGGGTGATGATAAGTTGATCAGAACTTGCAAGGAGGACCCTACAAGAGAATTTGAAATGAAGGACATGTGCTCATGCACTACTTCCTCATGTTGGAAGTATGGGAAGGATATGGGTAACTGTTTGTCCCTCAAGGAAAGTATGCTATTGAGATACTAAAGAAGTTTCACATGGAGAGTAGAAAACCCATGGAGATACCTCTAACCACCAGTTGGAGGAAAGAAGATGCTACTTCAGGTGAAGTAGTGGAAGCTAACCTCTATCAGCATCTTGTGGGTTCACTAAGGTATTTGATGAACAATTGACCATATATGTGCTATGAAATCAACCAACTTAGTCAAGCTATGGTTAGGCCAACCAAAATATTTTGGAGGGAAGCTAAGCATGTTCTAAGGTACCTCAGAGGCACCACCCAGTTTGGACTATGGTACAAACGGACAAAGGGAGTGAAGTCGTGTGGCTTCACAAATTTAGATTGGGCAGGGAGTCCGTCAAACCAAAAGAGTACATCGAGAGGAATTTTTAGTGTTCGGTTCACAACGGTTTTGTGGTACAAGAAGAAGCAAAGATCAGTGGCACTCAGCTCAGCAGAAGCAGAATACATGGCTGCAAGTCAAGCAACATGTGAGGCAATCTGGATGAAAAATATTCTTGTGGGACTGTTTGGTTAGATGATGGATCCTACTGTGATATATTGTGATAATCAAAGTTGCATCAAGCTCTCTAAAAATCTAGACTTTCATGATCGATTTAAGCATATAGATATCTGGTATCACCATCTACGAGATTGAGTGCAGAGGCAGATCATGTTGCTTGATTACATTCCAACATGGAACAAGATGTATATATTTTGACAAAGGATTTTCCAAAGGGTAAATTCGAGTTCCATAGAGGCAAGATTAGGGTATTTGATAATCCCTTTCTTGCTGAGAGGGAGTGTTGAAAATGCAGCAAGAAAAAATTCAGTTTGATTTTCTTTAGTCAAACTAGAGAAAATTCAAATTTCCATTTCAATGGATAACTTGGATGAGTTAAATTGAGTGACACAGCTTGTGTCACCCAGTTAGCTTGAATAATTCGAGTTGGAAGATTTGAGTTCAGGTGAGCATGATTTATTGCTAATTTATAGCAATCAAATTCAGTTAAATTGAGTTATTGTTAGTTAAACTAGTTCTAACTCTTAGAGGAACTAGTGGAAGGTCAAGTTGTGTACTATGACTTCAGTCACACTCAGTGATCAACCAGTTAACTGATAAATTAGCCCAAAATAGTAGCTGCATGCAGAGAATTTGAGTTACCCAATTGAGGTGGAGGTTCCAAGATAGTGTACTATCAATTGTAGAATATTCCAAAGTATACAGGTGGTGCATGCAGTCAGAGGATGATCCTAGAAGGATTGCACAATTCCAATTGAGGAATTTCCTAATTAATAGGGACCTAATTCCTCAAGGAAAAACACAAGGAAATAAGAGCTTGGAGGGATTGAAAATTGGCTAAGTGTTGTCCAAAGTTAGCCAATCAGGCAGAGGTATAAACTATACACTTGCAGGTTGTGCTCAGGCTTGAGAAACATACATAATTCATCTATATTATTTGATTAAAGCAATACAAATAGAAAGGGGTTTTGAGCAGTTTCTTTCCCCTAGATAAATCTCTGTGTATGCGTGCTAAATATTTGTGCATGTGTATGATTTGTGCTCGTGATCGTGAATTGAATTCCGCAAATGAGTAGAGTAGATTTGAGTCTTGTGTTTTAGTAAATTACATGAGAAATTTCATATCTACACATTAATTTCTACATATCCCACCCTACTTGAAAATTCAAACCTTCAATTTTAAGTGTAGGAGTATTTCCAATGAAGCCATGTGCGTAACAGGATAATATATATACTCACTTTCAGGTTTGAAATATATTATTTGATAAATAACAGTTGCTTCAAATGATAAGGTGTCAAGAATTGTGGAAGAAGAGAGTGGTGCTTTGACCTAATGGTCGTCTAGAACTAACATTTGATGGGGTTGTAATATTCATGGTTCTATTGCTCCTCTAGTCCATTTTGTATGTCCTCCTCAACCATGCCATGCAAATAATTTATCATTGAATGGTTGATCTCTTGGGTTCATGTGAGACATGTTGAGAACTCCTCGATATTCAGTTCTGATGAGTACTCGCCCATCAAACTCGATCCATGATTCTCTAGTCTCCTTAGTAGATTTTCAAAGGTGATTAGGGAAAGATTTTGGATCCTCTTGTAGATATGGAATTTGTTCTTCTGTTAATTCTTGGATTGTAGGTATGCCCTTGATGGCAGTCATGATTTTCTCTTCTTGTGAGGTAGAGACTTTAGCTGTTGCTAGAATATGGGAAATTTCTGAGAGTATCATTCTTCTTCACTCAATAGGTTCTTGAACATCCTTGTATGTTTCCTTGTTGGTTGTTAATTCCCATTTGGCACATGGATTAGTATGTGGAGTGGTTCTTACAATACCCAAATAAAAACATCTTTAAAGAAATAAATGAAATATACTAAAAGAAAGCAATTTCAAAGAAAACTTGTCATGTACTTGGATGCCTTCACATTACTAAGAACTACTGTCACTATTTATCTATTCATCACAAGTTAGCTTTTTCCTTTCAATGTATCAAGCCAAAAATAAAACACACATATAAAAATGTTCTAACCCTTATGAAAAGGCTTTAGAGAAACCCAATAAAGTGGACACGACAGGCTAGGACCCTTTTCAAATATTTTGGAAACAAGGGCGCCTTTGTGTCTTACTGTTTCTCCTCTCCCAAGTCATAGGGGTTACCAATGCTCTAATCCCTTTTTCGCACCTCTCCAACAACAATGCCAAAAATGTTAGTCAAAACATATGTATTTATATTTCCAATACTTAATTATCGAATACAAGATCATAAGACTTAAAGATGCTAGCAAAATATATGCAAGATTAAATCTTGATTTAATCTAATTTGATTTAGTCTAATGTTGGCAACTGCTATTGCAAATCAACATGTAAATGACATGCTTGGAAAGGAAATAAATTAAAATAAACACACACTAAAACAGAATATTATTTGGACAACCCTTGAATTATATCCCCTAGCACAACCTCAGAATAAATCTTTCACTACTTGCAAGAAAGTGTTCATTCATTCAATAACAAGTTGGATATGAATAAACAAAGGATTCTAGTTTTGGTGATTAGTTTCTTGAAATCAAATGTGGAAATTAAAGGATGAAAATAAAGGCATTGAAAGTAACACTATGGAATATGTCATTGGGTCAAAGGACAATAAGTGCCATAAAGATTCTAACCTACAATCTAACATGAAAATGGTTTATACATTTAGGTAAATTTGTAGGAATGGCCTCCTGTTATCATGATGTTCCTTCAATGACCCTTTCCTATACTGGATCTCTTATGCTACAATTCAAAACAACATGAAACCATTAGATCTAACTAAGTTGATCAAAACAAAATAAATAGACAAAGCATTAGTGAAGGCAGTGTAAAAATATGAAGGAAACAATCTAATAAATCTAATCTAAACTAATAAAGTAAAGAGGCAGGTCATTACCTAGCATTAAGGGATCCTTCTCAACTTGAGTGAGTCTACCATGAACACTCAAATTAGATCACAAAGATGCACAAAGGATGAAAAACAAACAACCGTCCATTGATGGAAAAATCAACATTATTACAAAGAGGAGCAACACTTAGCTTGTTGACATAATTGACCTTCCATGAACTACCTATCCATCCTATTACATGAGTGAATGATCAACAACCTCTAGATTTTTTTCTCAATCTCATTATTTGTACAAAAAGGAGTATTGGGTGGATCAATCCGCCAATCTTATATTTTACCCAATTATGAGATAGGTTGAAGAAAAAAAATAGTGACTTTACAAGGCAAGATTAACTATTTTTTCTCTTCAAACTACAAATGAGATATTACATGATGATTATTAGACTTTGAAAATAGTTTATAGTCATTCCCCTTGCGGTTAGAATGATTAATTTTTGCATTTTCTTCAAATTTGGCCATGATTTGGAAATCTTACAAAATTGTGCATTTTTAGAAAAGTAGCCTCAAAGAACCACACATATATTCCAAACCATGATGAATAATGGGAAAAAATATGATATTTATCTAATTTTCTATGCTGGGAAGAAAATCCATGTATCAAAATCTTCAGATTTACCTTCATTTATTCAGGGATCATGCCCAAAGTTGGTAGTCCAGAAACTTTGAAATGTAACAAGATTTTAGTGCTAGCACCTCACACATGTGAGCTGGGTGTGATTTAAATGGTGTAGAATAGGTTCGAAATCACATGATACAAAACCCATGTGCCTAAATTTCTTTAGAAGGCCACAAATATGTCAACCATGATCGGGTATTGAAAGTGCAAGTGCACTGCTAATACTAAAATTGAGTTAAACAATTCACCATAAGTAATAAAAAAACACTTAAACTCAATTTAGAGAATGATTTTTTTTAATTCTATTTTATTTGAATTAATTTTATTATCGAATTTAGAGACACAAAAATGAATCCAATGCTAGATCTTCAATGTCATTAAATAATCCCATTACAAAACTTGGAGGAAATTTACATAAAAATATCCCCAAAACCAAGAAATTAAAGGTTGATAATACAACCTTTAGAATGCCTTTTTAGAATTAGTACGATTTTTTTATGGTTCAAGATTTTCCATGGATATTGGAGTTGTCTAACGAGTTGGAGGAATTGCCTAGACGGTCAAAAGTGACCGGTATCCGGGTAAAATTTTTTCAAAAAATCTTGTAGAAGCAGTGTTTGAATCATGTTTTTGATGGTAGAAATGGATTGAACACCATCAAAAATGTCTAGGACACCTAAAATTTTGAAGTTAAACAACTATAACTTGGATTTGCAAAAATCCTTGTTTGATTTTCTCTAAATATGACCCAAATTTCCATATCTTTCCAAACAACTCCTCCACTTCATTAGACGCGGATATTATTAGATTAGTCCCATAGACAAAATCTACCAGAATCATCTAAAAGATTCATAGATATGGATTAGATATCATACTCTTTGCAACACGGTTTAGTAGATTGCATTACCAAACATACAACAACACACAATTCTATTCATATAGGAAAAATTAAGAGTGAAGATTTTTAATTTGAATGACGCTTTTTGATAGGATCTAAGGGCCAAAATTAACCTTGATGGAGGATGATATTTACATCGGGACATGAGGAGAGATAAGATTTTGTTTGAAAGTTGGGATCCGATAGGATCCAACAGATGAGGTTAAACTTTATTTACGACTGGAATTGACATCGGATTGGAGACATTTCTATGAGTTAACTCTCTTGTCTGACCCAATGGCATACACACATGTGAGGTGAAGTGGGGCTTCACGCATATCAATTCAATTTAATAAGGGTTTAATAACATTAAACCTTAACTCCCACTTTAATCCAATATAATTTGTATTACCCATGTGCTTTGTAAAGTGGGGCTTTTAAGTGTTTTAAAATAATATCTTATAAATTTTGAAAAGGTGACAAATAAATGCTTTTTTTACTTTATACCATACACCATTGAAAAAGTCAACTCTCCACTTTATAAAGCATGTGCATCAAAGATCTATAGGAAACATTTAATTTAGGACATCTTTATGTATTTTTATGGATATTATCTCCTTTTTAGGGGCATTATTAGTTATTGATATGTATATGATTTTTAATGGTATTTAGCTTATAGTGTTAATCATTTAGACTAATATGTGCATTACTTTGAATTTTTGTTAAACATATATGTGCACATATTAATATGTGATTGATAATATTGTTATATAATAAAACAAGTATATAATAATATGCGTATTAATATAGATTTCTATTGATATGCAATATTAGTTTAGTATTTCTCATTATTTTTTATTCAAAAATAACTCTCAAATGTGGTCAATATCATTGTTATGCTTTGATGTTTCAAGGAGAGATTGATTTTGATTAGACAATTTAAAAAAATGGGGGTAGAGGTTAAATGTAAGGGGTAGGTTAAGATAGCAAAAATCATTTTTGAGAGACAAAACAAGGTTAGTAGTAACAATATAAAGGTTTATGTCATGATAGAATTTACCGAGGTAGCCTAATGTTTTAAAGAGGGTCAGATTGGGCTACAACGATTTGGTAGCCTAAAATGGATGGAAAGTCCACCAAATGGATGTGGAGACTTCTTGATTGAATGGAGACCTGAAATAAAATGTCTTCATGTACCAACCATAAGGTTTTGTTGTGAAGGGACAAGAACAAAAAGTATGCAAACTCATTAAATCCTTATATGGCCTAAAACAAGCACCGTGATCCTAGTATGAGAAATTTACCAAGCATTCTTTGAAATTAAACTTTAGATACTTTAATCTTGATGATGCACCTACACTTGTCAAGAAAATTGGAAAACATATTATGTGTCTTGTAGTATATGTATATGATTTGTTGATAACAAGGAACAATGAGAACTATATTGCATCCATAAAGAAAGAGTTGAAGAAATGATTTGAGATGATAGATTTGGGACACCTTTACTACTACTTGGGTATTGAAGTAACCCAACATCCAAGGTATATATATTATTTCTCAAAAGAAGTACGTTGGAGAATTGTTGAACAAGTTTGACATACTGAATGTAATCCTTTGTCTACTTCGATGGAATAAAATCTGAAGCTCTTTAAAGAAGGAAATGAATTTGAGGATGCAACTAAGTATAAAAAACTTGTGGGAAGTCTTACCTACCTCACCACTATTAGACAAAAAATTTCATTTTCTATTGGAATTCTTTCCAAGTTTATGCAAAATCCTTGTGAAGGAAACTGATCTACTGCAAAAAGAGTTCAAAGACACTTGAACGGAAATCCAAAAATTTGACTTAAATATCGATAGGTGTATGACTTCATCTTGATTGGATATTTTGGAGGGGTAACACCTTTTGAATTCTGGAACTCAACTTCCAGATGTTCAAGTAAGTGAACTTCAGTTTCTGGATCAACTCTAGATGGAGTTGTTTTAGGTATAGAAGCATCTATCATTACACTAGGATTAGTTCTAATGTCCTCTTGTAACTGTGGGACTTCCTTTGTAAAGGTAGATGTACCAGAAATGATCAGAGTGATTGTAGTCTCTAATGATGTTGAAACACAAGTTTCAAATAAACCAGGAGAAGTGGACTCAGTTAAATGAGACCTTTTCACCCGGAATGGTTTCGTTTCCATGGTCAAAGACGGTTGACTCGCTAGCCTCAGTGAACGACAGGATTTTGATTGACTTTTTTCCATGATTTCGGATTACTTGATCAACTCAAAATAAAAAGGGGAAATGTTATTCCAAATTAAATTAATTTTATGACGCTTCGACATAACTTTTCTTTTTCAATTTTTAAGAGTTGAGAAAAAGCTAAAGATGACTCTAGTCACCTTCGATTTTTAATGAGCCTGAAGTGACAAGTGCTCAGATGGACCTTTTCTTTTAAGGAGTTGAAAAGGAACGAAAGTGACTACTCCGGAAATCTAGACAAAGGGATTACCAAACCAATCGCAAAACTACAAAATACACCTTGATGGTAAATTAAAGAGAAATTACCAAGGACTTATGTACAACAATCAATCTTCTCGAATGCTATGTTCAGTGCATTGCGATCGATGGGGCGGCAGACACAACTTCCTATGGACAAAGGATATCAACCTATTGTGGTCTCCTAATATATACTCGACGGTACGGGGAGCACAAGTCTGTACTAGCACTTGTCGTATCAAAGAGGAGGAATCACCCAACCTTCGATGAAAATGATAGTTACCAGGTTTTACAACATTGGAATACGTCTCTAGCCTAGACTTCTAGATGTGTTGCGTTAGGTTCCAAAGCGTTTTTATGTTCATTGAGGTTTATTTTAGAGTTGATATTTTTTAGAAGTTTGTCTTTCAAGGTTCACCGTGTGATGTAGATGTAAAATTCCTAAATATGCAATCTAAAATGATAAACAATTGTTTGTTTTCTTTTAGCAATGAAAATCCTAGCTACTAAGGAAAGAAGAGTACGATTCTTTCAACAGAGAGCAAAGAGCACACACTAAATGCACTTTTCCTAAATCATTTTCCACATGCAGTCTAAATGCAAATGAACATGCATGTATTATTATTATTATTATTTTTTATTTTTATTTTTTTTATTTTTTTCCGTTTCCTTAATGTGAGAATGCCAAAAAGGAAAACTAAGTACAGATCAGAACTATTTTCTTTAAAGTGACACTTCAACAATTTCTTTTCAAAACGAAAGGAAGACTAAAACGACACTTTCAATTTTGAATGGAAAACTGCTTTCGACACTTCAAATATTGACAATTCAAATCAAATGTAATGGAAAAAGTACAATCAACTATCTGGAAGATGAAGACTTTATGACACTCTTCTTTTTTACTCAAAATGACAATTACGATACTTCTTTGCATCAAAAAATGACAGTTCGATTAAGCTACTTTTGACAAAGAAGTACTGTAAATGATAGACAAACACATAAAAACATTTACAAATCCTTATCAATGGAGGTTGAATAATGTAAAGGAAGGAGGCTTCAACAATGATATACTAATCATAAGCAGCAAAACTACTAAATAGAGCTGAAAACAAGGAGGAAAAAACCAAATTCCAGAGAGAGAAACAATATCATTCAGTCATCGCACCTGTCCTTAAGGGAAACAGGGATGCATCTCACCTGCAACACACGGGAGGTGCGATGCATACAGGCTGCCAGTTACAGACAATGCGATGGACTAGGGAACGAAACTGAGTTTGGTTTTTGCTCAAAATTTGCAGCTAAGTTCAGTGATTTAGGCTGAGCTATGATAGACAGTAAAAACAAAGTACAGGGGTATGATCTTATGAGGTTATTGAGCTACCACAAGGGCACTTAGGATGTTTTCAAGTCAGATGTTCAGTTCATAAACCAACCTAGAGATTGACTGAAGCAGCGTTGATCTACTTTGCACTTGCATAGCAAGAGCAGTTCGAAGGCTAGCTGGCTTAACTTCAGGCTCCGTCTGTAGTTTATAAAGCAAACAACAATAACAAACAAACAAACTATTCGTTCCCCAATGGAGTCGCCATTTTGTTTCTGGGAAAACTAGTGTCTTTTCAATATGCTAGTCCCACTAAGATGGGTAGCTATCTTAGAAACAAACAATTCAAAGCACTTCGAGTTCCTTTATGTATGATAGATAAGAGAGAAGCAAAGAGGACCAACCTGTATCTTCCGCTTGGCTCCTTGCTTGTTTCCTCTCTCCCTTGATAGAGTTTGCCACTCCTCTCCTACTTGTCCCACTTTAGAGAATACCTGTAGAGGCAAAGAAACAAAACACCATCAAAGCATCTCAATCTATGATATCATAAACAATGCAGAATCAGAAATACATTGACCATACAATTGCATCCACAAATAACAAGATTCACAAATACACGATTATATGGAGGAAAACTCAAAGAACTTTATTGATAGTAGAAATAGAAGAGAGGATTACAACCCAGCTGTCTGATCCAGCATCATCCTCCCAGCATCAAAGCCCTCTTCACCTCATGAAAAGCAAGATCACCCAACAATACAATGTCTCTTCTCAAAGAGAAACCAACAACACTTCCTTACAAATTACAAAATTCCAGCCTCTAGATCTCTTAGATGAGGGATCCATTTACAAATATTTGCAGAGGGGTGAGTCAGCTTTGGTTTTTTATTAGTGTCATTTCATTGGTAGTTCTTGGTTCCACTTGGAGATTTCATTGATCTCTTACTCATCCTTGGGCAAATTCAGAGAGGCAAGTGTCATATGAGAAGTTTCTAGAAGGTTCTCTGGGTTTCCACTTAGCAAACTGTCTCTGCCATTTGTCTACTCTCGCTCATCACACCTCACAGAAGGCTCTTTCAGTATGCATCACACATGGCTAGTGTAGCAGCCAGTATGCATTGCACCATGACCATGGAGCAGTCTGTATGGTCTAGTTTTGGCTAGTTCTAAGTGGTTTTTCAGGTGGAACTTCTGGGAAATGATGTAATCAGTTGACCATGATTCTTTAGGGTATGAAACAAAACTTTTAGGGGTTTAGGAGCCCTTGGTTTATCGACATATATGATTGGGGTTGCAGTGCCCAAATATGTCTATAACAGTACGATTGACCTTCGTGCAACCCTAACCAGCGGCTAAGGTACTTTCGCGCTCCTATGATGATGTATTGTATAGGTTCCCAAGTTATCTCAAGTGTTTTACTTATTCTACCAATCAATTATAGTTATCATCATGTAAACTCATATTCTTACTTGCATTCAATTAACAAATATAATCACATATATTCGTGCATCAAATGTAATATAAACCCAGATCGTAACGAAATATAATCAGATGCATTAACAGAGACTAAATACACAGTAATTGTAGAATACTTCTCTTTATTGATATCTCCAGTTTAATACAGACTCTATCCACCCTGTGCACACAACTGCAGGGGTCCGTGCACTCAGCTGTGAACTTCTACCCTAGGCCTCTGCGCACTTAGTTGCAGAGCCTCTACCTACGCTAAGACCCGAAAACACTTAGACTTATCCAAGCTAGATCACTCTGTAGAAACCATCTCAACTCTACTTCGCTACTAACTACTTAGAGCTTACTAACATACTGACAAAGGCTCTTCCTAATAAGAAATTTAAATATCTAAGAAACCTACTGGGTTTGGTAGATATTGGTGATTGCATCAATGATAAGGAAATGGAAGATATTTTTTGAGGCTTTGCGAGTGAAACATTGCCTAGGGAGACATCAGGTCGACACTCTGTGTTGATGTCTGGATCCCATAATTGAAAAGGTGGTGTTGTTTATTGAGCTCTTTTTTGCATACACACCTGTATGTTTGGGTTGGGGGTTAGCAAGTAAGCCTGATGGTACCTAGAGGGGTTGAAATCTTGATTCAACCTTAGTCCCACTTGGATAGATTTCCCTAGTCAAGAATCTAGTCCATGACATTGTGGTGCATAAATTGTTCAATGACTAGTTGGATAGATTTCCCTGGTCAGGAATCTAGACCATGGCATTGTAGTTCCTAAAATCTCTTCATGTTTTCATATAGTTTGATATCTTCCATTGTATATGTACATTATTAATAGCTCTGTAGTTAAGAGGGAGTGTTAGAAAATGTTAGACAAATACATGGCGAAGGAAAAATATGAAAGAAAACATTAAATTGCATATCTTATTCACAATGATACATATTTATAATACATAGGAGTGACCCTTGGTTTCATATTCCATGTGGCCCCTTGGACTCCGTTTAGTTGTTCAACGTCCACACCAACCCTTAGAGGATTAGGTGTCCAACATTCCCCCCCTTAATCCGAAGGGGTATGTATGAGTCCAAGAAGAGAGCTATAATACAAAATGTGTAAAAATGCATGGAAGAACTAGGCTGAATGTGCTCTCTGGAATGTTGGTATAAGGGGGTGGTTTAAGGATGATCACCAACACTGGAACACTTAGTGAAATTCCCAGAACTCTTCCAAATCTGGCATGAAGCTGAAGCCTTCTGCTAGAGGAAGTGCTCCTCATGTTTTGAAGAGGGAAACCTTCAACCTTGAAAGGGAGGTCTCACGGTCTCACCCTGCATAAAAAGGAGAACCTCAACCTGAAAAGGGAGGTTTGAACCTGTGACCATTTAAGGATGACCACCAAAAAAGGCATGCTCAAGGGAATCTTTGTCTTTGGCTACAACTCTGAATCTAGTATGGCAGGTTATGGCTCAGGCTCGCTTGATGTGGCTTTGAAGCTTGTAGATGACCATCACTTCCACCCCTGTTAGATACAAGGTGAGAAGACGAAGAGATCTCAATTGCAAGACTTTTCAATATTCTAGAACAAGTCGTGACATATGACTAAAATATCTTCTTGGTTGTTGAAGCCCATTGCCAAGAAGCGATTCACCCAAGATGAATTTTTGTTCTTGCAGGAGGTGTGTTTTTGAAGCATCTGTTTGAAGAATGACTGATTTTATGACAATGCTTACATGGATGAAGATAAAAATAGTGATATTTCATATGGCCAACTCTTTCACAATGTTGATATTTCACAATCTATTGTTGTTGTTGTGGAAGAGGAGCAGAATCTGGAATAGGTGAAGGTGAATTTTCATGAAGGAATCCAACACTCTGAAACTGGATGGGCTTTAAGTAATCTGGAATGTGAAATGAAACCTCCTTTCCATATCCAATACCTATTCTATGATTGTTATGGACAAGCTCTTCCCAAGGTCTGATGATCGACTGGGGAAGTGCGGGCTGAATTTCTGCATCTGCATGTACAACTACTCCTGAGAGGGGTGCAGGAATTTACAGGGTAAGTTCCTCAGATAATACACCAGTATTCTTGATGTGGTTAAAACCCTCAAAGAGGGAAACAATCCATGGCCTAAGCCAACACGACCACTTCAGGAAATTTATTAATAAAAGAAAGAAACTTTACATAAGCTTCTCTCATGAATGGTCACCCTACAAATGACCCTCCATGCTCTTTAAATAGAGATCATGGACCAATTAGGTTTTAAGCCATAGATCAATTGTCAGTAATACCGAGGAGAGAATGAACCTTCAGATCACTTCATGTCTAGAACATATCATGACAGTCGGATTGTATGTTACAAATATACATAGTAAATAAACACACTTTACCTAACTCTACACTAGACCAAGTTATACTTAACTATTTCCTATGGGTCAAAATATCCTAACATCCCCCCTTAAGAAAAACTTGAGATAGCGTTGAAGGATGTACAAATATGACACAATAGGAGAAGGAAGGAGGCATTAGAGCCTATCCCCCCTTAGTGACAACTTCCTGAACTCCAACCATAAATCGAAGTTTAGTAAACTTTGCCTCTGTGAGAGCCTTCGTAAAGATGTTTGCAAATTGATCATCGGTTGAACAATATTGCACTTCAAGAACATGGTCATGAATGAGATTTCTAATGAAGTGCATGTGTAGTTCAATGTGTTTTCTGCGCTGATGTTGGACTGGATCTTTGCATAGTTGAATGGCACTTTTATTATCACACCAAAGTGTAGTCGGATGTTGCTGCTGAAAACCAAACTCTGGTAGGATCTGACAAAGCCACAAGGCGTCCTTACTAGCTTCTACGACACCACCATACTTTGATTCTGCTGAAGAAAGAGAAATGGAACTTTGTTTCTTGCAAGCCCATGTAATAGGTCTAGAACCAAGAGTGAAGACATAACCTGTAGTAGACTTCCGATCATCAGGGTCACCAGTGCAGTCAGAATCATTGAAACCAACCAATAAAGGAGATTCTTCTGCACTGTAGTGAATCTCAAATTGAACCGTACCTCAAACATAACGAAGTAGTATTTTAGCTTCTTTCAAATGACTTTCATGTGGGTTTTTCATAAACTGAGCAATAAGGCCAACAACAAAGGAAAGGTCAAGATAGGTATGGGTCAGATACAAAAGTTTTCCTACAAGCTGACGATATAAGGTAGAATCAACTTTAGGGGAAGTACAAGTGACTGAAATTTTGGCTCCAGACTGAAAGGGAGAAGGGGCTAGCTTATAGTCTTCCATGTGAAAGTGGCGTAGAAGATCATAGGCATACTTGGATTGGGAAAGGGAAATACCTTCCTTGGATTGCAAGACTTGAAGACTAAGAAAATAATGCAAGTGTCCTAAGTATATCATTTCAAACTTATTTTAAGGTTGGACTTCACATGGTTTATAAGGTTGGGATCACTACTAGTAAGGATAATATCATCAACATAAAGAACAAGAATGATAAGAGACTTACCCACTTTCTTGGTGTAGACAATATTATCAGAATGACACCTAGAAAATCCAGTATCTAAAAGAAAGTTATCCATTTTGGCATACCAAGCCCGAGGGGCTTGTTTGAGACCATAAAGGGATTTCTTAAGCTAACATACAAGGTTGGAGTCTGTTTGTATAAAGCCAATAGGTTGTTCCATATATATTTCTTCATACAAGTCCCCATGCAAGAAGGCCGATTTAACATCCATCTGATGGACTTCCCATTTGAAAGAGGCAACAAGGGAAAGAAAAAGGCGGATAGAGTTTATTTTGGCAACGTGGGAGAAATTTTTAGTATAGTCAATGCCTTCAACTTGTGAAAAACCCTTAGCAACAAGACGAGCTTTATGTTTATCAAATTTTACATCTGGTTCGTACTTGGTTATGTAAACCCATTTGCATCTAACGAGTTTTCGTCCCTTTGGAAGAGGAATAAGATCCCATATATCATTTGCCAATAATGAATGATATTCTTCATTCATATTTGCATCCTAATTTGGATGGCCTGAAGCTTTTTCAAAGGTGTCAGGATTATAATTTGCTAAATCTTAAGCTAGTAAAGAAGAGGCTCTATCGAACTAAGAACGTGTACGTCGCTATTTTGTAGGATCACCTGCTAGAGAACCTACTACATCCTGAGTAGCACAGACCCATTTTGGAAGTTGAGGAGCTGAAGGATCCTGAGAAGGTGGGGGAGGATTGTCATCCTCGCTGTCATCATCATCTGAAGAAATATTTTCAGAAGTAGAAGGGATAGAGAGAGGTGCCACATCCGCCGAACTAGGCTCATAGGCCGATATATTTTCAGCAAACTTTACATCTCTTCTAATGATAACATTTTTGGACTTAAGTGGAATAAGTCTATATCCTTTGATATTTTCAGAATATCTAACAAAAATACATTTTTCACTCTTAGGTTATAAAGCTTTATGTTTCTCATCTAGAATATGGGCCCATGCTTCACTTCCAAAAACATGAAAGTGACTTACATCCAGTTTAATTGAGCTCCATGCTTCTTCTAGAGTGATATTCTTTAAAACCTTAGTAGGAGTGCGATTTACTATGTAAGTTGAATAGTTAATTGCTTCTACCCAAAAATTAAGACTAAGTCCTTTAGATTGAAGCATACAATTAGCCATTTCCTTTAAGGTGCGATTCTTCCTTTCAGCTACACCATTTTGTTGTGGAGTATATGGAACAATATGTTGCATTTGAATTCCATTCTCAGTGCAAAAGTTGATGAATTTGTTGTCAACATATTCTCTGCCATTATCAGATCTTAGCTTAAGAATTTGATGTCCAAATCGTTTTTCAACAAAGGCCTTAAAGGCCAAGAACATGTTAAATACTTCACTCTTGAGTTTTAATAAGTATACCCAAGTGCATTTGGAGAAATCATCAATGAAAGTTAAGAAATACTTAGCGCCAGAGAATGAAACAACTGGAAGTGGACCACATAAATCACTATGCAGAAGCTGTAAAGGGGTTGAGACGTGCCAAGAGGCACGTTTTTCAAAACTATCTTGATGATGTTTTATGAGTACACATCCAAAACAAACACCATCTCTGCAAGATACCATAAGAAGACTTGTCACCATATTTTATATACATAGATTTTGAAGGGAGCGATAGTTTAAGTGACCAAATTGTTCATGCTAAAGTTTGATCACTTCATCATTATGAGCAACAAATATCGAGGGAAGAGTTGATGACCCAAATTTTTTAAACTTATACAGCCTTGTAGAATCATCAGAAATTTCAGTAGCTAAAATTTGTTTAGGATATCTTAGGTCCTTAATTACAACATCACGAGGTGAAAATTCAACGATTTTACCTTCACCTAAATGAGTTATCTGATATACAAATAGAAGGTTGCGGGATAAGGTTGGAACACATAATACATCATTAAATTGACCATTGTCTAGATGAGTAGTTCCAATCCCTACAACACCAAGAGATCTATCATCACCAACATATATATTTTTGGTGTTACAATCATTTAAAGAAGAAAACATGGCTTTGTTTTTGGCCATGTGATAAGAAGCTCCAGAATCAATGAGCCACTCATGAGAATGAGAAGAAGAAGATACATTTAGTGCACGACCATAGTGAGATGCTTGACAACCACATGTAGAAAGTGCAATTCCTGAAGATGAAGTTGAAGTTGAAGAATGATCCAAATGGATGTTATGCTTCTTCATTGTTGCTTCCAAGGCTTCCATCTTCTTAAAGCATTTGGATTCTAAGTGGCCATCTCGATTACAAAAGTTGCAATGTCTATCAGTCTTCTTCCCTTTGATTTTATTTGCCTTATCATTTTGTTAAAATGATTTTTCATTTTGAGACTGAAATTGCTTAGGACCCTTGTTTGGTTTAGGACAATTCTTTTTAGGATATTGCTTCTTAGGATTCTTTGAATTTGGTTGCTGCTGGGTGGCTAAGGATTTCATAGAAGAGTTTCCAAGATTAAGAAGACCAAGATGTAAGAGATTTTCTTGTTCTCTTATTAAAGAATCACAAAAGGCATCAAAAGAGGGGGACTTGTAGTCTTTTACTTGAGAAATAAATGCTTCTCTAGTAGAATGGAAGGTAGAAACAAACACAGAGTAGTTTGGTCCCAACTTAGTAAGAATGGAATAGATAACGCTACCATCTGCGTTCTTAACCTTAACATCTTCCAAGAGAAGTCTAAGGGTCTTGAACTCGAACAAAAAATCTTCAATGGAAGAATAATTATTGGGGTCCAATGTAAGGGACTCATTTTCAAGTTGATGGGCTCTAATTTCATTTTTAATTCCAAAAAAAATTAGTGAGTTGTTTCATTGCTTCATTAAGGGTATCAAGTTCTGCGATATGGAATCTAAGGTATGAAGAAATAAACATCCATATCAACCCACATGCTTGATCTTGGCTATTTTCCCATTTGGCTTCCTTATCTTCATCTTTAGGTTTAGTTTCTTGGCCTGAGGCTATGCTGTAAAGACCTTTACTTCTAAGTAAATCCACAATGTAGGATCACCATTGGAAGTAGTTAGTGCTGCCAAGAATAACTTGGCATGGACTTTCCATTTTAACTGAAACTAAAGCTGTAGATGCTGAAACTAAGTGTTCCAATGGAAATATATCGAAAAATTAGGCAGTTTAAAAAAAAACGGCTCTGAAAATGGGTTCGGATAAAGTTATGGATTTTTGAAGAAAAGTTGTTGAAGATGCTGACGAAGTGCATGAATGTGCAGAAGTGAATGATAATATTATATTTAAAAAAATCTCCCCCCTTTCCAAACTTAATCTAATTAGCTCACTTTAATTTTATTTATGTGACCCACTTTTATAAATAAGTGAAAGCCACTTTTACAATGGTACTTTATGAGCTATTCACTAAATTGTAACTTAAATAAAAGATAAAGAGACTTTAGAACTATAAGTGACTCACTTTTTATAATGGATGAGAACACTTTTACATAAAGTAACTTTAAAACATAAGTTACATGTGTCTTTTGAAAAAGTAACTCAACAAAAAGAAAGACTTGAACCTAAGACCTCTATTCTCATAAAGCAACTTTGGACCAAGTGAGCTGGTTTAAAAGGTTAGTAATTTTTGGAAAAGAGGAATGGTTTTTTTTTAGTCACTGAAGCTTTGGGGTGCGTGCTTACTTGAAAAAACTCTTTTTTCCTGAAAACAAAAAACCACACAACCCAACACGGACATTCAAAAAAAAACCAAACCTTATGGCTTGAAGTTAGCTTTCACCAGAAACTAAATATTTTCCTCAATGTTTCTGATTTTCCGAGATCACACTAAGGCGTGGCGGAAAAGAGCATACGCATGAGAAAAATCCTTCCTTTATGTTTTTGATTTGCCCAGATCGCATGGAGTTGCAAGGCAAAGAGCATACACAAAAATGAAAGGTATAGGTACACAAATAAAAAACAGAGAACTAAATAAATCGAAATAAACAGAGAGATGAATAACTAGAACTGCAAAAAAAAATGTGTACCTCCAGATCTTAAAAATGGCGTAGCTAGAGCTACCAAAAACCTTTACGCATGAAACTAAAGGGGTTCCTCATTGGAATAGATGATACTAACACAATAGAGTAGTCCTCTTGGCCCTAAAGTAGTCAGAAACGATAGATCTAGCAAAATATAGTCAGATGTAGTTGTATCAGCTTCGAATTTGGATCACCAATGGATGCAGCCCTCAAATAGCTTTGATACAATGTAGGAATTTACAGGGTAAGTTACTCAGTTAGAACACCAAAGGACATCGCTCACAAACATATCACATATCAAAAAAACCAATATTCTTGACGTGGTTAAAACCCTCAAAGAGGGAAACAATCCATGGCTTGATCCAACGTGGCCACTTCAGGCAATTTATTAATAAAAGATAGAAAATTTACATAAGATTCTCTCATGAATGGTCACCCTACAAATGACCCTCCATGCTCTTTAAATAGAGATCATGGACCAATCAGGTGTTAAGCCATGGATCAAGTGTTGGTAATACCGAGGAGAGAATGAACCATCAGATCACTTCATGTCTAGAACATATCGTGACCGTTGGATTGTAAGTTACAAATGTACATAGTAAAGAAACACACTTTACCTAACTCTACACTAGACCAAGTTATACTTAACTATTTCCTATGTGTCGGAATATCCTAATAAGGGGCTCAATGATCTGATCAATTTCTAGTTGTTGATGGGAGTGTGTCTCAAATAAAGAATTGTCCTGAACAAAGACAAGTTCATAATCATGACTACACTTCTGTAACTCCTCTTGTTGTAGTTGTGATTCAATATGAAAAAAATCAATTTTGTCTTGTGCATTTTGCAGACAAGTTTGAATGTTTGAAAGAGAGGCTTTGCTAATTTTAACTGTGATGTCACAAGTGGACCTGATTAGGGTTTTCAGTAACTCTAATCCATTGTCAATTTGAGCCATTTAAAAACTTCAAAAAGTTTTTTGGTAGTTTGGTAACTCCACCCTCTTTCCTATGAAAAATCCATTGCAACTTCCTTTTTTGTTGTTGTTGTCAAGATATTAAAACAATCTTCAAGATGTCAAGATTTGGAATAGTCTTCGAGTTATCAATGAATATGTGAAGAGATGAATGTTGAAGTTTCTAAATTTACTTAGTTTAGAAACCCTTCATACACTTTTTCTTATTTATTCCTACCTACTTGTTATTTTTCTTTAATAAGTTATTTACAAATTAAATACTGAAAATAAACACTAGTGCATGCTCAACATAGTACAAATCAACAACTAAAAGAAATAAGAACAAACACACCACATGACACCATTATTTTTGGATCAATGTCCCCGGAAAAACCCAATGCAGGAAAACTGATGCAACTATCTGAGGGTTTTCTTATTAAGCAATATCAGAGTACAATCTAGGTTCCGAAACTAGCCTACCCAACAGATAATTTCCTTAGCCGCTATACCTCACAGTTTGAGAGAAATCACCTAGCTGAAACCCCGAAAAACCCTTCTGGCAGCTTCTCAGCACAAAACTACTTTGCAACTCCAGTGTCTGCCCGATCTGGACTGGTCAGCCCCTCTCTATCTCATGTTGGCCCTGCGTCAGCCTTTCTTGGCCTGCATCAGCCCCAGGAGGCCCTGCGTCAGCGTTATGGGCCTCCGCATCAGACACACTGGCCTCTTTGGTGCTCTATGCAACACTTGGCTGCCTCTGTGTGGCCCTGTGTGAGCCCTTGCTAGCTCTGCATCACTCTCCTTGGATGCTGCACTGCTCTCTCTGCATTCTCTATTTCTCTGTACTCAATGCCCCTCAGCTGCTATCCCGATCACTAATTCTATCTCTCTTAGAAAATCCCACTCTAGAGAATAGAATGACTAATCACTCTGGTGTATTCTCCAAGTGACCCTCAACCCTCCTCTTATACTTTTCATGTTGACATATCAACAACCGAGATTAAGTCCCTAATCAATGGCTAATATTAGATCTGACTTGATCCATGTCTTTTGGACCACTCTAACACAGATTCATATTAATACACATTAATATTTTATTTTTCCAAAGTTTAGACTTAGGGACTCCATTAAAAATATTAATTATTTTAATATCTCCTGATCTGTTTAGAATCTGACCAAACCCTTTATGAGTATTGGAGATCTCATGTGCCCCAACCTCTCCACCAAATTTCGTGGCTAGAGCACATCTGATGCTACCTCAAATCAACACTCCCTCTTAGCGAGGATTGTGCTCTAACAATACTCCTCACTAAGTATTACTTCGATCATCCGGCATTAATACCTGTGCTGATGCTAGGCCTTCCTGCCCACCATCCTCTGCACTACTGCATCCTGTAGTGCTGCCCATGGTTCTGCCACTGCCAGTACTGCATCTATACGACAACTCCCTCTGCATCCGTGCTGCTGCTGGTCTTTTCTCTCAGTACTGCATCCGCACGGCACCTCCTCTCATCATGTTGCATCGTTTTGCCTACTGCTGCACTGTAACTCAGCTACTAAGAAGTAAGTAACTAATCTCTCAACTGACCTTTCTGTTGGGCTAGAGACACCCACTAATGCTAAAGCTCCCTTTGCCGCTGACAAGTGCTCCCTCTCTGACCTTTGCACTGCTACAACAACTCCATGCATCTTGCACTGTTTCACACCGCTCTTTGCCATCCTGCACTAGTACAACACTCCTATGCCTCTCGCACTACTGCAACCTACTAGCCTCGTGCTGTCTCGGGACTCCTTCACTATAGCTCTCTATGTCACTCCATCTGCATCCGTCTCTACCCAGTCAGCCAGTCCTGCTACTCCTTGTCAGGGCTCCTGTAGCAAGGTATAGTACAAGAGGATGGGTACCTCAAGGATCCTACCCCCATTGCCTATAGTCTACCTAACTACAGCTCGATGTCTCCCCACTTCCGCTCAAGTGGTGCGTGTGCACTCATGGAATAGTCATCGTCTATCAAAAATTCCTTCTCTGCCTGTGTTAGTGCTCCCTTAGTCTCAGAAGACTCTCCCTTACTCTTCTTCCTTGGGCACTGGGTCGCATAATGACCCATCTCCCCACAGTGGAAGCACTTGATCTTGGAGAGATCTTTCTTCTTTCGCTTCTCCTACTTTCCCTCAGATGCTAGGGCCACATCCTCCTCCTCCTGCTTGACCTTGATCCCTTCGCTATTGCTACCTGTCTTTGACTGTCGTCTGATCTCTTCCTGGCGAAGAGTTGCCAACATCTTGTCCCATGGTAGGAGAGTCCCTCTGCCCAGGATACTCTGGAAAAACACTTCCCAATATTTTAAGTCAACATTCAGTGTTGTCCTCACCATAAGTTCCTGATCCGGTTTCGCTCCTATAGTAGTCAACTGATCTCAGATCTCATTCAGTCCTCCGAGGAAGGTTTCAATCGATTAACCCTTCTTCATCTGATACGACCGCATTTGGTTCTCGAGAAACATTCTTCTCTGCACAGAAGTATGCGGGTACATGTTTTTGAGAGCCTCCCGCATCTCAACTACCATTTCCTTTTCGGTTATATGTGGTACCACATGATTCTTGACCCTGTTAAGGATAATGCACTTGGCCCTCGCCATTGCCTCTTCATACTTGTCATTATCATTGGGGTCGACTGGGATAGCTATAACCTTCAAGGCGAAGTTCTTGACACGGTTCCTCTAAAGCAATGATAAGATTCTGGCCTTCCAGACTGCGAAGTTCGCTGCTCCGTCCAGTCTATCTTGGTCTCGTACCCCGTGTAGTGCCATGACACTCCTCTACTTCCCTTCTGAAAGTTCTCTATTCGACTCCTCTGAGTCTCTACTTCCCGTTTGGAAGTTCTCTTTTGGACTCCTTCTGAGTCCCGATTTCCCTCTTGGAAATCCTTCTGCTGCTTATCAAGATGCCCCCTACTTTGATCGTCTTGTGCAACTGCACTGCTGATCTAGGTTCCTCAATTAGAAACCCTCGGTAACAACTCCTATGGCCCTACTATGTCAGGTACTGTTCTGACTACAGTACCTCACCAACTCCACTCTGCAATATTTCTGCAGCCTTCTAGACTCCAAAAACTACCTCTCTGTGAACTGCGTTAGCCCCTCTCTACCTCACGTAGGCTCTGCGTCACACCAGATGGGTCTACGTCAGCCCTAGGATGCCCTGCATCAGCCCTATGGCCCTTTGCATTAGCAACACTGGCCTCTTTGAGGCTCTACGCAACTCCCAACTTCTTTTGCATGGCTCTGGCTAGCTTCGTGTCACACTTATTGGCTTCTGCGCTGCTAGAAACAACTTCTGTCACCTCGGGGCAGCTGTTTTCTGCTGCTATTGCTCTGCTCAACTGATGTCTCTTAGTCCTCCTGTGATTTGTAATCACGCTCTGATACCATGTTGAAATTTCTAAGTTTAATTAGTTTAGAAACCCTTCATACACTTTTTCTTATTTATTCCTGTTGGGCATGGAATCCCCCCACAACATGTTTTGGGGCTCAAAGCCCAAGTTTTGGTCAAAAGTATTGTAAGGCTCCGCGAATTACAGGCGTGGAGCGCGAAGTATAGGATGATTCATAGGGTTGTCTACCCTAAGTATTGTAAAGTAATGTAATGTCATGTCGAACTACCCATGGTTTGTGGACCATGGGATTGTATAAATAGAGAGAAGCTCTAAGTTGTAAGAGAATTAGAGAGATAGATGAATACACATGGTTCGAGCATAGAGTAAGAGTCTAAGTGTATAGGGTCATAGTTGTAGGAAGAGGCTCTGTAGCTGACTACTGGTGGGCTCCAGTATGGCAGCAATAATGCTGCAACTCCTGGGACTCCCGTCTTTACTTTTATCAACCCGGTAGTTCGTAACAAACTTGGAAGCGACAGTGCTGTATGCACAAGTACTAGCTCTTGCCGTAGCTGTCACAAGTCTGCTAGGAGCTTAAGCCAACTTCTATGAGCTCTTAGAAGAAGCTTTTTAATTGATGGATGAAAGCTAACTCGAAGGAAGCTAATCTATTTGTGAAAAGAGATTGAAAAATTGAAGGAAAACGCAAACCCTAGCAAACCCTAATTCTACCAGCTAGTCCTACTGATGCAAAGGAGAGAATGCAAACTACTGGAAGGGATTCCATTACTTCTATGAAGGTAAAATACATGTGTCTAGACTACCTCTACCTGAAGAAAACATCTTTTTGTATTTTTTGAATAAGTTATTAGAATTATCATGCATGTGATTTTAACCGTTTTTCACTGTGCAGAGGTGGATTGGCGAGAGGAAATATTTGGAGGAGGTCAGGAAGGTTCGGAGAGGGCCTAAGGGGTCCCTAACACCCTTCCATAGAGTTTCACAAAGTTTGGCTATCAAGAAACCTCATTCGTGAGCTTCTATAGGAAGTCTGCAGGGGTTCTACAGGATGTTTCAGGAATTTCTACAGTATGTTTAGAGATTTCTACAGGTTGTTTAAAAATTGGATTTTGGAGGATGGGTGAGTGAGGGAAGATGCATGAATGGATATGGAGGTAGGATAGGGGTCTGAAGTGGTCCAAGGACTGGTGGATGGAGTGGTGAGAAGGTGTAGATAGCTAAGTTGGCTCAAAGAAGGCTGAAACAATGATGTACAAAAACTAGGGTTATGTGAGCAAATGTGGCAAACGTGATGTAAGGATTCTAAGTATAGGGTGGAGTGCATGGTGTTGATGGAGAATAAGCAGATGAAGGAGTGGTACAGGTGCTCTGCAAGTCGTTTTTCCAATCTGAACCAACAAAGACTTGTAAATTCAAAGACCTAGTTACGTTGACCTAATTTGCTTGCTGTAAGTAAAGAGAATGAACATAAGTGTGACCTGCAATGAAACCATGTATTTTAACTCATGCAACTAAGCAAACGAAAGTCTGAACTTGTAACCAACTTCTACACATGAAGATCAAACACTAGTGATTGCATGGCAAAGAAAAATCAGTGTTTTTGTGGGCAGCAAAGTCATCCTAGTCACAGCTCCTGATCCCACTGAGGGAGAGGTGAAACCATAGATGTTTGTTAACTTGAGGCCTATCCAGCTGGCCTGGAGATTCTACATAGACTTTTTGTAGGGAGGCACTCGTGCCAAGGCCTCCCTCATTCTAGTTGGAGTGTGGTATTCCCTGATTTTGAGGCTATGGGACAATGTGTTCCACCTACAGGTGCAAGCATGAACACAATTGTCCCCCAATAGTCACTCCATATCCTCTAAGTGTGCTATGGCCTGAGCCTGCCGATCCATGTACTCTAACAGGGCCTGAGAGTTGGTTGCTAGGTGCTGGTGCTCTTCTTCCATTGGTTGATGCTGGTTCCAAGACCTTGAGACCCAACTCTCTAGTGGTGAATGCTGCATGCACTGGATTCGTTTGATGTGAGCTACTGGTGTCTCCATGGTATGTGCTCCAGCCAGATCAACTGCTACAGGATTCCGGTAGGACATCCTATAGTCATTTATCCTCCTGGGGTGCATGCTGAAACAAACAAAGTTGCATTCACAGATGACAGGTAAGGTGTGTGGGCCTCTACATGCTTTATTTTTCACTTAAAAAACAAATTTCTATCTGAGAAAACAGGGTTCTGGTATGACGGTGCAGGTATATTCAACCAGATGGTGGCAATGGTGGTGAGAGGAGATGAAACAAGTGGAGGATGGAAGAAAAGAGTGGTTGCATGCTTCCTCAACAGACTTCAAGCTTCAAATCCCTCTCCGTAATCGATTCTGGCATGCCCAAAGGCTCTACAGGATGTTTCTGGTAGAAATACAGAAATTCCTGTAGAAAGTCCTGTAGCTTCCTGTAGAAGGTTGAACCATGACCAAATTGTGTCCGAACCCTGAAAAAATGAGTGTTCATGGAGAGAGTGGATGTGAGGATGCCTGGTAACTTGGTAGGGGCCCTTGTCCTTGTGTTGGGAGGCCACCTTTCTGCATTGTGTTCCTGCAACCGAGAAATTTCATGCAACACAGGAAAACTGCTATTTTTGACTCATGGCAGACTTGTCTCGAATTCCCCTACTCCAAACAATTTAATTTACCACCTTTTGAAATTTCATGCATGGGTATGGAATTTTTTGAGCCTACCTCTCTTCGAAACTCCCATTTGTCGAAGAAAAATCCAGGCTTTTCTGCTCTGGAAGGCTGTTTTCTGTGTTTCCTGTAGAAGACTTCCTGTAGAAACACCTGTAGAGCGCGACAGGTGGGAATTTTTTAAGAAATGGCAGAAATCTCGAGAAACCAGGTAGGAATCTTGCAGAGGACCACTGGTTAACTGATCTGGACGTGGTGGATGCGTGCTCCAGTTGACCGCAGTTGAACAGAGGGTGGTGAGAATTTCAGCCGAGCATCATTTAATTTCAGCGTGATTTGTGGTGAGGGAGTGAAGTGGCCAGGTGTACGTGGCCACATGCAACTGGAAGTGTTGTTCCTAAACTGTGTGTTTTCCCCCTGTAATCACTGCCGTCAATTAAACTGAGGTTTAAACGGCCAACACTCATGGTTGCTTTAATTTTCACGTGAGTCAGCTGTCCACGTGTACTGCATGACTTCCGGCTGAGTGCTAGAGAAGGGAATCAGCTTAACCTTGCTAGATTCATGGCTTACCCCACCATTCCATTCATTCGTGTAGTTCTTCAATTAGATTCATGCAATAGAGGAACAAGTTTTAGTCACATACCTGAAGTCAAATGGTTGCTGTGAGGTGCTTTTTGCTACTACATGCATTTGTTTCGGTGGTTGCATGATGGATCCTTTATGCTATAAGCTATTTGCTATCTGATGTGTGGTTATTTTGCTTGTGCAGGTATCCTCAAGCCGGATCTAAGCTGCAGGAGTTCGTTTCCACGTTCAGATCTGCACCCTCAAGCTGCTGCTGCTGAATTTTCACAAGACCAAAACTTGTTTTCGCCATTGCTCCCGAACGATAGATCAGATCAATCTGAAACTTGCTGAGCACGTTCCTATCATCATGATGCACCTCCCATAGCAAAATTGAGATCAATGGATGCACATATTTCGAGAAAAATGGAAAATGGCTGAAGGTTTTAGAGATCAATTTCTCAGAAACCGTGCATCAGAATCAGCTGAAACTGCTTGGGTAGGTTACTATCACCCATATGCATCTCCCCATGAAACAGGTTTTGAAATGGATGCACGGATATGGAGAAAATGCAAAAATGGTTGACGGTGATGTAGGCGGATTTCTTGGAAACCGTGCATCAGAATGGGCTGAGACTTCTCGGGCAGGTTTCCATCATCCCTATACAATTCCCTGCAAAATGGTTTTTCAAATGGATGCATGGTTTTCAAGTTAGGGCAAAAACAAATTCTGTTCTATGTATTTTTTCTTCAAGCATTCTGCAAGTTTTTGCATGGAAAGAAAAGCTAAGCTTGGGCTGTGATGCAGGCATGGAGATGATGGAGGAGGAGTTTTAAGATTGCAGGAGGACTTCTGAACCCTTGTGGAAGCTATCGTGTTCGCCAGACCACCTTTTTGCAATCCATTTTTAGCTTGTAATTTGTATAGGAACTTCTTGTAGAGAACACAGTTTTCATAAAAGAAGCACAATGAGGTGGAAAAAATGATGGAGAAGGGTGAGGAATGGAAACATGGATGCTTGTAGGCATAACCAACAGATTCCAAGCTTTAGATTCCCTTCCAAAATCAAATCTGGCTCGCCTGAAGGTTCTACAGGATGTTTCCTGTAGAAATACAGAACTTCCTGTAGAAGGCACAAAAACTCCTTTGTCTTTGTTTTGAGTGATCCTCCTGACCTGCAATGTCCTTCTTGCAACCTGCAATTATCCAATGGAAATTAGGTTTATTTTTATTTTTATTTTTCTCTCTCTTTTTTTTTTTGAAAAACAACTAGGGCGCCTCATGGAGGTTTTCACCCTAATTGCCTGCCCTGGGCGCCTCCAAGGGAGGTTTTCACCCAGAGATCTTATTCTCTTTTCTCTTTTTTCCCAACCCATTGACCGCCTCATGGAGGTTTTCAATCAATGAGCCAATCTAAGGCGCCTCCGAGGAGGTTTTCACCTTAGATTTTTATTTTCTTCTTATTTTCATTTTTCTCTTTTCCTCTTTTTTCTAGCCTACCCTACTTGAAAAACAAAATCATTTTCAAGTATAAGAATACTTCCAATGGAGCCATGTACACACTGAGATTAGAGATAAAATGATGTGGCGGCTTGAAATGCATGCTTTGACAGCTATCCAAATCTCAGAGACCAAATGATTTGACTTTGAAGGGATCAAACATCGTTGAGGAAGAGAGTATTGTTGCAACTTAGTGACTGTCTGGAACCATGTGTCAATATAACTTTGATATCCTTGGTCCTTTTGCTGATCTGGATCACTCTCCATATCTTCTTCTATCATGGCCTTCACATCTTCCTCTTTTTGCTGACTTTTCTCTTGACTACATGGAGGGTTTGATGGTAACCATGAGGGAGCTTTCTCGATCTCTGATTCTGGTCTCTTCTCTTCATCAATTGCAGCCCATGGTTCTTTGATCTCCTCTTTTTAATCCTCTTTTTCCTTTGGTCCTTCAATATTGTCAATATAGTCTCTGTTTTGCAATACTCTTCCTGAGCTATGGTGAGGATCATCGAGCTCAAGAGGAGTCATTTGGACATGTTGTGCCTCAACATTGTAATTGGATTGAGCTATTTCAATGTGCGGGTTTGGAAATGGTGGCATGGGTAGTTGAGTGGGGGTGTGTATTTGAGATGGATGTGGATGGGGTTGTGGTTGGGCAGGCTTTTGGGGTTGCCTTGGTGGAGCAGGAGGCGATGGTTGTGGATGAGCAAGTGGTGGAGGAAAAGAAGCGGGAGGAGTGTTGTATTCGGGCCTCCACCCCTGATGAGGTGCATTCCACTGAGGCTGTGGCTGAGCATAAGAGTGAAATGAATGAGCAGCTGGTTGGGCATAATATGGATCTATGAAGGAACAAGGAGGAGGTGTGAACCAAGAAGGATGAGCAGGGGGACCCCAAGAAGGCATGAAAGTGGCTTGATAGGGGTCATAATAGGTCTCGGATGTCCCTTGCAGTTCTTGCTGATAAGATCTAGGTTCATGTGGCCTCCTTTGGTTCATATAGTAGAGTGATTCAGTGGCTCCTTTTTCCCTCTTATATGCAACTTTGATTCCAGGCAAGGAAGGGCACTAATTCGTAGGATGGTATTCTTCACAGACGAAACACACTTCTAGGGAGTGCATTGGACATTTGTCCCTAGGATGCTTTCTAGTGCACCTGGGACAAAAGATGGCCAAAGCCCTCTTGGCTTCCTCTTGCTTCTTTTGGATCCACAGGGTATCCAATTGCATGGCAAGAAACTGCCTCATATCACTCTTGAAATCTTCCATCTGATCTTCAAATTCGTCTTTGGACAAGGTGCTGCTCCCAACATTTCTGCTTGTAGCCATTTGCTCCAGAGGAATGGTTTCTTATTCTTCTTCCCTTGAGGTTCTTCAAATATGTCTTGCTATCCACCTAACGGTTCTTTAATCACAGCCATCAAAGAAGAGAGAATGTTGGCTGTGTGAAGCAGTGGCGGTGTTGTGCAATCAATTTTCTAACTTATCTCTACTCCTACAAGGCATGAAATGAAATCTTTTTGGTTGATTTTTGCTTTTTTCTACTTCTACCTGCAAAACTGAAATAGATTGAACTGCAACTAACTATCTTTCTAAAATGAAAATGCGGAATTGAAATGAAAGCAGGAAAGGACTAATCTATTTTTCTCAAATGAAATTGCAGGAATGAAATGCTAAGCTACGCTTGCGGAATTGAAATGCTAATCTACGCTTGCAGAAATGAAATTGCGGAATTGAAATGCTAATATATGAAAGAAGGTGATGAAAAGAAATCTTAGGGTATTGCCAAAATCTCCTTTCATGTTTAAATTTCGATCCTTGACCTGTGGGTTATGGGCCCACAAGTCTCGATGGAAGCGTTTTAAACTTCTCACTATGTAACGTGGATCTTTATAAAATCGCCCATTCTTTAATGGGATTCTGAATCACCATTGCAATCATTAATATAGGCGTTAAGGTTTGAAAACCCACCCATACACATCAATATATGGTTTTTAAAATAATGCTACTGCCCTTATAAACCTCGGCGATCACACTCCACACAACTTCAATTCAAGGCAAAACTCCATTGCTCCGATCTGATGCCAATATGAAAACCCTCCGATCTGATTTATAACTGATCGCATCCGTTTCTGTTGAATATATAGGAGTCTCTCCAGTTCCGATGCGATGTCGCTTACTCCGCTTCTCTGCAGTCACTGTCATCACGTACAGCAAACCTTCTCTTCAGTTCGATCACAGTTTTCGTTCATACCATTCTCGGCACGAGCTCCATCTGAAATCTCGCTCTTTAGAACTTTCTACTGTGGCAATTAACCCAATCCATCGCTGGATCCATTTGCCACAACGCCGATGCAATGCAAGCCTTCGCTGCTCCCATTTAAAGGTGTTATGATGTGGAATGGTTCTCTGCGCCACACTCTGTAACAGATTTATCACACAGTTCATATAAATTCCGGCATCAATAGACAATCACATATAACGTTTAAACGAATATTTTGATCGCCATCAATCTTCTAAGTGATCGATGACCGATCAAGCTCACAACACAGGATTTCAACCATACATTCAAACTGTAAAAACTCATAATTCAATAGACAACAAATCGACATAATTTATAGTTTTGATTATATACAAAAGACTACTTGATCTAAGGCGTTGCAGCCTTAGCCAATAAATCCACACAGGCTACATTGTATTCTCACTAGCGCCCCCCCCATCTCACGCATACAAACATGCTTATAAAGCATTTACAAAGGCGTGAATCTGTTACAAAAATCTCTCAAAAATACATGCACGTAGATAACAATCCATCAAATCCTCTTTAAATCTGTTTTAGAGCAGATTTTCCTCCTGTTTTCCAGCTTAACTGTCCACGTTTTCATCGCTCCTCTTGGATTCCTCTTAAATTAGAAAAGGGTAAGATGCTCCTGCATCAGACTCCCGAGGTAAAAAAAAAAACTTATGGCCTCCTAGTCATATTCTTCTCATGGTCCTTAGTAATTCTATCCATTGCATTCCTTCAGTAGAATTGGTTTCATGATCTTCTGTGAGCTGCAACCAACCTCTGCAGTAACAGTCTCCTTCTGTTACACGATACCTCACCAAGCCCTCCGCACTTGGTCTTTTGGTATCCTTCTGGTTTTCTTCTCTAGAACCAATTGAGCACACCTTGCTCTAGGTTGCTGCAAATCTTCTCACCTTCCGCTGCCGCCATCTGCACGACGATAAAACCACAAACTCTGTAGCTTTAGCACAACTATACCTCTTACTTCTTCCTCTCTGGAATCCTTCTCCTCGTAGGAAACTTTCCCTGCTCTGATACCACTTGATGAAAAGAAATCTTGGGGTATTGCCAAAATCTCCTTTCATGTATAAATTTCGATCCTTGACCTGTGGGTTATGGGCCCACAAGTCTCGACGGAAGCATTTTAAACTTCTCACTATGTAACGTGGATCTTTATAAAATCACCCATTCTTTAATGGGATTCTGAATCACCATTGCAATCATTAATATAGGCGTTAAGGTTTGAAAACCCACCCATACACATCAATATATGGTTTTTAAAATAATGCTACTGCCCTTATAAACCTCGGCGATCACACTCCACACAACTTCAATTCAAGGCAAAACTCCATTGCTCTGATCTGATGCCAATATGAAGACCCTTCGATCTGATTTATAACTGATCGCATCCGTTTCTGTGAATATATAGGAGTCTCTCCGGTTCCGATGTGATGTCGCTTACTCCGCTTCTCTGCAGTCACTGTCATCACGTACAACAAACCTTCTCTTCAGTTCAATCACAGTTTTCGTTCATACCATTCTCGGCACGAGCTCCATCTGAAATCTCGCTCTTTAGAACTTTCTACTGTGGCAATTAACCCAATCCATCGCTGGATCCATTTGCCACAACGCCGATGCAATGCAAGCCTTCGCTGCTCCCATTTAAAGGTGTTACGATGTGGAATGGTTCTCTGCGCCACACTCTGTAATAGATTTATCACACAGTTCATATAAATTCCGGCATCAACAGACAATCACATATAACGTTTAAACGAATATTTTGATTGCCATCAATCTTCTAAGTGATCGATGACCGATCAAGCTCACAACCGAGGATTTCAACCATACATTCAAACTGTAAAAACTCATAATTCAATAGACAACAAATTGACATAATTTATAGTTTTGATTATATACAAAAGACTACTTGATCTAAGGCGTTGCAGCCTTAGCCAATAAATCCACACAGGCTACATTGTATTCTCACTAGCGCGCCCCCCATCTCACGCATACAAACATGCTTATAAAGCATTTACAAAGGCGTGAATCTGTTACAAAAATCTCTCAAAAATACATGCACGTAGATAACAATCCATCAAATCCTCTTTAAATATGTTTTAGAGCAGATTTTCCTCTTGTTTTCCAGCTTGACTGTCCACGTTTTCATCGCTCCTCTTGGATTCCTCTTAAATTAGAAAAGGGTCAGATGCTCCTGCATCAGAAGGAAATGTCTACTCGACTTTTGCGGAAATGAAATTGCAGAATGGAAATGAAATAAACTACTTAGCAGAAGGTTGTAGTAGAAAATAGAAGAAAAGCAGCAATCACCAATACTCTGACGCTTCCCTGGCAACGGTGCCAAAAAGATGGTGGGCTCTAGTATGGCAGCAATAATGCTGCAACTCCTGGGACTCCCGTCTTTACTTTTATCAACCCAGTAGTTCGTAACAAACTTGGAAGCGACGGTGCTGTATGCACAAGTACTAGCTCTTGCCGCAACTATCACTTGGTCAGCTAGCACAAGTCCACTAGGAGCTTAAGCCAACTTCTATGAGCTCTTAGAAGAAGCTTTTTAATTGATGGATGAAAGCCAACTCGAAGGAAGCTAATCTATTTGCGAAAAGAGATTGAAAAACTGAAGGAAAACGCAAACCCTAGCAAACCCTAATTCTACCAGCTAGTCCTACTGATGCAAAGGAGAGAATGAAAACTACTGGAAGGGATGCCATTACTTCTATGAAGGTAAAATACATGTGTCTAGACTACCTCTACCTGAAGAAAACATCTTTTTGTATTTTTGAATAAGTTATTAGAATTATCATGCATGTGCTTTTAACCGTTTTTTACTGTGCAGAGGTGGATTGGCGAGAGGAAATGCTTGGAGGAGGTCGGGAAGGTTCGGAGAGGGCCTAAGGGGTCCCTAACACCCTTCCAGAGAGTTTCACAAAGTTTGGCTATCAAGAAACCTCATTCATGAGCTTCTACAGGAAGTCTGCAGGGGTTCTACAGGATGTTTCAGGAATTTCTACAGGATGTTCAGAAATTTCTACAGGATGTTTAAAAATTGGATTTTGGAGGATGGTTGAGTGAGGGAAGATGCATGAATCGATATGGAGGTAGGATAGGGGTCTGAAGTGGTCCATGGACTGGTGGATGGAGTGGTGAGAAGGTGTAGATAGCTAAATTGGCTCAAAGAAGGCTGAAACAATGATGTACAAAAACTAGGGTTATGTGAGCAAATGTGGCAAACGTGAGGTAAGGATTCTAAGTAGAGGGTGGAGTGGATGGTGCTAATGGAGAATAAGCAAAAGAAGGAGTGGTACAGGTGCTCTGCAAGTCATTTTTCCAATCTGAACCAACAAAGACTTGTAAAGTCAAAGACCTAGTTACGTTGACCTAATTTGCTAGCTGTCAGTAAAGAGAATGAATAGAAGTGTGACCTGTAATGAAACCATGTATTTTAACTCATGAAACTAAGAAAACGAAAGTCTGAACTTGTAACCAACTTTTACACATTAAGATCAAACACTAGTGATTGCATGGCAAAGCAAAATCAGTGTTTTTGTGGGCAGCAAAGTCATCCTAGTCACAGCTCCTGATCCCACTGAGGGAGAGGTGAAACCACAGATGTTTGTTGGCCCTTTTCTTGAAGCTTTTTCTGTTAAAAACTGATCAACTAAATTTGAGCATGAAAAGTTATTTTACTCATCAAAAACAACCTAAATAACAAAACAAGATTTAAATCTAAATAGCAGATTTTACTCTAAGAATGCAGCAAAGACACATGAAAGTAAACAAAGGAGGTACTGGGCACTTGAGATGGGCCCAACCCCAAGAGCTACAACCTCCTAAGAGAGATTTAGAGCTGGTGCGAAGCTGGATTCATCTTTATTGATGAAAAGAATAGTTACATTCCAAAAACTGTCCACAAGGAGAACTTGAAAATGTGCTGAAAGCAAAGCTAATCTACTGCCTACAAAGTGACTAACTACTGGCTACAAAATGACTATAAAGTGACTAACTGAAATGAGGCCCTAAGCCCTCTTATTTATACAAATTGAGGACCCAACAATCCTCCTAAACTTTAGGGACTCGGCTGCCCAAGACTTGCAGTTAACAGCAGTCCTACTTGACTTGCTTGGCTGCCCTTGTGATAATCGATTTGGTGGCCCTTGAACTCCGAGCTGATGGTGGAGAATTCGAGGTAAGGGCCCATAAATGAAGGGGACACCTTCCTACAAATCCTCTCCCTTGTTTTCCCACAAATTTGGTTGCCAAGTGCTCATTAAAACCTTTCATTTTGTCTCCAAATTGACCAAAAAGACTACACAAAGCACACATTAGACTTGTTGGCATAATGACTAACCAATTCACTCTATTAGCATAAATATAATCAAAAACATGTAATGAACTAATGAGAATGGTGGATTAAGTCAAATTAGGAGGTTGAATGAGCCCATATAATTATCCATTTTTGGGGCTCATCAACTGCACAGAGGCCTAGTAGAGTCTGTAGCTGAGTGCGCAGACCCCTGCAGCTGAGTGCGCAGGGTGGTGTCGAGTCTGTAATCTTGATCGAAGAATAATAAAGAGAATTTGATTCCAATTTCTGTGTATCCGCTTGTGCATTGCCTTCTTTACATTTATACGGTTTTGTTTATCGCACGCACTGATATGATTGCTAGATATGCTATTAATAATCACTAGTATTACACAAATAAGTTGAGTAATCAGGTAATAACATATTAAATAGCAAGGAACTTGGGTATAATATGGGTCACACCTCGAGTAGGGCTGCGCGGAAGCAACATCATAGGTTGCGAGGGATTAATAGGTGAACGTAGCAACATGCGTGTAGGGTCAAACCACGAACCTCCGGAAGCTCATCAGACATCCCCAGGGTGCGGAAACCTGGTTCTAGCACCCTCCCATACTACTTCAGGTGAGACCTCAATCTGCGCTCCGCGGACTGTTTTCGAAAGGGCCAGTAGTACCGGGATTTACTTGGCTAAATCACCTCTAAACCTGGGTCAGGACCATACAAGCCAACAAATGGTTCCATTGCCGGTGTTGGAAATAATACTGAGAGGGGGGTGAATCAGTATTATCAGATCAATAAATTTATTTCCCAAACAGATTTATATATGCTACTTCAGCTAAGTGAACTAGCGTGTACACGTGACTGTACTTAAAGCAACCAACATATATGCAGAGAACTTTTGATTTAGCCAATTTATCATGCATTGAACTTTAACCAGTATATCAGAGATTTATTAGACAGTGCAGTAAAAACCAAATAAAGCATCACACATAAGAAACACACATGAACACCAAGATATAAGGTGGAAACCCAATGTGGGTAAAAACCACCTATTGTTGTCGTCTCTGTCTTCTTTTAATGATAAGAAAGTCTGTTTACAATCTTGTATTGGTGCAGACTCATACCAGTACGCAGAATTATACATGCAGAAAGTTACAACCTTCTCTCATTCTCTAGCTACTACTGGAAGGGAGCTACAACCCCCTAACTCTTGTACTAGCCGATATGTTTACTAGTATGTAGGCAATGACCTACAAAAGGCTACAACCTTCTTTCTTCCTCCAAGGACCATGTTTCATAAATTTTCAGACTAGATCCATCAACAACATCATAACTACAATTCAATCATCAAATACATCTTCATCAACCAATCACTGAAACTCAATCATCAACCACTACTAAATCAATCAATCACTTTGACAACCCATCATCAAATCACAGTCAATCTAATCATTCAGAATACTGTCACCAGAACCCAAACCAGAACCCAGAACTCTGCAACAGCAAACAAAAACAATTGAAACATACTTTATGAGGTATACACTACTTCCATGTGTCGAACTTTCGTGTATACGCTCTTTTATCAAAGCCAACCAGCATACACATATGCAAATATTAATTCATAATTCTGCAACTATTCCGGACTTCAGTTATACCCAGATCATAATATTTACAGAACAACACATGTATCAATATTCAGATCTAGACTATACATGATCAAACCAGATAATGATAATTCATTTCAAGCCTTAAGATCGTGATCCATCGTTAGATCTTATCCTTCATCAACCGCTAAGGTTCATCCTTGGTTCAGATCAAGCACAACACCGTACGCCAATAACCTGCATACTAGATCTCACACTTCATCAGATATTCGATACTTGCACACTTGGCCTAATGATCTTCTCCTCCTTATATAGTTTTAGGCCTTTCTCAATACCATGGACCAAAACCACTTAAGACCAATACCTTGGACCAAATACCTAGGGTCAATACCATGGATCAAAATACCATGGACCAATACCATGGATCAAAATACCATGGACCAAATACCTCAGACCAAAAACTTAGTTTTCCAAGATATACGTGCTTTTCCTCCTGTGAAAGTGCGTGTGTACGTATACGGTACTTGTGTTCAGTGAACGTGCGTGTATACGCATCTTGGTTAAGGTGAACCTGCGTATATCTCTCTTTCTTCATTCTTTGTAGTCTGATTTGTAATTCTCTATTGTTAACATGTTGTACTGTGATCTTTCATCTGAGTGGGTTGCCATCAAGGACAACACCTATATCATAATGCCAATAGCTGGGATCGGGATCTGCATAAGGGATGTTTGATGTCGTGCCACTGGAATCCAACAAAGAAAGAAGTTGAAGAGTGGTTGGATAAGAATATTCACAAGTTCTCGGTGCAGGAAAATAGAAATCCGCGAGTGACTAAGGAATAGTGGTTGGAGCGCTACTTGTATACGGAAATCCACGAAATTTTCTTTGCATCCTTTCCTTCTGAGTTGTATGAGTGGATCACAAAGCTAGCAGACAGTCAGGGAAGGTGTAGGCTCGACAAACCAATCGTGTGGACTCCGGAATTAGTGCGCAGACTAGAAGCGTTAGGAGATAAGATCACGCGAGCTGTGGACCATTGGCTTGACCGAATTATAGGAGGATTTATCACTGAGTTCACGGTAGATATGACTGTCAGCTACAGTGAGGTGGAGCGATGTTTCCTCAAGGGACCGCAAGGTAAGTATATTAAATCTTTGAACACTTGGATTAAGATGCTATTGTGTGAAAAGCGGGTTATGCAAATAAATTAATGTTTAGGACTACGCGAAGTGGGAAGATCTGCAGAAGTAGAAGTAGTGAAAAATTGGAAACCAGTCCCTTAATTTCTCCCTCACAGGAAAGCAAGGAAGAGCTCGCGAAAGTTTCTCCGAGAAGCGCAGTGAGTCCGATAAGGCAACGCATTCCGCATTTACCACCTCCACCCACACCGCCACCTGTCTCACCCTCCTCACCTCCATCTCCACCCACCCCACCTCTGCCACCACCACAGTTCAGTATGGCGAGTACGATCAAACTACTAGTATTCAAAGGAGTAGGGATTGAAGATCCAAACCAATTCTGGTTCGTGGTAAGAGAGGTATGGTAAGCACAAGGCATTGCGGATGAAAATATCAGGAAGGCTACGCTGGTAAGCACGTTTCAGGATCGCACATTAACATGGTACATCAAGCATTCTAATGACCATCCAAATGCAGGAATCTCAGAGATCCAAGCCCCACTGAATAGGGAATTTAGCAGGCCAAAGTCGGAAACACAATCAAACATCAGGTTTAAGGAGATCACAATGCTCCTGGGCAAGACCCCCTAGGATCTGGACCAAATACTGAAGGGTATGATTCGCGAAGCCAACATGACATTGACGGATGGACAACACCGCACATGTTTTGTAGCATCACTAACACCGCACTTAAGGACAGCGCTGTCACAGCAAAAACTTTCCACCCAGGCTGAAGCTTTAGAAATGGCGATGAGATTGCATGAAACCCCTGTACAAGACCCTAGTCTGGGAGTCCAACAAATCCGCGTGCAATTGAAAAACCTGTGTCTGGAAATGCAAAGTTTGAAACATGATAGGACACCTCGACCGGAGGCGCGCAAGGAGGTATGGTGCATAAAATGCAAAGGCCAGGGGCATGACAAAGACCACTGTCTAGTGTTGGCGAACTACTTGGCAGGAGGAGGGTTGATGCCGTTAAGACCTGAGGCATAGGTAGATCCAAGTGTGATGCCTACATTATAGTGTGCGATCTATCAGATAGGAGGAAAACACACTATGGACAATTGTCATCTATTGCAGAAGTATACGCAGACGTCCGAACAATTGTTTTGCAACTTCTGCAGGTTGGTACACCATGATGAGCACACATGCAGAAGCTATGAACTAATGATGGATCAGACCCCTTCCTATAGAGTGTAGATCGAAACACAAGCCCTCAACCCGAATGTAGGAATGGCGCACACTAGATTTCAGGGGCGCGATCGAGGTCGAGGTGGAATGGGACCAGGAAGGGGTCACGAACAGTTAATTTGTTATAATTACGGAGGGCCAAGGAACTATGCCCACGATTGTATAAACTCGATGAGGACATCATGTTTGTACTATACTCAGTCTGATCATGAGGCAGAAGACTGTCCTACAATGATAGTGAGACTGCATGAAAAAGGGGTACTTTAGCCCCCTTCGACTCAGAATTCACAGATGATGAGGTCTGAACCGCGCAAAGAAGACCCAAATGTAAACATGATGCTCAAGAGCAGTGTGACCACTGACAACGATAAAGGGAAGCAGCCAAAAGAAAGTGCATGGGTTTGCAAGGCTCCTACAAAGGAACCCAAATCTGATTTAGAACACGCGAAGGAGACATTCATGGAAGCTAAGAAGAGCTTCACGGGGGCCTCCACTTCAGGTAGTAAGGATCAATTAGAACTAGGAATGGAACCTTCAATGCTCACTACATTTCTGGAGACATGCATGAAATTGCTATGTGACAACAAGGCAGTAAAAGGGCTACAGGAACTTATCACTAGGTGCACAGGTTCAAGAGAACCGCGCGTGGTCAGGAAACTCGAAAAGCATGCATTGCACACAGGAATGGAAATGAGGTTGACTACGCAAATCAACAAATATGAAATGGATCAGGTAATCCTGGATCTGGGATCAGACACAAATGTACTACCAAATCAAATGTGGGAACACATGGGCAAACCCGCGCTACAGTGGTCTCCTATTCAGTTACAAATGGTGAACCAATGGAAGATCTTGCCCATGGGAGGATTGCAAGGGGTAACAATAGATATTGAAGGTGCGAGCGCGCATATGGACTTTGAAGTGATAGAGATTGTTGATGACAGTAATCCCTATCTTGCGCTACTAGGAATAGACTGGGCCACCAATATGAACAGAGTCATAAATCTGAAGAAGTGCAAAATGATCTTTGAGAAAAAGTCACTACGCGTAGTAGTACCAAAGATCCAGCTGAAGGAGTGTGATACACTGAATCAGTGCACGACGATGATAGTGATGAAAATATCGATTATATTTACAAGATAACTGCGTGAGAAGAGGATTGGGTGAATCCGATTATAGATGGAAGGATTTCGTGGGAGCGCGAAAGCTCCTGCACCTCGGATTCAGATGAAGAGATAAAGCGATGGTAGAATTGGCTGCGTGAAGTAACAACACTTAATTGCAACATGATGGTTAGATCACTGCGCTGTGTGACAACAGAAGCAAGGGATCTGCTGACATATGATGGGTTGACAGCAGTGGATGGATTCCTAAGCAAATTTGAAAGTTCAGTACCAGAACAACAACGATTTGATGCGCTTAAATGGGCACTGTGCACAACGGTCGCATGATGGTCGGGCACGCATCAAGGAAATTTTGAGGATTGGCGCAGATGTAGAAGGATGATGTGCCTACACTTTGGAAAACCCCAGCTCAAAACGCGAGCTAGCCAGCAGGGGCAGAACGACTTGCGCACCCACCTTTCCTAATGGGTACATACATATGATGTACAACCCACACAAGCACACACCACTCCTAGAATAGAGAATCAAAACAAACCACAACAGTAGGAAAGACGACATGTGCTACCAATTATCCACGGCGAAGCATTCGATAGGGTGTGCAAAGTTCTGAACAAGGTTCACTAGGCAAGACGCACTGATTGGGACCTGCGTGTACCAGCGGTTCGATGGGCCTATAGGACCATGTGCAAAACCCTGACTGTGGAACCAATTCTGAAGGTGTGAAATAGAGTAGAGACCGTAATTTTTGAAGAGAATGCAAAGAAGAATCCACACGTAATAGCTCCCGCAGTTGTGACAGTACGCGAAGACCAAGATGAAGAGATCACACAGCTATGCGAGGTCGAACATATAGAGATTTTGGATACCATTCGATGAGGGAACCTTAGACTTCGTGAACTCGAAAAAGACCAGGTATGACTGAGGAAGAAAATCATTTTGATGGATGCCGAGATCAAAAGGCTAGAAAATGAGATCAAGCAAGCATGTCTCGTCGATCAACCAAGGATAACAAGACAAGGTGCAGATGATCATACCACTAGATTAGAAGATTGTCACCGAGAATTTATGAATCTGCTTCCATGGCTACGACTGCACCTCACCAAACATAGTAACCGGGAGAGCGCACTACATACAGTAAAACACGTGGCAATGGCTGTCGCGAAGGAAATTTAGGAGTTTCCGTGGACTATCCTAGAAGGCGAGTTGAAGTCTCGCGCAGGTGGTGCGACCAGCTAACTAGCCGTAGGAAGCATAGCCTCAGCGCTTGAGGCAGTTGAAAGAGAGTGTAAGACTATAAAAAAGTCTGTTTGGGAGCTGTGTGATGAGGGAGGTGCGCGTAGAATCAACATGTCACAAGGGTCACGACCGCGCACGGGGGGCTGCGCTACCATGTGGATAGGCTAGGAAGTGACCATTAGTGTCACTATTCATGATGAGATGCCTGATTTAAGGCAAAAGGGAGAGGGCGAAGGGCATTTAAGACACGAATTAAGGACAATATTTGGGGCAATCTGCCACCAAGAAAGCATTGATGGCCCAGAATTGGGGGGAATAGTCGAATTTGAATTCAAAAGGTGCTATAAAACTCTAGGGGCTAGCCACATGACAACACTTATTCACTTGAGATTTGAGCAGTTGATTAGAGTACAGAGTGTTGAGCACCGAGTGACATTTGAGCCCCGAAGTTCGCAAACGAACACAGACAGTTAAAAAAGGATGATGACTACCAGGAGAGGTTTGGGCTCTACAGAAGGAACCACCGATCAGGCCACGCAGAACCCCACCGTACATGATGTTACCGAAGAACATTGAGATAAACTCCCATCAACAGCAAGTCAATATTGTTGAAGTTAATTCAGATCCTATGCCCAATAAAGCAACAAAGTTACACGCAGATGCAGAAGTTCAGTTTGCACTTCCCAAGCCCATCATCAGACCTTGGGAACAACTTGTCCACAACAAGCACATAATTGGTCTTGGATATGACAAGGACGTGTCCTTTCATATTCCAGATTACTTAAAGATGATCCAGTTTCAGAGTGTTGGATTACTTCATGATAGTTCACTTTCAGCTATTCCAAATTCTGCCCCTCCTCCACAGCAACAGCAACAACAAGAGATTGTGAAATGCCAACACTGTGATCGAGTTGGCCATATGAAAGATCATTGTTTTGATCTTCATCCATGTAAGCACTGTCATAAAACCAGTCATCCTTCAAACATATGCTTTAGAAACAAACCTCCTGCAAGAACAAAGATTCATCTTGGATGGATCGCTTCTTGGCAATGGGCATCAATAGCCAAGAAGATATTTCAGTCATATGTCCGAACTTCTTCTAGAGTATTGAACAGTCTTGTAGTTGAGTTTTCTCCATCATGTCACCTTGTATCTGACAGGGGGGGAAAGGATGGTCATCTACAAGCTTCAAAACCACATCAAGTGAGCCTGGGCTACAACCTGCCACACCAGTTTCAGAGTTGTAGCCAGAGACAAACATGCCCCTGAGCATGCCTTTAGTTGGTAATGCCTCTTCATATAATTTGGGACACTTCTTCTAGTAGAAGACTTTAGCTTCTTGCCAGTTTCGAAAGAGTTCCAGGAATAGAATTGGGGACACTTCCTCTAGAAAAAGACTTCATCTTCTTTCCAGTTTTGGAATAGTTCTAGGAATTGCATTAAGCATTCCAGAGTTGTTGGTCATCCTTAAACCATCATAGGTTGAGACTTCCTTTTCCAGGTTGAAGTTCTCCCTTTTATGCGGGATGAGACCTCCCTTTATTGGTTGAAGGTTTCCCTCTTCAAAACAATAGAAGCACTTCCTCTAGCAGAAGACTTCAGCTTCATGCCAAACTTGGAATAGTTTTAGGAATTGCACTAAGCATTCCAGTATTGGTGGTCATCCTTAAACCAACGCCCTTTATACCAACATTTTAGAGAGCACATTCAGCCTAGTGTTGCTATACATTTTTGCACATTTTGTATTACAGTTCTCTTCTTGGACTCATACATAATCCTTCGGATTAAGGCAGCGAATGTTGGACACGTAATCCTCTAAGGGTTAGTGTGGAAGCTGATTAATCAAAAATTTCCCTAAAAAATCAATTTTAAAGCCCTAAAACAAAAATTCAAATGGTTGAAATGCAAGATTGGGATGATGTGCATTACCTGGAGCTCTCGGTTTTCGTTTCCAACGGTTGGATTTTCCGCAATCTTCACAGGAAGTTTCTTACCCAAAAGCTCTTTTTTCTTACTCTGAAGTCAAACAGTAAAAATGAATTTACAAAAGCCCTTTTTATAAGCTTTTTTGAATAAATGAATTTTTAATTTGTTTATTTTCCACTTGAAAAAGGTAATTTTTTGATGCATTTTTATTTATTTTAAACAGGTATGAGTAATCTTCTGAGTTTTTGTGCAGAATACTGGATTTTCAGGGATAATTGATCATTTTCGACGAAAAACATTGGAGTCATCTTTACGCTCTTTTCTGACTCGTAAAATATGAAAAGATTCCCGATTTTTTCTTTTTAACTCGTTAAAATGAAATTAAAAAGACGGTCCACTTACAGCTCTTTTCTGACCGTATAAACATGAAAAGATTGCTGGACTTTTGTCGTTTCAAGTTCGATATTGGTAATAAAACGACGTGCCTTTGATCACTTTTTTACTTTTTCGGATCAAGGCCACTAATTATGAAAAGTACTCCTTGATCGTAACGGTCAAGCAGTTTTCTCAAGTATTATTTTATACTTTTTCAGGCTTGGGAGACACAAATTTACAAAAAAGGACAACCATGGAGTTTCCTTAAGTTTTTCTTTTGACTCCCTAAAATTGAAAAACACCGAGTTTTTCCTATACTGGACTCGTTAAAATTTAATAGTAAAGGACCTGTTCAATTTAAACAGGAACAGACCACTCCTTCTTAGGGTTCGAATTTAAACTAAGTTGGACTCATCCGAAGGATGAGCTTATAACCAATCAAATGTTATCCTCCTCAAGCTTGTCAAAAATAAAGAGGTACTTGCCAGAAATGGTGGGGGAAAAGAGAGAAAAATGAACCTGTTTGTTGTACTTTGTGTTTTAGAAAAGTAGTTAATCACTCTTGAACACGACACTTTTTGTTCACCTGGGTTGGGAAATCCTTTGCCTAATAGTTAATCAAACCATATTGAAAGTTTTCAGCCAGTTTCTGGGTATTAGCTTTGGGTTAATTGTCACCAAACCATATGCAGTGTCGTTATGTGTTCAAGAGGTCAGTGTAAATAAACCATTCATCTGCAAAATATCTGTCATCCATCTTTGACCATCCCTGTGTTATTCCTTGCCAAATATATTTCTTCAAACTCGATCTATGATTTCGTGTTGTGGGCTTGCCTATAACGAATCACTTTCTATCGACTTCAGCTCATTATCTAGAAAGATGATCTAGAGATCGTCAGTACCTTGGAATCTGCATTCCTTAATGGCAGGTTTCTCGCCTTCAACGACAGGTTGCATCATTGGCCTTCGATCAAAGAATTCTGTGACATGTTCAACATCAACTCATTTATTCACATTTCATGGATTATACTGAGTACTTTGAGAGCCATTGACATTACTGGTGCTTTCTCTCACACGTCTTAACAGTTTACATCATTGACTGGTAATCAAGTGGTTTCTACCATGTTCGACTTCGACACATTCATTCACATGGATAGAATCGTACTAGTTCGGGAAGCAGAAATCAAGACCTTGGATCTAGTTCCCACCATCCAGGCTGCGAGGAATTTTGTTATTCATTATACAATGGACTATTCATAAACAAATGGCTGCGCCCATACTGTGTCTACATATGTATATACTTATGATGTATTACAAATCATTCCTGTATCAGAACAGTTTAGTTAGTTCTCTAGTCAGTTTTGATCTGAGTATGGGAATGCCTACCTCGGCGATGATATCTTCACATATATCTATTCTATATTGAATGTTTTTACAGGTTCCGATCGGGGTATCCACAGGAAGATCCTTGAAATGATAAAGTACTTCACTCTTCTTGATGACAAATACTATCTTCATCTATTACAGACTTCATACTTTAGGGGGCAATCTGTTGCACAGGAATTGTCACCATGACATTCTGCAGTCTGTGTGAGTCTATCACCACTCATACTTTCCTCCTTTGCAAGTCTTAAACCTCAGTTCTTCATGTCAAGCCTTGAAAATAAGAGAAAGACCTTAAAAGTCTCTAAAACTCTGGTTCCACACTTTCTCTTAGCATTACTTGCGGTCTCACACCTAATGGTCATGTCCCCTATGCACCTGACCGCTCTGTCTCTGTGTAATGGGTGCAGACCCCTGTAAAAGTAAAAAAGGCGCAAGTACATTCTTAAAAACTCACTTTGAGTCATTTCTGGAAGCTTCTAGAAGGAATCTTGAGGTGGCAAGTTCGCTCCTTCATGGTTCATGCATCTCATACCTAAAGGAGCTAACCCCTTGATGTGAGGAGCTTATCCCTTTGAAGGAGGATTATATCCCTTCATAGGTGGACCTGTAACCTCCTTCCTTTGCATTATAAAATGAAGCATTGGGCTGGTTACTAAGGAGGTTGAAAGCTGAATATTTTTGAGGGTAAATGCTGCTGGAACTTAGTCTTCCTTATTGAGCTTTTGAGAGGAGAGATCACATACCTTTTAATCTCATTTGCATAGAAAATTTTAGGGGCGAATGTTCGCCCTTTGGCGAAATTAAGGGGTTTTAAATTTTTAGTGGGCGAATATTTTGTATCATAGTACATTTTTACAAATCACCTCAAATAGCCCACCTTATTTTAAGGGAGAGGGTAAAAAATGTAAATTTATCCCTTGAAATTAGGAGTTACAACCTTCCATTCGCCCATTTTCAAGAATAGGTATTATTTAAGTGAATCCATTCGCCCATTTTCAAGAATAGGTTTTATTTAAGTGAATCCTATGGGCCAAAGGCCCAAATACCATATTTATAAAAGAGGTATGGTAAATTAATAAAAATATAAATAAATGAGAGGTATGGTAAATAAATAAAACATTTTTTATATTTACTCCATAAGTCACCTTATATACATGCAAGGGTGTAAACAAATAAAAATATAAGTGTTATAGACATTTTTGTGCCTTACAACTATAAGCATGAAATGTCCATAATTCAAGGGATCCAAAGTCCCTAAAGATGTTGTTACAGCTCCTAAAGGAACAAGGTCAACCAATGATAGCTTCTCCCAGAAGTTCTCCACCAAAAACCACTCAGAAACAATCAATTCAGGATCAATTCAGATGCTCTACTCGCTGCCTGCGTTGCAAAGCACCCAAATGCACTGGCTAGGTGCGTTGCAACGCACTTGGATGCACTACCAGGGTGCGCTGAGCGGGAAATGACAAATGGCAAGCTCATTCAACGAGGTGGAAAGACCATGGAAGCTTCCAGAATCTTCTCTAGTGACACTTGCCTCAATGAATTCGACTAGTGATGAGTAAGAGGCTCTCAACCTCCAAGTGGAAGCAAGAACTGACAGAGAGAAGCCACAAGTCAAAAAATAAGCTGACTCATCCTCTCTGCTTACATCTATATATGGATCCCTCATCCTAGAGATCCGGAGGCTGGAATTTTGTACTTTGCAGAGAATTGCTGTTGGTTTGAGATTGAGATTAGTACATTGGGTGATTTATGCTTTGTTGGAGGAGAGGAAGGGATTCCTTTGCTGGGAGGTAGATGCTGGATCGGAACTCACTTGGTTGTATCTCCTCTTGGACTTTCTTATTCTATCAATAAACTATTTGAGTTTCTCCTACATGCTGTGTATCAATGATGTTTTGTTATACTTACATGTTTAGCTTAATCTGATCTTGAGCTTTTTGTGAATGTATATCTGTATCTTCGTGTAGTTTCTCTCTCTTGTGATCTTGCAGGAATTCAGTGAAGCTGGGTCGGTGAAGGAGCAAGGAGCTGGGAGCCACTGAAGAGAGGAGCGATTGGATCAACAAACTAGCGGAAGACACAGGTTAGTTACATCCTTCCTCCTCATTTACATTTCATAAAGAAGAATACTCAATTAGTTTTCCTTGTTTGTTGCTAAGGCACTATCACACCTTAGAGTGGGATAGGGGCATTCCGAATGGATACTTTTCCCAACAACAATAAGTAAGGTGGAGGTATGGTAAATAAATAAAACGTCTTTCTATACTTACTCAAAAGGTATGGTAAATAAATAAAAATATAAATAAACTAGATGCATGGTAAATAAATAAAACCTCTTTTTATATTTAGTCCATAACCCTCGTTCTATTTATGAAGGCTCAAGAAAGAGGTTTTATTTAAGTGAATACTATGGGCCAAATAACATATTTGTAAAATAGGTATGGTAAATTAATAAAAATATAAATAAACGAGAGGTATGGTAAACAAATAAAACATTTTTTTATATTTACTCCATAAGTCACCTTATATTTAGGAACACTCAAAAAATGCGTTAATGGGCAAAATACTATGGGACAAATACCATGGACTAGATTGTTATTAATACCATGCAAAAAAAACATTATTAACCCTAATATTTTTAGTATTAATAAAAATAAAAATAGCACATGGTATTGACCCATGGTATTCACCAAAATGGCACATGGTATTGACCCATGGTATTCACCTGGAATGTAGCCTATTTAAATGGGGGAATTAAACTAGCATAGATCCATCTTTACTATGGATCTACTAACCCCCGAGAGGTATCAAATATCGTGATATGCAAACTATCATAGAGTGAAAAAATATTTGATCCGACCAAGAGTAAAAATTGATGTTGTAATTTAATGTATGTTAAACATTTAATGTATGTTAAAATAAAAAATAAAATAAAAATCAACTATTAGTTTTATTAATTTTTATAAATTACTAATAGTAATTTTTAAGCTCCAGGTTTATGATAACCCATGGTATTGACCCATGGGAATACCATGGTATTCATGTGAGCATAGACTATTTAAAGGGGAAATTCTATCATCTTAGATCCATCTTAATTCTGGGTCTACCAAGTGCTCAGAGGGATAAATAGATTTCATCCCCCTAAGAGTGGTAGATGTGGAGTTAAGATGGATATAGGTTGGTTTTTATGATAATGAAGATATTAAATAGACTTAGGAAATTATATTGTAAAAACATCTTAAGGTGAATGGTTAAAGCATAGACATTGGACAAGTATATTTGTATACTTCTGTTTTAAACTGAAACAAATCCAGGGCTAAAAGTAATGGATTGATTGCACTAGTCATCCTTCTATAACTTTCCAACATATGCTGGAGTAAACATATTGTAATTTGGGTAATTTTTCTAATTGCAAACAGAAACATACTTGTGTATTGGCAGGGTGGTTACGAGGTCCCTAGAAGTGATGAATTTGAATTTTTCTTGGTTGTGTATTGGCAGGGTGGTTACGAGGTCCCTAGAAGTGATGAATTTGAATTTTTCTTGGTTTTATATATAGTATTAGGTTTTTTCTCATGCTTTCTGTGAATGGCACGAGTGAATTTTATCCTACACCCACTAGGTTATCGATATGTAATTTCAGTAATTTTGATTTCAAAAGATATTTTAAAGAAATGCAATGATTTTGTTTGTGTATTCAATAAACACAAGATTTTATAATTGAGTAAAATATTCGCCATGCCTGGTGAGAGATTCGCCAAAGAATTATATATACATATCATATTATTGATAAAATCGCCTTCCATTTTTCCTATATACCATGGAGATTCGCCCATTTATTATATATGTAAATTTAGGGGGGGTTCTTAAAATTTTCCCTGCTCATTTGGAAGAGAGTGAGGCTTGTCAAAGTAGAGGAGATTCCTATTTGGACCCTGGGAAGAGCTTGTACAACATCAAGGCACCAAGGTTGTAAAGTTCTTCTATTTTCAAAGTTAATACAATCAAGTTTATTTTTCTCAATAAGCTGTGTTTAATGGTTTATTTTATGAACTCCTTGATCATCATAATGAACATGATTTGTTATATTAGCTATGCAGGTGTTATTTGATGTGTGCTTGTTTGTGTTTGCAGATTCTCAAAAGGAAACTCTTTCAGACGGTCGAAGCGTGGCTGCCACAAACTAGCGTTGGACTTAAGGTAGGGTCTAAAACACCTCTTGGTTTTTATTAATGAATCACAACATGTTTAGAGAAAGGTATATTTGCTTGTCCTGCTTGTTGCTAGATATCTATTGATACTAGGGAGATCGGTCTTGTCCGCAAGAATGATTTATCCGGCCAACAAGGTGATTGGGTATTTTTACGGCTACATCTCAAGCAAGCTATTTATGAGAACGAAATGTTGGCAATACTACATGCACTTAAGAAATGGCTACCTTACCCAATGGGAAGACACTTCAAGGTAAAAATGGATCATGATAGTCTTAAATACTTTTTAGAACAAATATTATCCTTAGAAGAACAGAAAAAATGGGTCACAAATATGTTGGGTTATGGCTTTGACATCATCTACAGAAAGGTAAGAAATGTTTTGTTGTAGATGCACTCTCAAGAAACAATGAGGATGTGGAAGTATTGTTTTGTGCTATTCCTATTATCTAACTAGATTGGATAAACGAAGCAAGGGATGAATGGAGGAAGGACAAAGAAATGTGGCCACTCATTGAAAAGTTGTAGAATATCCCAATTCAAACAATATTTCCAGAACTTGAAGAGGAAGGAAAAAACATATTGGAACCTGGAGTAGTCACAGAAACAAGAACCCAACAGCTACGAAATCGATCAATTTCAGAGTATCTCATCAAGTGGAAGAACTTACCCGTTGAAGATTCCACATGGGAGGACAATAATTTTATACAAAAGCATCAAGAACTACGCAAGCGTTGAGGACAACACTTTTTTAAGGAAAGGGGCATGTTAGGCCCCTATACTACTAGTGTAACCCCTTATTGTTATTAGTACAACCCCCTTATTATATCGTTGTACCCATGTAGTCCCCATATTGTTATTATTTTGCCTCATAGAAGCCCACTATTGTTATTATTGTGCCCTTACATTATTATTGTTATGTCGGCTCTGATTATATTATGACCCCTTAGACTCCTATATATAGAAAGAAGGTCTTGTCATTTGTATCATCTAAGAATTGTTCATTTGTGTAATGTAAAGGAGGTTGCCCCCTCGAAGAGGCTTATTTCTAAGGCGTTGATCTATCTTTTCTATCTTTTTGTGAGCTAGTTTCATAATAGTTGTAGTGATGTCTTCATGTAGAATTGTTGTTGTTATTGTGGAATGTATCATCATGAGTATATGATTGGTTACATGTTTTTATATGTCACTTGATTACATCCTTATATGTTAGGTTGCATTCTTGTATGTTTGATTGCATGTATCAGTCTTGTAGGTTGGTTACAAGAATTGATCACTTATGGTCGACTACATGCATTCATACATGTGTGTAGTTGATTAGGCATTGCTTCTGCATGTTGATGGTTGCATGTGGAAACATGTATAGTGGAGTAATGGTTGTTGTCATGCATGATTTCATAGCATGCAATGTTGATATGGCCTTGCATTGATGACTAGACCCTAACTATAATGATGTTTATGTGTTGATGCACTTATTTGTATATGTCTATATGATGTTATGATTTTGTTATACATGTATCATATTGATTTGGAAGATCTCGGAAATGAGGTAACCTCCAAAAACTATCCTAAGGTACGTGGGTTTGTTATGATTTGGTTTATTTGACTTATTATCTCTTGCAGGAAGAAGGTCATAATGAATAGCAAGATGATAGACTACAAGGACTCTCCTTATGAATCAAATGAGAAGTATGGTGTTAGGCACTCTTTTGACTTGGTAGACACATTGAGAAGCTTAAAGGAAGATATAAGGAGTTGTAAGGCAAACAATGCCAGGATCATATAGGCATAATAGTGACAATCAAAGGTTAAATCTATACTTCTTTAGAGTTTTTCAGAATTGCAGCGACAATATCCACTTCGAATCAGCCATGGACATGAGGATAAGACTAATGGAGCATATGGCAGTAGGTCTCTTGGCAAACATAGGTCGGATAGATCTAACATGATGAGAGATGGCAGTTTGTTGGACACTTTGGATAGGAGGGGTGATGAGCACAAGTAATATTCTAGTTTTGGTTTTGATAGGCATCATGATCATCATAATTTATATCATCCTTATAAGAGGAGTGATAGGGGATATTTACCAAATGAATTTAAGGAAGCACAACCACCTAATTTTGATGGAGATGTGAAAAAGCTAGAAGATGCAGAGGCTTGGATACTTGGGATGAACAATTTTTTTGAGATTCATGAGTACACAAATAACATGAAGGCGAAAATCACTATCTTCAGCTTGAAAGGTAGATTAGACATTTGGTGGGAGGATGTGAAGCGGGTCAGAAACATGAGGACAAATGAATTTAGTTGGCGTGAGTTCAAGAGGATTTTCAGGAAGAAATACTTGTCAGAATGGTACTCCAATAGCAAGGCCAAAGAATTTTATGAGCTAAAGGTGGGGTCAATGACATAGGAAGAGTATGTTGAGATTGCAACAAGATGATGGAGCTTAGTGAAAAGAGTCGCCTTCACTAAGTGGGCCCGCAGGCTATTTTTGGCGCAAGTCTATTTTTTAGACTATGTCTATTTTTAGACATATGGATCATGTCTATGGATTGCAGGTTGCTGTTTATGGATGATTGATCAAGTTGGGAAAAAATAGATGGACTTCTATTTTTGATGAAAGTGTGAGTGATCACAGTGTGAGTGATCAAAGTCTATTTTTAGACTGGCTGTCAAAAATAGAAAAGTCAAATATTATTATCTCACAATAATATTTGGACTATAAACTTAATCTTATTCTCTTGGAGCACTTCAGTTTGAGCTACAAAGGTGGCACATGCAGCTGTCAGAAGGAAATATGCTTTTATTATGAGTCAGTTGAGTTGTTGCATGCATGACTTCAGTTAGAACTCAATCAGTTGAGTTTGGTGGAGTTGATTGTGGAGTTGATGGAGTTGTGTTCAGTTTAGCTTTGTTAAACTGGTTGTATTTAGTCTAACTGGCAAATAGACTAGAGATGAGTTGGGTGAATTAGTTATTAATTAATTCACAAGTTATTAACTCATAATACAACTAATGAATACATCAGTTAACTCAGTTGCATGTCAGTGCATGTTCAGTTCAACAGGGACAGGTGGTAGAGAATTAGATTGCTATCAGTTGTGACTATAGTTGTGCACCAGATCTTGCACAATAAAGGGATTGAGTATGCCAATGAGTTTGCTCACGTATTTGCCCACATTATAGCTTGTGCTCACGTCCAAAAAAGTGTGAGTGACTATTTTGCAGGTGAAAAACGAGTTTGGTAAGCCATTCTCATCAATTCTTGAGTAGGTATTGAGCAGTGGAGGCAGGCAAGCAGTGGAAGAGATTTGGAGATCAGATCTGAGCTGTATTGTGTGTAACAGAGGTGGAGATACTTGTGAGAAGTATTATGCTGTGTAATGTTACATGACTCAATCATTAATATACAGATAGTTGGGGTTTTTAGCGAGATGCTTTCCCCGGGATACATACTGTGTTAATGTGTGAATGCTCTTGATGTTTTATTGTTATTGATGCTGCTATATTGTTGATCAACGTAGAGGAGCTTATGTATTGTGTATGTTTTCCGCAATAGTACATGATCAGGATAATCTCCATTGAATATGTGTTAAATTATTCAAAATTTCTACAGAGTACACGACCAAGTTTTTGGAGCTATTTAGGTATGTACCATATCTTACAGATGAGAAGGCTAAATTTCAGAGATTCGTCAGTGGTTTGCCATTAGCATTTAGAGATCGGATTGAGTATGATGAGCCTCAGTCACTTAAGGAAGTCATTGGGAAGTTGAAGCATTGCTATGAATAGTCAGAACGAAAGAATGAATTTCAGCAAGGATGGAAAGGGAAAGACAAAGGCAAAGGTAAATGGCGGCCTAAAGAGCAAGACCTCATAATGTAGATGGGAAAGAAAATATGGCACCACAAAAGAAGTTTAATGCAGCTAGATAGGGACATGGGTGACAACAACAACATAGAGGTGAGGGCACTGGATGATTGGAGTGTTGGATATGCGGTGAGGAAAATCTTAGGAGATATTATCCGCAACATCAGGGTGGTAGGCCTAAGATATACATTGTATAGGAAGCGCAAACCGTTGGAGATGTGGGGTAGAGTATTCCTCATATTTATGCAGCTGTGGACAACAGACATGCAGAGCATCATGCATCTATCATTAAGATGGATGATAAGCTTTTTGATCAAGTTATTTATATTTTGATTGACCCTGGATCGAATTATATCTATGTTAGTCCTGAATTGGTGGATAAGTGTGGTTTGAGTAAGGAATTTCATGTAGAGTCTTGGTCAGTGTAGTTGGCTACAAATATAAAGAAGTGAGTTCATCATTGGGTGAGAGCTTGTGCATTTGATTTGAATGACATGCCTACCACAACACGTCTAAATGTATTATTGTTTAGATCATACAATATATTATTGGGCATGGATTGGTTGTATCTTCATAGAGCCAAGGTAGACTGCTATCGCAAATCCATTGAGTGTGTTGATGACAATGGGGAACCAAGAGTCTTGCAGGGTAAGAAAAAATCCACAATACTTAGGATGGTGATAGCTATGCAGGAAAAGCATAGCCACATGAAAGGGTGTATGTTATTTGCAATACACATTTCTAGTGACAAGGGTAAGGAGGTTGAGGATGAAGATGTGTTGAGCAGGTACCCAGTTTTACATCAGTTCAAGGATGTGTTTCTTGAGGACATTACATAGTTTCCACCTCACAGGGAGGTATGCTTTTCTATTGAGTTAGCACCTCGGGCAGCTCCAACATCAAAAGCACCTTCCAGGATGATCACACCTGAGATTGGTAGAGTTAAAGTTGCAATTGAAGGAAATGTTCCTCAAGGTATACATTAGGCCAAGTGTATCACGATGGGGAACACCAATATTGTTAGTGAAGAAGAAAGATGGAACTCTCAGATTATGCATTGACTATAGGAAGTTGAGCAAAGTGACCATCAAGAACAGGTACCCATTATTGAGGATTGATGACTTGTTTGATCAGTTGAAGGGAGCAACAGTGTTCTCAAAGATTTATTTGAGATCCGGATACCAACAAGTACACATTAAAGAGGAAGACATCTACAAGACTGCATTCCAGACCAGGTGTGGGCATTATGAGTTTGTTGTAGTTCCATTCGGTTTGACTAATGCTCCATCTACCTTTATGTGCTTGATGAATAGTGTGTTGCATTTGTATTTGGATAAGTTTGTTATTTTGTTCATTGATGATATATTGGTATATTCTAAAAATGAGGAAGAACATGTCGAGAATTTAGCATCAGTGTTGAGGTTGTTGAGAGAGCATCAGTTGTATGCTAAGCTCAGCAAGTGTAGTTTCTTTCAGACTGAGGTAAATTACTTGGGGAATATTGTCTCCAAGGAGGGCATTGCAGTAGATCCAGAGAAGATAAGGGCCATCATGGAGTGGGTAGCTCCTAAGAGTGTGGATGAGGTGAGATATTTCATGGGTTTAACAGGCTATTATTAGAGGTTCATTCGGAAATTCTCACATATTTCTTATCATATCACATCATTGTAGAGGAAAGGTAAGAAGTTTGAATGGACATAGGAGTGTGAGGCTAGTTTTGAGCAGCTTAAGTAATTGTTGACACATGCACCAGTGCTACAGATTGTAGATCCGGACAAAGAGTTTGTAGTGTGCACAAATGCTTGCAAAAGAGGACTTGGTGGAGTCCTTATCTAGGATGGATAGGTGGTGTGCTATGAGTCGTGAAAACTAAATGAGCACGAGTAGAACTACTCGACACATGATATTGAGTTAGCAACGATCATACATGCATTGAAGATGTGGAGGTACTATCTTCTTAGCAAGAGATTTGTACTGATAAGTGATCATATTGGTTTATGGTATCTATTTGACCAACCGAATCTGAATGGTAGGCAGGCTTGGTGGTTGGATACGATCAGTGAGTTTGATTTGGAGATCAGGTACATCAAGGGAAAGGAGAATAGGGTGGCAGATGCTCTCAGCAGGCGGATACAGGTTAATCAATTAGCATCTATAAGATCCTATGGGATAGACTTACAAGATAGGATCTTGTAGGCAGGTCAGCAAGATGTCAGGTATATGGAGATTGTGCATAGGTTGTAGCAGGGTGCTGGTACAAGTACAGGTGATAGTATAGGTATAGGTACAGGTGCAATTGCATAGGATATGGACTATTTCCTTGCATTGGATGGACTGGTGAGATTAGAAGATAGGATATATGTGTTGGATAGGAGTGAGCTCAAGAAGGTGATCTTGAGGGAGTTTCATGCGAAACCATATTCAGGTCACCTAGGTTTTTCTAAAGACATTAACTATAGTGAAGAAGTTTTATTATTGGATGAACTTGAAGAGGGATGTAGTAGAGTTTGTGGCTAGGTGTTTTGATTATCAGTGTGTGAAGGTAGACTGTAAACATCTAGGTGGACTATTACAACCTATTGCGATTCCAAAGTGGACTATCACAAGTTTGCCAAGGGCAGGGAGACAACATGATTCTATCATGGTTGTTATGGACAGGGTTGACGAAGGTTTCACACTTCATTCCAGTGAAGTCTACATTCTCAGCTAGCGATGTGGCACTGGTATTCATCAGAGATGTGGTCAGATTACTTGGTGTTCCAAAGAAGATTGTGTTAGACAGAGATGCAAAGTTCACTTCCAAGTTTTGGAAGGCGTTGTTTGCAGGTTTTGGCATGGAGTTAGCCCTCAGTACATCTTATCATCCGTAGACAAATGGATAGACAAAGAGCGTCAAGAGGATATTGGAGGCCATGTTAAGGATGTATGTGATGCATCAACAACAGAAGTGGGAGGAATACCTTCCCTTGGTTGAGTTCACATACAAAAATGGGTATCAGGAGTCATTGAGGATGAGACTTTTTGAGGCATTGTATGGACGAAGTTGTAATACTCCTAGCAGCTAGAGTGATCTAGTGAACATAGTGTTGATTGGACCAGATATGTTGGTAGACATGGAGCAGGAAATGCAGGTGATCAAGAAAAATCTAAAGGCAACACAGGATAGGTAGAAGAGTTATGCACATCGAAACGGGTCATTCAAGGAGTTCTAGGTTGGGGAACATGTGTACTTGTGCATCAAATTGAACAAGAGATCCTTATGGATTGGATCATGTGCCAAGATGGCACCATGGTTTTGTGGACCCTTCAATATTGTTAAGAGAATTAGGCTAGTAGCCTATCGACTTGCACTACCTACGATAATGAAATTCCATGATGTTTTCCATGTATAATTTCTTAAGAAGTATGTTAAGGATGTTGATTATGTGATTGACTGGTTTGTATTGCAAGTGAAACCAGATGGAGAATTCCAACTAGAGCCTAAGTGTATATTACAGAAAAATGTGCTCATGCTCCATAACTGAGAAATAGAGCAAGTTAAAGCGCAATGGAAGCACTTTAGGCCCATTGAGGCTACATGGGAGATCACGGATCAGATGCCGGCTATGTATCCTTCCTTGTTTTCTGATTGAGGCAAAGCAGTTTTTATATGCTGCTTTGGTATATGCTTTGATATGGTGTTTTGGTATATGCTTTGATATGGTGTTTTGGCATATGTTTTGATATGGTATCTTGGTATATGTTTTGGTGATATTGCTATATGTACATATGTAGATAGATGTAAATATCGCCATAAGCTAAGTCATAGAGCTCCAATAAGCGGCATGGGTGTTATGTCATTATGATGGTCATGTTGTTATGTTGACATGTTACTATGCTACCATGTTGTTATGTTATCATGGTTTTATGATGTCATGCGGGTTGGTATTCAATAAGGTGATCATTGTAAATACTGCATCGAGCTATGTTATAAAGCTCCATGAGAATTATGTCTTCCTTCTAGTGGTTTTTCTGAAGTATATGTGTGATTGAACACCAAGGACGGTGTCCCCCAAGGAGGAGGGTCTTGCAACAACCCTGGTGAAATTTCCATGTAATAAAAGTTAAAAATAATAACCATGATTGATGGGACACTTATTCTAGGCTAAATGTTGGGCAAGACATCCTAGGGGTTGTTCGTTTGGTTTATTATGGCTAAGGAAATTGGCAAAGGCAATGACTAAGCATTTGGAAAGGAAAAATGTTCTTTTTTGCACAATTATTTATGAAAATAATGGAAACTAGGAGAAAATGAGGTGAAAGGTCACAAATTGCATATGAGGAGGAAAATGAAGAAAATAGAGGCCTCATTCATAAAAAGGCTTCTGAGGATCAGTGGGTAACCTTTTGTCAGTTTAGTTTTAGATCTCTCTCATTATTATCTCTCTCTCTCTCTCTCTCTCTCTCACTCTTGGATACTTAGAGTTTTCTTGGAGCACTTTGGCATTGGAGCAAGAAAGGCAAAGAAGGAAAGAGGAAACAAAGATTGAGCAAAGGAAAGTTAGGATCAAGTGTCTACAACAGGATTCATTGCAGTTATCTATTTGCATATTATTTTCCTTGCTAGATTTGGCATGCATGGTATTGCATGTGGTTCTTTTCTATCATGGCATGGGTTTTGCCAGGTGTGACAATGTTCTTCATCCTAGCCTTGTCATTTCCTGATAGCCTTGATGAGATGGGTTCTCATACTTCGGTTGAGCTAGATTGTGAGATGGATTCGAACCTAAGTGGGGTGGACCTCCGAAATGACAAACACATGGCCTAGTGGTCCCTGAACCAGCTTGTGGATCACGTAGAGCCATTGGCCTAATAACCCGTCAGCCAGACTGTGTGTTGCAGTAAAGCCAGGATTGTGTGCCTCAGTGGGCTTAGGAATCCTTTCCACTGAATGGCAGGATATATGGTAAATTCAACAGGTGGATTGCTCCCCGTTGTGCCTAGTAGTCCTGGGATGGGATGTATAGTAAATCCTAGAGAGTGGGTCTCAGTGTAGGTCCTAGTGATCCCTAGATCAAACTGCGGATTATGTTAAAGCCTAAGAGACTAGGAGGCACTCAAATTCCTCATGGTGGTAGGTGGATAATTCTAGTGGCATCCATGCTTGTTTGGTTCTTTTTGGTGTGTTCTATTTGGTCCCACATTCATGCTTGGAATATGACATGGGGGTGATTGGCTAAAGAGAGACTTAGCTCAACCAATCTATGGTCGGGTGGAACGTGGTTTATGCATTTATTAATGAGAAATTCACTCCCTTGATTTTCGTGTGTAAATGTATTGGTTTATATGTGGAATCTATGGTTGTTATATCTAAGGTATTTCTGTTGTTACTATGTTGGTTATATGTATGTTTTATGACAACAACTATGTATGGTTCTCATCATGTTTTTACTTGTAAATGAAAGGACAATGTATGTATGACCCAATAGATGATAATGCAACAAATGGCATGAGGGAACAATGGCTCATATCAATTCTCATATAATTATGAGATACCTATACTTAATTATGTTGTTTACACCTGTAGATTACATGTTGATGATATGTTTGACGAAATGTCTATCATGGCTAGTAGGGGTTTGGTTAAGGTCTTGTTTAACTAATTGCTTTTGCAACATTGTTTCCCTGGTATTTTAATGCTTTTAAGATGTCATTCCATTTTGGGCAGTGACTTGGGCTATGAGCTTGAAAAGGTGGCTCAAATCCCAGGGTCGTTGGCACAAGACTGGAAAATTTGGTCCTTGGACGTTGGCAGGCAAGCTTGTGAGAGCGAGTGGAGGTCCTTGGACATTTTTATGCCTATAACATGAGAGCGACTAGAGGATAAGTGACCAAAACATTCAACGGGACCAAGGGGAAAGTTGCCTGATGTATTGACATGATCCTCAGGGGTCTTGTAGTTGATGTGGAAGCTTTGTGTATTGTGTTTCCATTGTTTCTATTTCCTTAAGGTCACATAGGAGGTTGAATCTAACCATAGTATCCTCTCGTTGCATGTTACCATGGTTGGCTGGTTACTTGGGTAGATGTGGGAGGAGGGTGTTACAAGAACGTTGTCTCTAAATCTATACACTTGAAGGAATTTAACAAAGCGTTGGAGACAGGCCCAACTGCCTATGTATAGGCTCCCTATTATATAAACTGATACTAGTGGTTTTAAATAAAGGCATAACTGACTCAAGGTTAAGTAAACCACAAACACAAATAAGGAATGTCCTCAGAACCCTAATACACCCCGAATTCCAAACACATAAATAAACTTAACTTGAAATATACAAATGGAAGAGGAAACCCAAAACACATGACAACTTACAAAATTGGAAGGGAAATTAGCACCTTTAAGTCCATATAGAGAAATTGTGTAGATACCAGACACCAAAAACCAAAACCAGGCTATTTAAAAAAATACATATGGGGTCAGTACCTTGGACCATTGAGGTGGGTAGAACTACGACCAATTCAAAGGCTAGAACAATCTATGTTTTATGTAAAAACAATATGAAAAACATTGACCCCCATCAATGCTCCCAAAATTGAAGGATAAGATGCAAATGTATGTCGTCTTGACACCAGAACAAGAGCTAATGGGAAATTGACCAAGGAGAGGAAACAGACATCCTCCACATCTAGATAGTACCACAAATAAGGACCTGGAACAAATCGATGAAGAGAGACTCTCTCCACCACCCCAACTAATGCTACCCAATCGACACCCTAGTAAATAACCCATGCATTTATAGCGGGAGGATTACGTTTCATGAACCAATGCTTGAAAGAATTTACCAAAATATGTGATGTCTAGGAATGGACATGTGTAAGGCCTGGAACAAATTTTAAAGCAAACATTCCTCCCATAGATCATGCGCTCATCAATGATCTCACAGAACCATCTGTTAGGTTCTCCCAAGACAAGGGCCAATCCACCCTGAGAAACCTGGTTCATATCAATTGTAGAATGATAAGCATCAATGTGAAAAAATGCATCGTACCTCCTCTAGTGTGCAACTACCTCCCTGCATTTAACACAAGTGGACTTGTGTTGGTGACCCCAGCTCTGGGAACGACGTTCATGACACGCAACAACAAGTGAATAAACATGTGTAGGGTGTGGCACATGTTTCGAAGACCGCCAACTTGCTCTCCACTCTCACCATTAGCATGTTAATCGATTAAATCTGTCATTACAGGAGCCATTAGTGACACCCCCATTGGGGATTAATTTTTGGTTACTTGAACATAATGTTTTCTTCTTCTTTTGAAGATGCAATGATAATAATTGGTACTAAGGAATATAAAGGAATTATTTTAACCTTTCAAGAGTTTTGGGATGCACAATAAACTCTCATTCATTTAAAAGAATATTATGGAGAACAATATTATGAAAAAAAGTTGATGTGAATGGATATAAAGATTTTATTGCAATATTTTAAAAGTCTTTTAATGTTGATCGAATTGTTATTTTTTTCTAAAAAAAAAAATAACAATTCCTTGGTTTTTTTCGACAAAATATTAATTTACTGTCATTGATGTCAACCCTGAGATTTGACTTTGACTAAACACTGGTCATTGATGTCAAACAATTAATGAACGCTTCGTATTTTTGTATGGATTACATCAAGTTGGAAGCTCCACTTGGATGGTTGGAAACCCTAAGTTAGGTTTGGGTTCTATGGTCAATGAGCATAACTCAAACTTGTGAGAAGTTTTTGAAATGAAAAAACATTAGGTTTACCTTGGACATCCCCATCATTGGATTCTCCTCATCAAGATATTTCCGTTGGTATGTGGCACGCCCTGAGAGGCCTCTTGGTTTGAAAGGAATTCAAGTTTGAAGATAAAAACTCAAATTTCTGGGCTGAAACCCCAAGGGATGGTGACTTGGCATGCTTTTATTGGTTGTTAGGAATTAATATCAAGCATGAGGGTTTCTTGTCATGTTTCATGGAGAGAAAGAAGGGTATTGTTAGTGTTTGTAACTATATCATGTATTTATCGCACCCTTGAACCTAAAATTCCTCCTACATAAGGCCAACAACATCTTGGCTTAGGGCTTAAGATAACTAATTATTAATATTCTATTAGAAAAGTCAAAACAATTCAAGGTGTTTAACCTCCTAAATTCCCCTCCAACGTTTACCTTAGAAGCCCTTTTCATCTCTATAAAAAGAGAACTTATACCTCACCTCGAAGTAATTTAAACTCAACGACCTATCCTATTCTTAGTTTTGAAATTCTTGGCCATCAAAGGAAGACAACGAAGCATTTCAGAAGGGTTTCAATTTGTGATTGTTTACGTTTTCATTTGAATACTTTTATCTTTGGTTTTGGGTTATTCGTTGGGGATTAATTTAGGTTTGTCATGAATGTTTGATTGTAGGTTCTCATCAATTTAATTACTGATTAGGGCACCATTTCAGGACAACAAAATTTCTTTTGTGTTGTTTCAGACCTTCCTCTTGTGAACAATGAAAGGGATTTTGTTTGTTATTGATAGACATATTGCTTACTCCAACTTAGCCTCAATATTTGAGCAACACAAGTCAAGATTTTTGGCCTTATCTCATACCTAATTTACCTTGATGTTGTCTTAAGAAATCATCTATTCATCCTTCTGGCCTCTTGTGGTTGTTATGCCCAGGCTTGCACATCACTTGTGAGGGATTCTGTTGGGTATTTCGGTTCTATAAAGGCATCTCCATACACAAGTTTTGTTTATGTTGTATGGTCTAATCATTTCAAAACTTCGACTAAAAACAATAATACATAACAGTGGGTATGTCCTATAGTTCAGGATTTTGGCCTTCATCCAATAAATCTTGGTCTTAAACAAGTGAAATCACTACAGTTCTTCATCCTTCAATTTTGTGCTTCTCTTTAGTGCCTCGACCTTGATAGTAACCATTACAAGACTATGTTTTTAGTTTCAGACATGTAACGATGTTTTGTTTTGATTTGGAAACAACTATAGTTATTTTCGACCCTTAGCTATAGTGAGTCAATTACATATTTCACATCCTCAGTGTTACAGACCTAAGCATCATTTCAGGACCAAGAGTCATTAAGTTATGAACTATTTTGAGGTAGAATTGTTATATTAGTGACCCTATTCTTGATTATATTCATAATTATTCATAAATGTGTGTAATACCTTTAAGTAAGTCGACCTATACAACTAGCTTGGTAACAATATTCAATGAGAGTTGATTGACGTTGAGGAGAATGTCATATGAGCCATCTTTCAACTAGAGACTTGGTTCTATTGTCTATATTTGAAGCTTGAAGTGATAAAATCATTACAACAGTAAGGGTCTCAAACTGTCATCATCTTATTGGCATCTTGTCACCTCCTTGTGTGAAACATATAAGGAAGACATTGAAGTATTAAGTGCTCAGTGAGATAGTGTGTGACTTGATTTGATGTGCCAATAAATATTGGTATTCTAAAGTAAGAGCAGTCGAAGGTTCCATCTATATACAATGATAAAAATAGAACCTTGAAATAATAATAACCTTGTCTATGATGCAATAGTCTTGAGAATTTTAACAGTGACTTGACAATATTGAATATATTGTTTATGTAACAGTGACATGTTTTATATCATAATGGGATTGTGACGACATCCTTACATGTCAACAGTAGGTGATGACACATCAGTGATTTTATATGGCACCAATACTTTGATTATTTGAGCAAATATAAAACATATGCTAGTGGCCCTCCTTGGATAGAGTTTAAGAGCATTACAAGCAGGTCATAGGGATGATCTAAGGTATCTAGGACAAAGTTATCATCAGACCTTAGTACTAGGTACTTGCAGCAATATCAACAACTTGGCACACTGGTTTGGAAAAACTGCTTCATGAGCCTTTGAAAAGATAAATAAATTAGATTAACTAATGCTTTGAAAATATTAATAAATTGCTAATAGTTTGGATCAACTAATGCTTTGAAAAGATTAATAAATTTCTAATTGCTAAGATATATTGATTCACCCCTTCTCAGTATTTCCAACACTAAAAACATGACCTTTAGACATTTCATTCGATTTAAAGATTAATATGGAGTCCCATTTATCCACAACAATATCTCTAAAACAATGTTTATTGTTGCAGACATTTTTTCAACTTGAAAAAATTTCATCATGAAAATGTTTGGTATAAATTTAAATTCCAAATTAGAGATCAATATTTGAATCCATTATATCCATGATAATACTTATAAAACAATGTTTGTTGCAATCGTTTTTAAACTTGAAACAAGTTCATCATAAAAATGTTTTTAAACTTGAAACAAGTTCATCATGAAAATGTTTTATATAGATATAAATTCCAAATTAAAAATCAATATTTAAATCTCTTATATCCATAACAATATTTCAAAGACCGTTTTTATTGGAAACATTTTTACAAATGAAACAATTTCATAATGAAAATGTTTTAGTAAAAATTCATTTTTTATAAGACAAAGTTAAAAGAATGTTCTTCCTACATATTTACCAGATAGTTGCAATTTTGAGTTGATACTCTACTCATTGACTCCCTCGAGTCCACATTTTTAAATTATATTAATAACAATATTTTTACAGGTCCCTTTTGCATGATCAAGGGCAATAGGTAGTGCTAAAACTTTTGTGTGATAGAGAGCTGTGGAATAATATATGTTTTGTTACTCAGTGGAAAAGAAAAGGGTGGGTTGGCAGAGAGAAGGAGCGCGATATAATATATATTTTGTTACTTTCAGTGGAAAAAGAAAATGTGGGTTGGCACAGAGGAGGAGCGCGGAACAATCATTTGGCATCTTCACTTTTAAAAGTGGGGACCCAAAGGGGCACATGGTGTTCAGCAACTGCGAATCAACGCGGACTGCTCAAGAACAATAGTGCTAAACGCGTGCACGAAGTGTCAAAAAATTGGATGATAGTGGGTATTGGTCTTCATTTAAAGCCGAAGCCTCAATCTTGTGCTCTGTTTCCTCTGGTCCATACTACCTTTCAGAGCTTCAATCTTGGTTTCCATTAATCACCACTTGTTACAGTATTGCTATCTGTTCATCCAAATTCCAATGGGACAACCCACATCCACTCAGCGTGATACATCTGCTTCTGCATCTTCTTCATCCTCTTCTTCTGCGTTGACTCCTAGGGGGCCTGACGTTCAGAAATCATTTGCTATTAAATCCAGAGGATTGCAGGTCCTGCTTGACCAGCAGGAATTGGAGCCTGGACACATCATTCATTCTCAGATAAAAGCATCTTCTGCTACTGCTTCTGTTTCTGCTACTGTTTCTGCTACTGCTTCTGTTTCTGCTACTGCTTCTGCATCTTCTTCATCCTCCTCTTCTGCATCGACTCCTAATGGCCCTTATCAAGTGTTCATCAACCATAGGGGTCCCGACGTTAAGAAATCATTTGCTAGCTTTCTCTACCGTGAACTTAAATCCAGAGGATTGCAGGTCTTTCTTGACCAGCCGGAATTGGAGCCTGGACACCTCATTCTTTCTCAGATAGAAGCAGCCATTCAAAGCGCTTCTGTCCAGATCGCGATTTTCTCTAAAACCTATGCAGAATCTAAGTGGTGCCTGGACGAGCTCGTCCACATGCTCGAAACGACGCGGAGGGATACAATAAGTCAGAGGGCTACAATTCTTCCCGTGTTTTACGAAGTTAAACCTTCTGAGCTCAGGCGGACAGACAGAGGAGCGTATGCTAATGCCATGCTAAAACACAAGGAACGATATAATTTGGAAACAATCGAGAAATGGAAGAAGGCTCTTTCTGATGTTGCAGATATAAGCGGCTTCGAGCTAGAGGCGTGCAATGGGTGAGCATCTTTCACTATCCCAATCTGTGCTACATATTAATTCGCAAATTTATGTTATTTTTTCCTTAAATTGAGTTGATTGAATTGGTTGAGCCAGAGGCACATTTTACAGTCTAGTGAAATTTTTCTCATTTCAGCGAAAAAGAAATAAAAAAAATTTAAGGTCAGTAATTAAGATGGAGAAGATGGAGATGGATCTAGATCTATATGTAAGATTTTTGAGATACATAGATCTAGATCTGCAAAACAATAAACAAGCTTGTAAGAGAAGGAAGGAAGCTAGCAAAAATTAAGAAAAGAATGAAATTAATTCTACAATATTAGTTTTAGAATAAATACATAAAAGCAACTAAGTTAAGCTTAGTTGTACATGCAATAACTAAAGCTAACTAAAGCTAAGTGTGCTTTATCTTATGTTAATGTGTACATGTGCCACATGCAAGCAATAAGTTAACTGGAGCTAATCTAGGTGCATGTACACCAACACCCCCTTAAGCATAACTTAGGTGAGTGTGATGCAAAATGAATGAGTTCGGCAACAGGCCATTTTAGGTACCCATATACAATGCATAAATTCTGGGCTGCTTCGCTGTTAGCGGGCGCTGCTGCATAGGGCGCCGTCTGCTCCATCGAACTGTCACTGTAGAGTAATTATGTAAGGCAACTTGATTGTTTGTATGCGAAAATAAGTATTGATAAAATGGCTGCTGCTGTAAGGCCTCAAGATTGAAAGTTCTCGAGATCGAATCCGATGAAGTACTACTTATATTGTTATTGCTGCGCATACCCATTTGTGGATTAGCCGCGTTGGAGCCCGTTCCCAAGTTTTCCGACGCCGGCCCATTTTTCAGGTGGTAATTAGGCACAGTAGGGCTTGTAGATGCCGGATTTAAAGAAAACAGCTGGCTTCGAGGACGAAGATAAGTTTGAGCCTTGGCAACTCCATCTGATCGTTCTTGAGTTCGTTCTTTAGCCCGTTCCCTCGTGCGTTCTCTTGCTATTGCTCGAGAATCTGCTGCCCTCGCTCCTGCGCCTTTGACACTAGCCTCGTTTTCCCATTGCCGATGTTGGTTCAACTTCTGTTTCCATGGTTATTCGAAATAAGCCTTTACTTCTGAGATGAAGTTGAATCTTTGGTTTCCATTCGAAATAATTATATGGAGTGAGAATTGCCGATTGTGGAAACTCCAATTTAGACTCCATTCTTTGTTGTTGCTTCAATCTTCTGAACCTGCAAATAAAATTGCTTGTGCACTGATTACAAATCCCTGAGCTGTGATACCATGTAAGATTTTTGAGATACACAGATCTAGATCTGCAAAACAATAAACAAGCTTGCAAGAGAAGGAAGGAAGCGAGCAAGAATTGAGAAAAGAATGAAATTAATTCTACAATATTAGTTTTAGAATAAATACATAAAAGCAACTAAGTTAAGCTTAGTTGTACATGCAATAACTAAATGTAACTAAAGCTAAGTGTGCTTTATCTTATGTTAATGTGTACATGTGTCACATGCAAGCAATAAGTTAACTGGAGCTAATCTAGGTGCATGTACACCAACACAGCTAGTCTAAGTGCATGTACACCAACATTATACTAGTAAGTAAAATTTTAATTGATAGGTACATAACCAACTTAGGTTGGCCTGTTTACACTAGTTATTTTACCTTTCTCTGAATTTGAATATTCAGGGACGAGGTGGAGCTGGTGGATAAGGTGGTGCAAAGAGTTTTGAAAGATGTTCCAAAACCACCGTTGTTTGTGGCCAAGTATAAAATTGGTCTGCAGGAAAAAATTGAAGATTTTGAAAGCACAACCCTATCTCAGCTGGAGGGGCAGAACACGCTGGAGGCCAAAGTTGTGGGGATTGTAGGTTCAGGCGGGATTGGTAAATCGACGCTCGCAAAAGAATTTTTCAACAGGAAGAGATCAAATTATAATGGTTCTTCTTTTCTGTTTGATGTAAGGGAAAGTGCAGCACAAAAGTCCTTAAATTCTTTGCAGAAGAAGCTCATTAAGGACTTAGTAGGCAGAGATGTCTCAATTGATAGTTGGGAAGAAGGTGTAGGAATACTTGAAAATAATCTCAAATCTTGCGAGGCCCTAATAATATTAGACGATGTTGATCATCGCTATCAACTGGATGCGTTCTTGCCTGTGAAGAGTGTCCTTCACCCCAGGAGTTTGATTTTGGTCACTTCTCGTGACAAACATGTCTTTCAAAGTGCATGTCCTTCAATTTATCAGCTCAAGGGCCTCAATCGACCAAACTCTAAAGAACTTTTCTGTTCGCATGCCTTCTCTCGGCCACATCCACCACCAAAATTTGTAGACCTTGTAGATGGGTTTCTAGACGCCTGCGGCGGATTGCCTCTGTCATTGCAAGTGTTTGGGGCTCTACTCTGTCAAGATGACGACAGATCCCGCTGGGAAGAGCAACTGAATGGACTTCAAAAGCTACCTGATGACATACAGAAAAGACTTAAAATAAGTTACGATTCACTGAGTCAAGAGGAGCAGCAAATATTTTTAGATATCGCTTGTTTTTCTTTAGGAAAAGATAAGGATGAGTGGATTGAAATATGGCGTTGGTCAGAGTGGCAAGGTTCCATGGGGTTTCGAAATTTGCAGAATAAATGTCTTGTTGATGTGGATGAGTACAATGGGATAACAATGCACGATCACCTGCGAAACTTGGGGAGAAGTATTGCTCAGGATCCATCATTGCCTCGTCGTCTCTGGCGTGCGACGCCGAAAGACGTCTATGATCTGCTGGAGCAATCATCATTATCTGTAAGTGCTTTAATCATCGCAACCTTTGTATTTGTGTCAACAATTTTCAAAGATTTTTTAATCCAAATTTTTTTTCTGAAGCGTGATGTGTTGTAATCCATTTTTGTTTTTATGTTACAAACAGGTAATAGAAACGCGCGGAATTATAATGGCTCGGTCGGGGCCCAGGGAAACAGATCATTGGGAGGAGGAAAGTTTCAGTGATAAGGTATTCGGAATCAGTAAATTGCAACTTCTTCAAGGTTGGGGAGATTTTGTTGAAGGCATATTGACTAAAGTGCGGCCACCAAATCTCAGATGGCTCCGCTGGATTGATTGTCCGTGCTCTTCCCTACCCTCCTGTATCCCAATGGGCGATTTAAGATATTTAGGAGTGTGGGGGAAGAGATTGGAAAGATTGGAATCTCAGGTATGTGAGTAGGATGTAGATGAACTTAATTTCTAATTTTGAATAGATGAGAATCATGATGTTATGTCTTATCTTTCTTAAGATTGAAACGTCAACTTTGCAGCGACCCCTGCAGTTGCGGGAGTTACATATTTCAGCTCCACTTTTAGAGTTTCCAAACTCTTTATGTCACCTGCCGTACCTCCAAAAGATCAGTCTCATCCGCTGTACTTTTAAGGCCCTTCCAAATGCTTTCGGGACTTTAACGAATCTCCAAAAGATCAGTCTTTGGCGCTGTAAAAGTTTGGAGGCGCTTCCAGATTCCATAGAGAATTTAAGGAATCTCCAAGACATCCATCTGCGGGGTTGTACAAGTTTGGAGGTGCTTCCAAACGCCATCGGGGCTTTAATGAACCTTCAGACAATCGATCTGTCAGGGTGTGTAAATTTGAAGAGACTTCCAAATTTCTCCGAGAAATTATCAAACGTTCATACTATCAGTCTGCGGGGCTGTAAAAGATTGGAGGCGCTTCCAGATTCCATAGAGAATTTAAGGAATCTCCGAGAGATCGATATGGAGGGTTGTATAAGTTTGGAGTTGCTTCCCAACGCCATCGGGGCTTTAATGAACCTTCAGAAAATCAATCTGTCACGGTGTGTAAATTTGAAGAGACTTCCAAATTTCTCCGAGAATTTATCAAACGTTCATACTATCAGTCTGAGGGGCTGTGAAAGTTTGGAGGCGCTTCCAGATTCCATAGAGAATTTAAGGAATCTCCAAAACATCAATCTGCGGGGTTGTACAAGTTTGGAGGTGCTTCCAAACGCCATCTGGGCTTTAATGAACCTTCAGGAAATCGATCTGTCAGGGTATGTAAATTTGAAGAGACTTCCAAATTTCCCCGAGAATTTATCAAATGTTCATAGTATCAGTCTGACGGGCTGTAAAAGTTTGGAGGCGCTTCCAGATTCCATAGAGAATTTAAGGAATCTCCGAAAGATCGATCTGGAGGGTTGTATAAGTTTGGAGGTGCTTCCAAACGCCATCGGGGCTTTAATGAACCTTCAGAAAATCGATCTGTCACGGTGTGTAAATTTGAAGAGACTTCCAAATTTCTCCGAGAATTTATCAAACGTTCATACTATCAGTCTGAGGGGCTGTGAAATTTTAGAGGCGCTTCCAGATTCCATAGAGAATTTAAGGAATCTCCAAAACATCAATCTGCGGGGTTGTACAAGTTTGGAGGTGCTTCCAAACGCCATCGGGGCTTTAATGAACCTTCAGAAAATCGATCTGTCAGGGTGTGTAAATTTGAAGAGACTTCCAAATTTCTCCGAGAATTTATCAAACGTTCATACTATCAGTCTGAGGGGCTGTGAAAGTTTGGAGGCGCTTCCAGATTCCATAGAGAATTTAAGGAATCTCCGAAAGATCGATCTGGAGGGTTGTACAAGTTTGGAGGTGCTTCCAAACGCCATCTGGGCTTTAATGAACATTCAGAAAATCGATCTGTCAGGGTGTGTGAATTTGAAGAGACTTCCAAATTTCTCCGAGAATTTATCAAACGTTAATACTATCAGTCTGAGGCGCTGTGAAAGTTTGGAGGCGCTTCCAGATTCCATAGAGAATTTAAGGAATCTCCAAAAGATCAATCTGCGGGGTTGTAGAAGTTTGGAGGTGCTTCCAAACGCCATCGGGGCTTTAATGAACCTTCAGAAAATCGATCTGTCAGGGTGTGTAAATTTGAAGAGACTTCCAAATTTCTCCGAGAATTTATCAAACGTTCATACTATCAGTCTGAGCAACTGTATAAGTTTTGAGGCGCTTCCAGATTCCATAGAGAATCTACTGCGACTGAGGCATCTCCATTTGGGTTGTTGTAGCAGGTTGATCCTCTCCAATGAAACGCTTGGTAACATCACCACGCTGAAATGCTTAGATCTCTCAGGTTGTCTCCAAATAGAAGTATTACCTCTCCGGGTGCTACAACAATGGTCCTTGAAAAGGTTAAATTTGTTGAGTACCAACATAAGAGAGTTGCCCAGTGCGCCTACTGTATGCCTAAACAATTTGGAAGTTCTGATCTTAGGAAGCCCGCTGTTGAAAGTGCTTCCACCATGGCTCGGTTCCCTAGAGAATTTGAAAGATTTGCTGCTCCATGGATGCCGGAAATTGAAATGTCTGCCCGATTCAATCGGACAGTGCAGTCAGATGAGAAATATGGAGATTTCAAAATGTGGAATACAATATTTACCAGACTCTGTCATGCAGCTGAACAATCTGGAAATTTTAAGAGTACGCGGTTGTCCATTACGCGAACTACCATTCAAGAAGAAGGTTGAAGGACAAGGAGAACCATCTGTTGAGTTAACAGAGACTTCCCAAGGGAGGGAATTGGATTCTTCTTGAATGGTAGTTCATCTGTACCTCACAGAAATATCGGAGGTGTCCTTCCCTGCAGGTGTCGGTCCCAACCTTGAGGAACTGAAGATCAGGTGGTGTAATGATCTGGTGGAGGTTGGAGCATTGCCAACCACCCTAAAACATCTAGATTTGAGGGGTTGTGGTGCATTGAGGAAAGTAGGAGGGCTGTGTGGTCTTGCACAACTTGATCGGCTGGACATAAGGGGATGTTGCGCCCTGGAAGTTGAGGAGCTGCCATGTCTTGAAACTGTGATATCCATGGACACATTACGGCCAATTTTGAGATCTTTGAAGATATTGAAGACCCCGTTGGAGACTTACGACCCCGACGAGAAAGAAGAGGAGCAGATGACGACGGCGGCCCTGGATAGCGGTAGTTTATCAGCTCTCCGTTTATGTAAATATATCTTTCAAACCAATGGTGCTATTTTTGTAAAGTAAAATAATTTTATAATTATATAAACAAACATGCAATGTTTTTTATTCGTTAAGTAAAAAGTTTAAAAAATTAAGAAAAATGGTAAAAATTATAATTTATTTAATTAAATCGATAGTGGTTAATATGTAAATGGAATTTTATATTTTGGTTTAGAAGGAAATAATAAATTGAGATGTGAAGTGGATATATTAATTCTTTATTTAAACATTTGGATTTGCATAAATTTTGGTGGGTAATAACTAGTGGTAAGTCTGCACATTATAATTTTACTTACATAAATATTGAGGAAAACATAAATAATGATAAGTAACTTCAAGTAAATATAGTTATTTGCATCTTATTCCCATCCATTATTTATGCAAGGACTTGATTAAATTATAATGGGAACAGAGGTTGGAATTTGGATTTCTCTTTAGCCTTTAAATATATTTTTTTTTGACATTTTGAGTTTTTATGCTCCTCATGAACAAATATCACAGGTTTGGTAATGATTAGTTTTGCTTTGAGTTCAATTTTTTTGATGAGGTTCGCCATTATATATATATAATGAATTATAGGATAAAATAGGAAGAAATCAACATCAATAAACATAAAAAGATGTTATCACCACATGGAAACTGCAAGGATAAATTACAAGCTTGAGTTGTGACATGAACTTATGAGTTTTAATCTATGGACTTGCTCAATGGAGGTTCAATTAGGTTCCAATTTTTTTTTTAGGGTTCGCCAAAATTCGAACCTCACGGTTAATGTTCGATGAACCTTGTGACATAGCCCATGAAGAAACATTTTTAAAATTTTGCCCTTAAAGAATGATATTTTGATAATAAATTAACTCTTCACCAATAAAAGTTTAATTAAAAAATTACTCTTCAATAACACAATTATGTTAAAAAAATTCCACATATTTATCATAAGAAAAGTGAACAAAATGACCATAACACAAATGACTTATTGAATCGTGAATTTTGGTTTGAAATTGCATGGAACACTCACAATAAAATCTACATAACTGTGAAATCAAATGTCCTTGACCGAGACATGCCATAGCATTTATTTATATGAGATATGACTAAGGAGATCTTATGGGACATATAAGATGACCAACAAAGTAAAACTATTGAATGCTATCAATAAGAACTTATATTACGATTTACATAATCTAATATATATTATCACATCTAAAGATAAAGTATACATTTGAGAATATATATTTTATAATCGCTTTAGATCATGAGATAAACACTAATATTAACAAGATTGAAGGCATAATACTTGCACATTTTAAAAATTGAAAAACTGAACTTATAACGAAAGGACATGGCAGATCTATTAGCATCATGTTATATGATTATGTTATGGTTTCCTCCTTCATTATTACATTCTTAGAGAGCAAATACTTATAAGAATTAAATGTGGTAAAACATGCTTTGATCAAATCCTTCTTTCTATTTATCATTAAAAATAGCTATATATATATAAACAAAACAATGTGTATTAAAGTAACATTGAATAGAATCAAAACAAGTTCACTTTCATAGAGCTCCATATGGTATCTAGCTAGTTTATTTTTTAGATAAAAGAATTTCTTGGAAAATTGACAAATAAATTTCATCCCATTTCTATTTGGGATGCTTCTAGTTGTTTTTTTGTAACATCTAAACATGTAACCCTAATGCAAACAAGCATGGAATTATGTTTGAGCCATGAGCCTTTCTAGCTCAACCAAAGGTGACCCTACATTCATCCCATCTCTCAATGGGATGCTTCTAGCTTTAGGAGAAGTGGGAGGACTCAAGAGCATGCAAGGGAGATTGACATGGAATCAAGAAGGAATCACCTAACAAAAAAACAATAAAGCATAGAGCTTTAGATGTATGTCTAGAGAAAACTTTTGCTGGCATGAGCATGATACAAAAAATTATGGGCAATATATTTGTGAGCTACAAGTGACCCTATTTTCATCCCATCTTTGATTGGGATGCTTCAAGCTCATGAGCATGAATGGAAGATAAATATGGTTTTTAGAAAATAGAATCTAATAAATATACCCAAAAGAAGAAAAGGGCTTCGGAAGTATGTCTAGAGAAAACTTGTGCTAGTATGAGCATGATGCAACAAATTGTGGGAAATTTTACCTCTTTCTTGCATAGAACTTTGAGATTGAACACAACTTTCTGGACACATCTCATCATCCACTAGTTCAAATGCCAACTTTGGATCACAATCCTCATTGTGCTACTCACAAATATTATCTAGCACATAACATGCTCCAAGAACAACTGGCAAGTCAAGCAACTTCACCTCAGTGCACTTTTCTAGACAATGTCACCTCCCTTTTAATCGACCAAATGCATCCTTTACAATCTTTTGGATCTCGCTTGTCTTATAATTGGAAGCATGTTGAGTCCAAGTAATATTATGTTGGACATATGGACTAGAAGCTAATCCAAGAGTGGATAAGCTAAACGATTCATTTACAACTTGAAAATATCAAAATTATTTAAGACTAAGTCATCAGACATAGAACCTTGTAAGCCTATACATATATTAGTGAAGGAGCTTGTGCTATCTACAAAGCCCTATAATGTAATGGAGTAGGATGTTCTTTGGTTTCTCTTAGTGTTCCTTTTATTGAAGTAAGTAGTTATATTAACCTTGGGAGAAATAATAGGAACATGAGTAGTGTACATGGCCCTAACAACCTTAGGAATCCCATAAATTCTTTCAAACTCTTTCATCAAGCCCTACATTCAATCATTGGAAATCCCCATAATATATTTAGGGAGAAGCACCTAGCGAATAACAACAAAAAATTCCAATACCAACTTATGATAGCTTGACATCCCCAACTCATATCTCTTGGACACTAGATGTAATGGCTCTTCAGTGGCTAGCCTCTATATGCAAACAACCACTCTTTGGCTTGCAGGGATTGTTGTCCTCAACATTATGTCCTTCGGAACCACTAAATTCAATTCTTCACAAATATGATTGAAAGTTTCCCTACTCATTCAGAAGGATTTATGGAAATCTGAACCAAGGAATCTTGGATGATTGCATTGCTACCACTAGGCATATGATGCAAGATATATTTTAAAGATCCGTGGTTTATATCAAAAGCCTTGTTTGAGCTTATTAATTCTTAAAATTTATATTTTTATTCAAATTTAAAGTAAAACAAATTATGCTCTCAAACAAGAATTTATATATTGGGAAAATCGATCTTTAGAAAAATAATAATAATTCTTATTTCTTTTATGTTCACAATATTCATAGTTGGATGATTTTTTTTGAGTTCGAAGTGCAAATCAATCTTTAGGACATTGAAGATGAAATTAAATATCCAAATGATGGTCCTAGTTCTAGAAGATGAAACATAAATTTGGACTCTGAAATAGAAATTCATCTAACAATGAATATTTCATATATAAATGAAAACCAACACCACAAAAGTATTAATAGTTATTGTTGTTACAAACAAAACTAAAAGATTGACCAAATGCTTAACTTTTCCGTACTTGTGATTTGTTCTTTACCCAAAGACTTCTGTAAACGCTATGTTGGGTGGAAACAATTGCACCGAGCATAACTACTCCAAACTTGACCTTCTTTGTAACACCCTCCTCTCACATATACTCAAGCAACTCGCCAGCCAGGGTAAACATGTGACGAGAGGCCACTATGATATGATTCAACCTCCTAAGTCACGTTAAGAAAGTGGAACCGATGGAAACACACCATACAAACATTCAAAATCAACATTAGGAGCCTCACAAACGAATCCAACCTTTCTGCTAACCAGCCCCTGGGTCCCACTGATATTTTGGACCACTTGACCTCTTTACGCTCTCATCCTATGGGCATGCCAACGTCTAGGGACCTCTAGATGCTCTCACAGGCCTTCAAGCCAGTGTCCAGGGACTATTTTTCATAGTGCTATGCCAATGTCCCTGAGATTTGAGCCACTTTTTCAGGCCCAGAACCGAGGTCACTGCCCATAATTGAATGACATCTTCAGAACAGTAAAATAACAAGGAAATGACAGCACAAATGCAATTACTTGAATAAGACCTTGATTGGACCCCTATTAGCCATGACAAACATTTCGTCAAACATATCACGAATATGTAATCTACATGTGTAAATAACAGATTTGAGCATAGGGGTCTCATACTTAGCTAAGAATCACTAAGAAACATTGATGCCTCAACACATCAACTACCATTTCATCCATTAGGTCATAGATACATTGTTCATTCATTTACAAGTAAAAACATGATGAGAGCCATACATAGCTACTGTCATAAAACATATATATAACCAACATAATAGCAACATAAATACCAATGAAATCACAACCATATAAACCACATATAACCAGTATAATACTCATAGAATTACAAGGAGAAATAACCTCATATTGATGATGCAAAATCCAAACCCGGGATGAGACTTCCATGTTCCACTTAACCGTAGAATGGCTGAGCCAAATCTCTCTTCAACCATTCACCCCTGTGCCATATTCCAAGCATGAATGCGGGATGTCATAAAACACATCAATCCCATTCAGGGCTTCCAAAGGCCAACCACGTCAACCCATCAAATAGTGATTCCACCTCATAGTCAGACATCACAAAACCATCATCAGATTGGTTTCTATCCAAGCCTTCTAGGGCTCCAGAGTGTTTGTTCCAACCAAGGCTCCATGACTAGTAACTCAACCCACAGCTGTCGCCGGGTTCTAGAGCATTTATCCAACCAAGGCTCCAGGGCTAGTAACTCAACCTACCAAGGGTTCCAGAGCATTTGTCCAACCAAGTCTACAAGACTAGTAAATCAACGCAAGCTATTACAGGCTCCAAATCGTTTGTTCAACCAAGGCTCCAGGAATTAGTAACTCAACCCAAGTTAAGGAAACATGAGAACCAACCAAAACAAAACAAGGAAATAAACTCACAATCTCCATGGTTATCTAGGAAATGGAAAGGCTAGGCAATTCGCTTTCAGTCTAGGCAATCCTCCATGCCAGTCACAGATCATGACCAATAATCCACATGCATATGCCATGCATGCCAAAACTAGTGAGGAAAACGTACATGCAACTCGATACCTACAATAAAATCCCATTGTAGCTGTTGATCTTGATGTTCTCTTGCACTTTCTTGCTCTTCCTTTGCCTATGCCACACCCTCGAAGAGTGCTCCAACAAAACTCTAAGTACCCAAGAGTATGAAAGAGAGATAAAATAATGAGAGAGCTCCAACACTGAACTAACAAAAGGTTACCAAATGATCCTCAGAAGCATTTTTATCAATGAGGCCTCTATTCTCTTCATTTTCCATTATTTTCCTTCATTTTCCTCCTCACATTCAACTTGTGACTTTTCACCTTCCTTTCTCCTAATTTTCATTATTTTCATAAATAAATGTACCAAAAATGCCATTTTACCTTTCCAAATCCTTAGCCATTGCCTTTGCCAATTTTCTTAGCCATTAAACAAACACAAGACTTGGTCCCCATCACTATTCTTTTGCACAACATTCAACTTGGAATAAGTGTCCCATCAACCATGGTTATTATTTTTCCGTTATTAACTTTTATTACATGGAATTTTCACCAGGGCTATTACACTCTTGAGCCTACATATCTACATATTTTCCATTTGGTTATAGTATCATTGCATGCGATTATAGTATTCAATCATAATATCAATATTCCTCTTGTATCTTTTCTCAAACATCTCCCTCTAAAGCTTATAATTGTTGGGTGCAGGAATTGCTATTAAGCAAGCTCATTTCAACACTTAATTTGACACCTTGAGGTTTCATACACTTCGAGGCATAGCACAGGAAATGTCAAGAAATTATATGAACCTTCTCTATTTGTATTCCTACTTCTTAAATCACAAATTTACAGAATCCAAAGAAAAATGATGATCAAGCGGCAATTGATACTCAAAGAAAGTCTGGTGCTAGAATAAATGAAAAGTACTTTTGCAGAAACTAAAATGGATTCTTAATTCATTGCGAACAATATTAACTAATTAAATGACCCGTTATATTTACCTTCAATGAGACGGTGTGATAAATAAGTTATTCAGGTATCTGTCTTCTTTAAAGATATTCTTTCCTGCACTAAATTGTTATTCCTGTACTACAACAGTATTCTTGTACCAGAACGTTGTGCCTTCACTGGAACGAGGTTTAGATAACGGAATGTTGTTTTGTACTTGTACTAAAGTTATAACCTTTGTTCAGGAGTTCTATGTCTCTGAGCTAGAACACTCTAATACTGTACTGGATCTGAGATTCCTGCACCAAATAATCAATATTTCTGCACTTGGTTTCTAGATTACTTTCGAAGAATAAAAAGCGTGTTCAGTGAAATAGAGTGCAAAGCAAACAGAATTTGAAAGTAAATTCTCACAAGAAGAAAGATTCTTCAACCAAACTTAGATTCTAGACAGGAAATGATTTTCAAAAGTTAAAGTAAATCTTTCTTTAAAACATAAAACTCTTTTATATAATTAGAGAAATCATCTAGTTGTGTGAACAAGATTTTCTTGAGATAGTTGTGCATTTAGATCTAAATTTTCAATGTTTTAACTCATAGGGTTCATTTAATAATTAATCATGAAATTCAATCCTTTCTTTGAAAATGTTCAGTGCAAGCACAAAATTGTAAGTTACTACAACATTTATTCCATATTCATCACAACACAATTAAATCCTAAGTGAAACCTCAGATATTAATAATGCCCTTAGTTTAGAAACAAACATCAATCTTCCAAAAAGGAATAAAGAACTCTTGCGAAAGGAAAGGAGTAAAATACTTGTGAAACTAAACCAATGAAATCAACTTGTAGAACCAGAAATGCACTAGTACAGGTAGCGTGCTTGTATCGATCTTGCAGAAATGAAATCAAACATTAAAAGGAAATCTTATGTAAATTGAAATCAAATACTTCTAAGCTTGCACACCACAGATCCGCAACACAATAAATGTAAATCAAATCAAATCTGTAACTTGTGAGAAAAATCAAAGTAAATAACAAATTCACGCTTGCACTTTAAATTAAGTTAACACACCTTTAAACAAAGGGAGAACGAGCTGGGTTGGTTGGGCCCTGGCCAACCAGCTCGTTTCCCTATTAAGAAATCAAGAAACGCAGTTGGTCAAAGATTCATCACAACGCAAATGGAAAATGAAACTGCGTACTGGCGCATTCCTTTATATTAGTTTCAGAAGCAAAAATACATCTTGGATCTGCGATCCAACCCAGAGAGGCGATACTCCAAAATAATTACAATATCTTAGCAAAATTTTACCATAGCATCACTCCTTAATTCCTATCAGAGTTTTGTATCAGAGTTTTGTATTATATACAAGCCTTCAGTCCTATGGCTGTAACGAAATCATAACAGTAGCTTAACTAAGCCTTTCGGCTATTTACAAAATACTAATCTAAGATATTTGGCCGAGGTCATGATCTTCAATCCACTGATTTCTCTCCCGCTCTGAGCCCAACTCGAGGTCAACTGATCCTTTACCAAATATACGCGTCGGTTGGTGAGATATCATGAGAGTGCAGGAATCTGCTAGCTGGTGCAGGAATCCTACTAATGAGCTCTCACGGGAGTGCAGGAATCCGCCAGCTGGTGCAGGAATCCTACCTGCACTTGACCATTCTATCACAATGATTAATACATTTGTTTATCAAATACTTTAGGAAAGAAAAATATTAGTTGCAAGGATAATTAAAGGTATAAAATCCATAAATAAGTAATTAAGTTCAGGACAAGCCTTTAAATATGAAAATACAAAGAGGGTGCAGGAATGTGCATGATTTTAGAGAAAGGTATAAGAATGAATAAGTTCTTAGGTTAAAACATAGGTTTAGGTCATGTGTTTAGAGTAGGATAGAGGTTAAAAAATAGGACAATTTAGCCTACCAACATCCTCCCATCCCTATTTTGTTGTGTGTCCTCACACAACTTTTACTCACTGCACAAAAACCAAAACAAGGGAGCCTTCTTTTAGTCCTGTATTTGTATGCTAATTCCTACTTTCATTGTCTTCCTCTTCTTGCCTTGATCCTTCTTGAGCCGTTTGGTCACCTTTCTGAGAAGACCACAACACTTTGATACTCAAAATTTCCATATATTCAGTCATGTCGAAAATCCTGAAATCGCCTCAAACACCGAGGCCCAAGAAAGATAAGCAGGCAGCGGGACTAGTTCACATGTCCCCGAGGAATTCGCGGTTTGGTAAACTCTCAATGGAAGAAAAGGGAAAGGCTGTCACCATTGAGACAAATGATGAGGATGAGGACCTACAGGTTCTCATCGATGAGATAGAGGAAGAAGAAGACATAGAAGAGGACATCTAGTCGGTGCACTCTACAGCAAAATTGCACGAGTACGTCCCTCCGTGGAAAGGGAAAACTAAGATACCAAAGGATCTAGATGCCACTAAGAGCGCACTCCCCGATGGAATTGTGTTTGAGGGCTTGCACCTAAGCTGCATGCCCATAATGAAGTTTGAAGATTGGGACCTTGCGAACAGTGAGAAGTTCCCACACTTAGAGATGGAGAGCCTCATGAAGCAGGGCATGGAGGGGCCAGTCACAACATTAGAGCCACGAAAATGGCTGCGTGGTGTGGAGAAGGCTGGATTGCTTCATCTTCTATGGATTCCACACTTTCATCATGCGCTTATCACTATTTTCGTCATCAGGCAGCTGCTTTTTCTAGTGCACGATGGGTACTTATGGCTGGAGGAGCCTATTCCCATCATGGCGGATCTCATCCATAGAATTTCCTGGCTCCCCTGTAAGGGAAAGGACCCTACGGCGATAGCAGGAAAAAGCGGATATTTGGCACTCGTGGAAGCCATGAAGAAAAAATACAAGCTTGAGAAGAAAACGAGGGGTTACACAATCAGCAGCATCAAAGATAAAGGGGTGCACTTAGCCACTCAACTCATGGCCGCGAAGGTAATGAGAAAATGTCGGGATGATTAGTTGCCAGCACCGGTAGTTGTGTTGGCCGAACAATGCATAGAGGGGGTCCAATTCAACCGGGCCAAGTTTCTCTACAAGGAATTCTTGACCAACTGTAAGGAAGCCTAGGAGCAGGGCAAGACCTTCCACTACGTGTGGTTTCTCTTGTCCATTTTTCTGGTAACAGGAGAATTGCCAAAGGACAGTCAATTCCCTAGAATTGAACAAGGCTTAGCAGAGGTTGCCAAGTATGCGTCGCTCTGGGCTACCAAGGACACGAAGCGGATTCGCGAGACAAAGATCTTCTGGGTGTTCATGGAGGCGAGCATCCTGATGTGGATCAATAGATGACTGTGCCTGTCCCCCACAATGCACAACAGTCTATGGAGCTTTGCAGACTTCAAGGTGGACATGCATAATATTTACATCAAGGCGTGTAAGGATCCGGTGCAGCAATGGACCAAGCTCCCCTTCATCGCCATTGATGATGCAATCTTTTCAGTGTTAGAATCATGGCCTCTCGAGTGGCGCGCCACAGATTTGACGGAGATGGGTAGGACAACAACACAGAAACAAAAGGATAAGGCCAAGTTGTGCATCACGAAGTTGGCCGAGAGGAAGCGCAATGAAAAAGCGGCAGTAGAGATAAGGGCTATCCGCGAGGCAGCAAAGGTAGTCGTGGAGCAGGAATAGGTCGTCGAAGTAGCCGTAGCAGCACAGACAACAGGGGCTGCAACAACGCAGGAAGAAGAGGGCCCAGAATTTTCTACGGGACAGGAGGCAGAGGACACCAACCTAGCAAAAGAAGGTGCGGACCCGGGCACAACTTCCACCCAACTGAAAAGGCCATGTGTCACAGAGAGATCGGGTCCACGGAAAAAGGTCAAGACATCCAAATTAGCCATCAACTCAATCACGTTAACAGAAGGCGACCTCTACAACATCAGTGACACAGTTTGCGAGGTCACCAATGAGGCGCTCTAGGAAGCCATGTCGAAGCAGCAGATTGTGTTGGGGGTGCTAAGGGTGCAACCGCAGGAACTACAGGTGCGGCCCCCATAGGAAGGAACCATAGCCACCTATGGCACAACAGGCACATCAGTAGTGGAGTAGCTGCTACGCGCAAAGATGACCAACACCATAGTGGTACTGAAAGGAGCACTAACAGCAGGGAATGAGGATGACAGAGCCACGGTGGGCAGGATCAAGGGACTTGGCCTTAATTTCGCTACCCTCGTGAGACACACTGTACCAACTAGAGGATGGCTTAATAGCAGAGCTCTGCGCTAGGGAGGGTCATGCAATTCAGGTGATGAGTGAGCAAAAGATCAACATCGAACAACTCAGCCTGCAGTGCGACGAACTAGTGTCACAGAACCAGCAGATTGTGCAGATAGTTGATGAAGTGTGTCGGTAAGTCCTAGAGTTGTCCATCGCCATAGATCTACCAACACAGATGCAGATCCATTGTCTGGCAAGTGGAGTCCGAAACACGTGTGAAGAAACAACGCCTTTGCAGCTGGAGCTGAATCTCCAGATTGCTGAGATGCGGCTGAAGGCGCAACCTTCCACTCCTCTGGAAGTTAGAGAGCAGCACATTAGCACTATTCAAAAAGGATTGGAAGAAATTGGATGGGCAGTGCAATACTGTACCGGTATGTTGGACCAAGCCTTTGGCATCCCCACATCCTTGCAAGAGGACCCCAACATATAGCACTTGGAAACAGAGGCTCATGAGCTTCAGGAGCAGTATGATAATGTAAGTGGAACTGTGCAGACAATCTTCCTCACTCAACGGCTAGCAAAGATGTAGAAAGCAAGGGCACTGAAAGAGCTGATGGATGCCGCAAGACAGAAAGAGGCACTTCTCAAAGCGCGTGTCTAGTCATGGATTGATGAGGCCTTCACCATTATGGCAGATATTGAGGGCAAGCTCGCTTAGATGCAGGGACTCTACGCGCTAAGGAAGGTAGCTGATCCTCACAAAGAAGCATCGGAAGAGCGCATGCAGCAAGTCCAGCAAACCGCAGAACAGTGCGTCATGGACCTCCGAGCAGTACGGGACCAGTTGGAGGGGCTCCGTGCCAAGATCACCACACCAACAGAGTGACTCAGGACGAGTCACAATGATTGTGTTGGGGGCCTGTTGGGCATGGAATCCCCCCACAACATGTTTTGGGGCTCAAAGCCCAAGTTTTGGTCAAAAGTATTGTAAGACTCCATGAATTATTAGCGCGGAGTGCGAAGTATAGGATGAGTCATAGGGTTGTCCGCCCTAAGTATTGTAAAGTAATGTAATGTCATGTCGGCCAACCCATGGTCCCCATGGGATTATATAAATAGAGTGAGGCTCTAAGTTGTAAGGAGAGGAATTAGAGAGATAGATGAATACGCATGTTTCGAGCATAGAGTAAGAGTCTAAGTGTATTGGGTCATAGTAATAGGAAGAGGCTCTGCAGCTGAGTGCATAGAGGCCTAGTAGAGTCCGAGGTTGAGTGCACGGACCCCTGCAGCTGAGTGCGCAGGGTGGTGTCGAGTCCGTAATCTTGATCGAAGAATAATAAAGAGAAGTTGATTCCAATTTTTGTGTATCTTCTTGTGTATTATCTTCTTTACATTTATATGGTTTTGTTTATCATGCGCACTGATATGATTGTTGGATATGTTGTTAATAATCACTAGTCTTACACAAATAAGTTGAGTAATCAAGTAATAATAGATTAAATAGCAAGGAACTTGGGTATAATATGGGTCACGCCCCGAGTAGGGCTACGCAGAAGCAGCATCACAGGTTGCAAGGGACTAACAGGTGCGCGTAGCGATGTGCGCACAGGGTCAAACCACGGACCTCCAGAAGCTCATCAGACATCCCCAGGGTGCGGAAACCTGGTTCTAGCACCCTCCCATACTACTTCGGGTGAGACCTCAGTCTGCGCTTCGCAGACTGTTGCCGAAATGGCCAGTAGTGCCGGGATTGCTTGGTTAAATCACCTTTGAAGCTAGGTCAAGCCCATACAAGCCAACAATCCCTACCTACTTGTTATTTTTCTTTAACAAGTTATTTACAAATTAAATACTGAAAATAAACACCAGTGCATGCTCAACATATTACATATCAACAACTAAAAGAAACAAGAACAATCACACCACATGACACCATTATTTTTGGACCAATGTCCCCGGAAAAACGCAATGTAGGAAAACTAGTGCATCTATCTGAGGGTTTTCTTATTAAGCAATATTAGAGTACAATTTGGGTGCTAAAAATGGCCTACCCAACAGAGAATTTCCTTAGCAGCTATGTGTCACAGTTTGAGAGAAATATCTTGGCTGAAACCCTAAAAAATCCTTTGGCAGCTCCTCAACACAAAACTGCTTTGCCAGCGTCTGCCCAATCTGGACTATGTTAGGCCCTCTATGTCTCACGCTAGCCCTGTGTCAGCCTTACTTAGCCTGCGTTAGCTTTCTGGGTCTCTGCGTCAGATACACTGGCCTCTCTGGTGCTCTGCGCAACACTTGGCTACCTCTACGTGGCCCTGCGTGAGCCCTTGGTGGCTCTGCGTCACTCTCCTTGGCTGCTACGCTGGTCTCCCAACACAATCTCTACATTCTCTATTTCTTTGTACTCAATGCCCCTTAGCTGCTCTCCCGATTGCTGATTCTATCTCTCTTAGCAAACCCCGCTCTAGAGAATAGAATGATTGATCACTCTGGTGTATTCTCCAAGTGACCCTCAAGCCTCCTCTTATACTTTTCATGTTGACATATCAACGACCGAGATTAAGTCCCTAATCAATGACTAAGATTAGATCTGGCTTGATCCATGTCTTTTGGACCACTCTGACACAGATTCATATTAATACACATTGAAATTTTATTTTTCCTAAGTTTAGACTTAGGGACTGTTGAAGATAGAAACAAGAAATGCTAAAAATAGAAGTGCTAAAAATAACACTACTATAAATAGCAGTTCGGGTACCAGTGTTGGACATAGCAACAAGGAATGAAAAATGGAGGTGTTAGAAATAGAATTTCAGGTTAGATTCCAATTTTAGTTAGTCCCTGAACTAAAATTGAGAAGTAAAATTCGAATTTGATCTTAGCAGCTGTTTGTAAAATAAATAATTAATTCATCTTGAGTTAATTAGTTAAGGAAAATCAAACATGAATTCTATGCGGGGACATACAACAATTTCTCCATTAATTGAGGAATTTATCCATCAGTTAAAGAGATAAGGATGAGTTCTAATATTGAGTTGTAATTAGTTGGCTCAATTAACTCAGTCAAGTCCCGTTAGATTAATTCAAACAGGTTGTTGAATTAATTGTAAGTTCAGTTAGTTAATGCATGCATGCATGTAACTGTTGCACTTCAAATAACTGAATAGCACTGCTATAAATGGTAGTTCGGGTACCAGTGTTGGACATAGCAACAAGGAATGAAAAATGGAAGTGCTAAAAATATCATTGCTATAAATAGCATTTTGGGTTAGATTCCAATTTTAGTTAGTCCCTGAACTAAAATTGAGAAGTAAAATTCGAATTTGATCTTAGCAGTTGTTTGTAAAATAATTAATTAATTCATCTAAAGTTAATTAGTTAAGGAAAATCAAAATTGAAGTCTATGTGGGGACATGCAACAATTTCTCCATTAATTGAGGAATTTATCCATCAGTTAAAGAGATAAGGATGAGTTCTAATATTGAGTTGTAACTAGTTGGCTCAGTTAACTGAGTCAAGTCCATTTAGATTAATTCAGACGGGTTGTTGAATTAATTGTGAGCTCAGTTAGTTAATGCATGCATCCATGTAACTGTTGCACTTCAGATAACTAAATATTCTCTCATAAATAACTCATGCATGTCAGTTTAGTCAGAGACCCAGTTGAGATCAGAAGAAGGGACAGTGTACTATCAATTGGAGGATTTTTTTTATAAAGGAAACTCATCCATGCAGAAGGAATCATCTCCTTTAGGTTTGTGCAGTTATTTCTAAGCCAAGTGAGCAGTGTGAGGTGGGAATTCACACAAGTGGAAGCACTAGATTCCAGGAAAAATTGCACAATGAAATAGGAGGCTTGGAGGGTAGAGGAGAAGGTTTGGAAAAGCCTTTGACTATCTATGAGTAGCATTGTTTGATTGTAGAAAGAGAAGGATAGCTTGAGATATGATTCTTTTGTAACTTGAACAAGATTTCCACTTGTATGATAATGCAGAGATTGGGGTTTTTAGCTGAGGCTTTCCCGAGAGTATTCTTCTATGTTTCATGTGTATGATTTCTTCTTCTCTGTTATATGTGTTCTAATTGATCTTGCTTAATTCGATTAAGCTTCCGCAAAGTGTTGTAGAAGTAGATCTTGTATTGCGTTTTTAGTATATTGCATAATCTATTGATCTACAGTGAGAATTTCTACATGGTATCGAAGCTAGCTGATTTGTAGAAAAATTATACATGGTATTAGAGAAAAGGTGATCAAAGGAGAAGAACAATATACAAGAATGGAGAAGTTCGAAGTTGTGGTTCTTGAATATAGAAATCGAGTTCTTATCACAAGTCAATTTCACCAATGGCGTTCAGTGGTTTAAGACTCAAGTATGCCCTTGATGGCAACTTGAATTATATAGCCTGGAAGGATCGCACGGAAGCAATATTAGAGGATAACGGTCTAAAGAACTTCATTGATCAAGAAGTCCACAAGCCGATTGATGCTACTCAATTGGCGGAATGGAAGAAATGTGTGGCTAAAGTAAGGAGAATCCTTCTGGAGGGAGTTCGAGATCACATTGTCTTGAGTCTCCATAGGAAGTAGACACCATTTTCGATGTGAAAGACATTGAAAGATCTATATCAAAACAACAGCGATCAGAGGAAGTTGGTGCTAAAAGAAAAGCTTCAGAAAACTAAGTGTGAAAAGGGCGACACGGTCTCTACATATCTGAACAAGCTCACCACTTGCAGGGATGAGCTTGGAAGTGTAGGGATCACGACAGCCGATGATGACATGGTGAGTCTTACTCTCCTCGGTCTTCCTAAGAGTTGGCATAGCTACCAAGACTCGGTAAATGTAAGAGAGAAACTGCCAAATTGGGAACAACTTTGGTCGGATCTGATGTAGGAGGAGATAAGAAGAAGCACTAGAGATGGTTCTTCATCCAAGGAGGATGAAGAAAACTGCGCCTTAGTGAGTAAGGAAAACAAAGGGAAGGAGAAGGATTCATCCCAAATCAAGTTCTTCCCATGGTGGGAAGAAGTTTGACAAATCAAAAGTGTGATACTTTCATTTTCATGAGGTGGGCCATTTTGCAACAAATTGTCCATTGAAGAAATCCAAGATGGGATCCAAGGAAGGATCTAAAGGTGACGCAATGGCCTCACAGTTCGAGTTGGATTTCACCCTCTTCGCATGCATGGTTTCATCCATGGTGGGATGTGGTTGGTTTCTTTATAGTGGAGCTTCATTCCACATGACTGACGATAAGAGTTTGTTCAATACCTTGGAGGAGAAAGATCTCCAGATACCCATAGCAATGGGTAATGATGAAAAGTATAGTGTCTCAGGAGTAGGCACAGTTGTTTTTCAGAGGGAACATGGAGCTCACATTACCTTGACAGATGTGAAGTATGTACTAGAACTGAAGAAATACTTGGTATCAATCGCAATGCTGGAAGACAAAGGCTATGATGTAGTCTTCAGTAAGGGAAATGTTTTCCTTAGACATGTCACCACGAGACAGGTGAAGCAGATCAGTTCACGAGTCAAGAACTTGTATGCTCTTGAGGCTCAAGATGCATGCAAAGCCTTGAGGAGCAAGGCAACTAATGGAGACTTGGAGGAGAGGGAGAGTACATTACCTCTCAACATGCAGTGCCAGAAGAAGTCTCAGACAATTGTGGAGGAGCCACAATTGTTGAAGCAACTTCAGGAGTTTGTGGAGCAGAAACAACTGGAGAAGCCAAGAGGAGATCGAGTGGAGGCATCCACTCATGCAGAGACCTCTAGTAGGGGGAAATTTCAAGCCAAGTGGGCAGAGGGAGCACATGCATCCATACCTCCAGGTAGGAGGTGGGGCGATGTGGAGTGACAGTCCCAAGAAGGCTGGAATAGGGGTAGGATCATTGAGGTACCCAACCTCTTTGATTAGACCTTGCTACAGGAGCCCCAATGAGGAGTAGCAGGATTGGCTGAGTGGGTAGAGACATATGCGAATGGAGCGACAAAGAGAGCTACCGTACAAGAATCCCAAGACAACACAGAGCTAGCAGGTTGCAACAATGCGAGAGGCACATAAGTGTTACACCAGTGTAGGATGACACAAAGATGTGAAACAGTGCGAGATGCATGGAGTGTTGCAGCAGCTCAGAGGTCACAGAGGGAGCACTTTTCCGTGGCAGAGGAAGCTTCAGCATCAGAGGATGTTTCTATCCCAACAGGGAGGTCAGTTGGGAGATTTTTTTGTTTCTAGAGTTGCTGGAGCAACAACACTTGGGAGAAGTGTTGCATGCAGAACATTCCCAAGGTTCAGGATCGGGTTCGAGTTGAATGCCTTTCTTGTTTAGAGGGAGTGTTGAAAATAACAACAAGAAATGCTAAAAATATAAGTTCTAAAAATAGCAATGCTATAAATAGAAGTTCGGGTACTAGTGTTGGACATAGCAGCAAGGAATGAAAAATGGAAGTGTTAAAAATAACATCACTATAAATAGAACTTCAGGTTAGAACCAATTTTAGTTAGTCCCTGAACTAAAATTGAGAAGTAAAATTCGAATTTGATCTTAGCAGCTGTTTGTAAAATAATTAATTAATTCATCTTGAGTTAATTAGTTAAGGAAAATCAAACATGAAGTCTATGTGGGAACATGCAACAATTTCTCCATTAATTGAGGAATTTATCCATCAGTTAAAGAGATAAGGATGAGTTCTAATATTGAGTTGTAATTAGTTGGCTCAATTAATTGAATCAAGTCCAGTTAGATTAATTCAAACAGGTTGTTGAATTAATTGTGAGTTCAGTTAGGTAATGCATGCATGCATGTAACTGTTGCACTTCAGATAATTGAATATTCTCTCATAAATAACTCATGCATGTTAGTTCAGTTAGAGACCCAGTTGAGATCAGAGGAAGGGACAATGTACTATCAGTTGGAGGATTTTTCCTATAAAGGAAACTCATCCATGCAGAAGGAATCATCTCCTTCAGGTTTGTGCAATTATTTATGAGCCAAGTGAGCAGTGTGAGGTGGGAATTCACACAAGTGGAAGCACTAGACCCCTGGAAAATTGCGCAAGGAAATAGGAGGCTTGGAGGGTAGAGGAGAAGGTTTGAAGTGTTTGACTATCTATGAGCAGCATTGTTTGATTGCAGAAAGAGTAGGATAACTTTAGAGCTGATTCTTCTTGTAACTTGAACAAGATTTACACTTGTATGATAATACAAAGGTTGGGGGTTTTTAGCTGAGGCTTTCCCCAGAGTATTCTTCTGTGTTTCATGTGTATGATTTCTTCTTCTCTATTAGATGTGTTCTGATTGATCTTGCTCAATTCGATTAAGCTTCTACAAAGTGTTGTAGGAGTAGATATTTTATTGTGTTTTAGTATATTGCATAATCTGTTGATCTACAGTGAAAATTTCTATAGGGACTCCATTAAAAATATTAATTATTTTAATATCTCCTAATCTATTTAGAATCTACCCAAACCCTTTCTGGGTATTGGAGATCTCATGTGCCCCAACCTCTCCACCAAATTTCATGGCTAGAGCACATCTGATGCTACTTCAAATCAACAACGAACAGACATGTACCACACGGTCTTCAAAAAGAAGTTAACATACAACAATATGGACGCACAAAGCATGAATTTAGTTGACTTAATGTACCATAGTTTATGGTATTCAACATGGTTTAGCGCACAACAATTTCAATGCATCAACTCAATGCACATACATCTATGAACTCATCGTAGAGAAAAAACACAACACAAATTCAACTTATTTATCTTGCTGCTCACTTTATTCAACACAGAGATTCAACTCACCTTCAATTGTAAACCTCCAATCAATGCATATGCCATGGTTTTAAATGAGATGAAGGGATATACCAATGCCAACACATCAATATGAATCTGACAAGTTGGACCAACAGTATTTGAAGGTAACCCAAATGTTTTTCTAAATCTCCATGTGCTGCTTCACCAATTCCATCATATGTTGTTGCTTGGTGTTCTCAATTTGCTCATAGTTCTCTCCAAAGTTCAAAATCATTTGTGCCAATTCTCTCATGGGGCTCTCAGAGAACGACGAAAAATTCCTCCCCTCTTTCCCTTCTCATCAGCCCTGTTGCTGGGTAAGCTCTCAATAGCATCAAAGTCATGCATTTGTGTTTCTCATTGTTCTTGGAATTGTTTCACCCCTTTCTTTCTTTCTGCTATTTGATCTGATCGAATTACAGGTGAAAGTGTAAGGGAAAATGACAACAATGGAAGACATTTCGATTGTATATTCCCTCAATTACTCAGATGCAATAGAAGCAGATGTTAGAAGATGGGAGAGATCTTATGCAAGGCTTCCACCTAAGCACAAGGCACTTCTTGCACATCTTCCAAAGAAGTATCAACAACTTAGAAGGTGCATCACTGCAAACTCATTTTTTGTTCTAAACATGCTCCACAATTTTGAACCTCCTTTTGACATGAGGCAACACTGTGAATCATGCGAATATGAGGATATTGGAATGTACAATGAGAATCAGAATGAATATCAAACAATACCAGCAAAAGCACATCAATTCAATGGATTGAAAGATAGCCTTGATGGACATGCTAAGAGCAAAAAAATAGATACTTCTCAAGACTATCATGTATTAAAAGAACACGATTTGTCAGCTACTGATAGGATGTAGAATACTTGTTCAAATGAGCTTCATAGAGGAAGTAGAAGTGGTGAAACATACCTAGAAGTAAAAGGTGCCCAGGATGAATGGAATCTCTATCAAGGTCTATGTTCTTCAGTCAACTGTGGTTCAACCTCTTTTAAAATAGATGATAACAAATTAAGTGTTGATTTTGGGTCTGATCAAAGTAATAGCAGGGTAACTTGTGGCTGCATGAAGAGTGAGCTAGGTGGTTGTGGAAAGCCAACAAAAGAAGTTTTTTTTTTATGGTCACAAAAATTATTCCGAGCATTTAGTCTCCTCCAGATGCAAAGATTACATGTAGAATGAGTAGTTGAACGTGCCAGAGTAGTCTAGTCACAACAACAGAAGTAACGTTCGATCTCACACAACCCTTAATCATGAGAGTTGCTTGTGCCTTACACTAAAACACTAGCCTGACGTGGCTGAAAAAACTGAATGTTATAGCTAGGAATATACCAGTGACACCAGTACACAGAAAGGCTATAACGGTTCCTTCAAGGGGAAGTTGTTAGGCCCCTATACTACTAGTGTAACCCCTTATTGTTATTAGTACAACCCACTTATTATATTGATGTACCCATGTAGTGCCCATATTGTTACTATTGTGCCCCATAGAAGCCCACTATTGTTATTATTGTGCCCTTACATTATTATTGTTATGTCGGCTCTGATTATGTTATGACCCCTTAGACTCCTATATATAGAAAGGAGGCCTTTTCATTTGTATCATCGAAGAATTGTTCATTTATGTAATGTAAAGGAGGTTTCCCCCTCGAAGAGGCTGAATTCTAAGGCGTTGATCTATCATTTCTATCTTTTCTTGAGCTAGTTTCATAACATTTGGTATCAGAGCTTTGGATTCTAGGGTTTCGCTGCTCCAAACAGGTCATCATGGTATTTTCGCTATAACTTTTTTTTTTTGCGACGTTTCAAAAGTTGCAAAAAAAACCCATTTGAGAAGAAATCACGCTGAATTGTGGGTCCAAATTTCAGAGCTTTTCGCTCTATATTTGCGGAGATATGATCTTAGGAAGTTGGTCTTTTTGCAGACTCCTGAATACATTCCAAATAGGTGACTTGGGGAAAATTGTCATAACTTTCTCTCTGAGCATCGGATTGAAATTTCGTAAGAAGGTACAGAAAGAGGACGGACTGTAGTTTTCTTTTATATATTTTTCAGAGCCAAATGTTGAAACAGTGACACGTGGAACTTCATACAAGTTCGCTCTTCTGGAAAGGTCTATAATCAGGGAATCTTACGAGATTGTGCATAAATCTTTCTTGGAGAATCCAATTTGGATCAGACTAGTGGCATTGGAAAGAGGACACAGAAGGCTACTACAGGTCGCAATTTCAGAACTTAAAGATCTGAAAGTATATAGTTATAGTCGTTTCAAGATCGAGCTCCTAAAATCAAGAAAAAACAAGATGAGGAAGTTTGATGGCAAGGATCCAGTAAATTGGATACTTCAGATGGAGCAATATTTTGATCTACATGGTGTACCACTGTTACAAAAGGTATGTATTGCATCTTCATATTTAGAACCGGATCAACTTTTATGGTATGAAGGGTTTTGTTCTCGTAAAAAACTTGTTACGTGGTCAATTTTCACGAAGGAAATGATAGCACATTATGAGGATACAAAGAGAAACACCTTCTTTAGAGCAACACCACAACAATTGGAAAGAGTAAAAGGGCTTTGTGACATAGTGGAAAGAAAAATTATGGAAACCAAGAAGCATACCCCTCACAACTATAAAGATGGAAGTGTTGTTTCTCCCAGCCTTCCACAACCTACAAGGGTTACACCACAACAATTGGAAGAAAAAAGAGAAAAAGGGCTTTGTTACAATTGTGATAGAAAATGCACTAAAGGTCATAAGTGTGCTGAGAAGAAATTATTTTACATAGAATATGAAGAGGAGGAAGAAAAGGATCAAGAAACATCAAAAGAAGAAGATATATGCCAGGACCCCACCCCAAAGAAAGAAGAAATGAATCAGACCATATCTTGTAAAGCATTGGCAAGAATTACCACTCCTCAAACTCTCAAGATAGAAGGACATATCAAGAATAAAAAGGTGCAAGAAGTGAAAGATGACATTGAGAAAGAAGAAATGAACCCAACCATATCTTGTAATTCATTGGTCGAAATTACCACTCCTCAAACTATCAAGATAGAAGGACATATCAAGAAGAAAAATGTTCAAGAAGTGAAAGATCACATCGAGCATCAAGAAATGAATCTGACCATATCTTTTAAAGGATTGGAAGAAATTACCACTCCTCAAACTATAGAGATAGAAGGACATATCAAGAAGAAAAAGGTTCAAGCAGTGAAAGATAACATCGAGCATCAACAACAAGTTCTCCAACTTTTAAAGGATAACGCCACTTCGGTGCAAAATCAAACGAAACAGCAGGTAGATCAACATCATAGTGGAAAATTTTTTGATGTAGGTGATTGGGTATTTTTACTGCTACATCTCAAGCAAGATATTTATGAGAAGGAAATGTTGGCAATACTACATGCACTTAAAAAATGGCGACCTTACCGAATGGGAAGACTCTTCAAGGATGAGGATGTGGAAGCATTGTTTTGTGCTATTTCTATTATCCAACCAAATTGGATAAACAAAGCAAGGGATGAATGGAAGAAGGACGAAGAAGTATGGCCACTTATTCAAAAGTTGCAAAAGATCCCAATTCAAACAATATTGCCAGAAATTGAAGAGGAAGGAAAAATCATATTGGAACCTGGAGCAGTCACAAAAACAAGAACTCGACAGCTACGAAATCGATCAATTTCAGAGTATCTCATCAAGTGGAAGAACTTACCTGCTGAAGATTCCACATGGGAGGACAAGAATTTTATACAGAAGCATCAAGAACTACTCAAGCGTCGAGGACAACACTTTTTGAAGGAGAAGGGCATGTTAGGCCCCTATACTACTAGTGTAACCCCTTATTGTTATTAGTACAACCCACTTATTATATTGATGTACCCATGTAGTGCCCATATTGTTACTATTGTGCCCCATAGAAGCCCACTATTGTTATTATTGTGCCCTTACATTATTATTGTTATGTCGGCTCTGATTATGTTATGACCCCTTAGACTCCTATATATAGAAAGGAGGCCTTTTCATTTGTATCATCGAAGAATTGTTCATTTATGTAATGTAAAGGAGGTTGCCCCCTCGAAGAGGCTGAATTCTAAGGCGTTGATCTATCTTTTCTATCTTTTCTTGAGCTGGTTTCATAACAAAAGTGGTGACAACGTGCAACAAGAATATTAATGGCAGTTCATGACATTTAATCAAACACAGTGATGTTATCAACATTCACTTTTGGCATCGTTCACCATGGTTCTTGGCAAAGTTTCAATAATTCACCCTCCGTAGTAGCCATATGAACCATTCAACGTGTAGATATGACTTAGAGAGCTCAGGATTTGGTTCACAGTGGTGGAGGATACTCTCTCTCTAACTTAATTTCCTTGACTCTTTTTGATATGGATTAAATCCTCAGATATCCTTCTACGTCCATTACTTTCCACGTTTTTAAAACTACTCTGCGTGGGACTGGAGAGTAAATCCTTGGGGATGTAATCTATTCATTTGAATGTGGAATGGAGAAAGAGCGCACAACTTCTATTGGTTTGCAGGAGCAGAGAAAATGGAAGTTACATGGCAGAGATCATAGCGAGAATTTAGCAGTGCAGAACTGATGGTAGAACTGACATGCATAGAGAGGCCACAAAACAAGTGGCTCAAATATGAGCAGGGCAGGATATCACCTGCTTCAATACCATGTTAGACACATACATGGTGAAGGAAGAATATGAAAGATAAACATTGAATTGCATATCTTATTCACAATGATACATATTTATAATACATAGGAGTTACCCTTGGTTTCATATTCCAAGTGGTCCCTTGGACTCCCTTTGGATGTTCAGCTTCCACACCAACCCTTAGAGGATTAGTTGTCTAATAGAAAATGTAACTATGTTCGTTCTTTAATAATGTTCTTGAGTCATTATGTAATGTACTTGTCAAAAGAATAAAGAAAATAATTTTTATTATTGTAACAATGACTTATTGAAGCATGAGTTTCATGCTTGGGTCATCATTATATTATTCAAAGTCCCCATTGTGGACTCCTAGGATTAATATTGAGTTTATAGAGTCATTGTATATTCGAAGAGGCCCTTCTTGTGATTACGACCCATGTAGAAAGTTTTGTATCAAGTCAAATATGAATTATGTACTCTCCACATCATGTCAGCCTAAAGGAGATCAAGTCAGCCTAAGGACCCCCATTCGAGTGACTAGAAGCCTATATATTGAAGGAGGTCGAATTAATTTGAGCATCTCACTCTCAAGCAATTTCGATATCTCAAGAAGAGTTGGTCTGAAGGATGAAAGAAGTGTGAGTTTGGTGAAGTCTTTAGAGAAGAACATAATTGAAATTTTGGTACCTCTCTCTCTCTGTTCCATTCTCTGGTTGGGAGATCTAAGTCTTCTAATATTTTGTTGTTGCCAAAAGCTGCATGTTCCTGGAAGTTGTTGCCTAGTCGAAGCTGTTGGAAGGGGTTGAATATCTGGAATGCTAACATGGTGTGGAGGGAAAGTCTGGTCTTGGCATAGGGTAAAGAGTCTGAAGGAATACTATTGAAAGGAAGAATTATCTTGACTGGGTTTTCCCCTCAAGGGGGTTTTTCCTTGGCATGTGCCTATATCTTGTGTCTCTTGTTTTGTGATCTTCATACATGTATAATTTCTTGATGAAAGATAAGATAATAAAGAAGTAAAAGAAGACAACACAGTCACAAGTAATTATCAAGAAAGGCGAATCAAACCCTAATATAATATCTTTGATTTTCCAACATATTACATAATTCTCATTGCAATGAGGGAATAGATGCTTGTGGGAACTGCGCATTGCACAATCTTAACATCCAAGGTTGAAGCTTATGGCTTGAAACTGCGCAATGCACAGTTCATCCTAGGCAGAGGTCTGGGAGAGAATGCACATTGTGGAGTCTCAGTGACCAAGATAAAATCTTGCCTCCTAGAATTGCGCATTGCACATTTGGAGCCAGCTTGGATTGCACACTTTGCAATTCTATAGGCCAACCTTGTAGCTCGAGCCTTAGGATTGAGCAGTGCCCAACTGCGCAAAGTGAAAATCGGCCAAGGGAAGTGTAGATCTGCCCAAGGGAAGTGTGGAAAATGAGAAAATATGAGAGATGATGTGAAATTTAGTGTTTATCTTAGTAAGTATGAGTAAAACCATGTAAATATAATGAAGTTATTAATCAAGTAGAGGGAAAATAAAGTATGTGAGGAGAGTCACCGTAACGATGCCCATTGGTGCCAAAACAGGAAAACTAACGTGACACTTGGGAAAGGCAATCTAAAAATGTAAACAACACTTATACAAGTTAAAAGAAGTGGAAAATCTAGCAACCATGAAGAGAAATAAGTGACACAACACTCACACAACCCACACAAAAAAAATGACAAAAAAAGTAGCAAAAGACGACGAAAGTGAAACTCACCGGAAAAGTGATGACAATCATAATGAAGGTTCCTTGATCTCCTTGGCAATGCTAAAGCTCGAATATCGATTGTGAAAATGAGCTCTAGAGGGATCAATTAAATAGATTTGATAGAATTAGGGTTTATTATGTGCATGCCTAAAATAAAGGAAAAAGCAACACTTGGAAACAATTTCTAAAAATAAAGCAAATACCTCCTTCAAGATATTAAAAATAGATCCCTATTTTTTAGGGATGTTTCTTTCTTTTTTTTTTGAGGAAAATTTCCATGCACACTGTCAGGAAACGCTATGAAGTTCTGGGGAACTGGACAACTTTCTAGCTCAATGCACTGTGCAGTTTCTAAGCTTAGTGAGGGTTGCGTAGTTTCTGGGCTTAATGTCGAGCTACCTTCCATGACTATGCAATTCTTGAGCTCAAGGATGACTGCGAGTCAGGACTGCGTAATTCCCATCATCAAGGTTGGTTTCCATCAAGGATTACATATTTTTTGGTAGCAAGGCTATAACTGTTGTGAAACGAAGTTGGGAGATCAATTTGTGACTTAGAAAGGATTGGCTAAGTGTGAAAACAAGTGAGCCCAAGCACAAATCGAAAATATAAGTCTCATTTGAAGCATGAATACTTGGATAAGTGCAATATGAGCTCCTGTGTATAAGAAGGAATGCTTCAAAATCAAAGCATAAGAAAAATTTTGGAGGGTGGTTGTAGCCGCTACAACATAAACAACACACTAGTAGAGCTCTAGCTCTCTGTATGGATCTTGTCTCATGCAAAACAAGTCTAACTCTTCCGGAAGTATTTTTTAGTTATTTGATTATCATAATTTTTTCACTTAGCTTGAGTTAAATATATAGTCACTACCATTCTCTTCATCAGTAACACACATACTAATCCAAGTCAAACTACGTTTTTTTTATTAGGGATCAGGAGTATATAAATGCGCAAGTAAAGGAGTTTTTCAGAGTCATAATTTTCATCTTTCTTGCTGCTCCACTGCCAGTAGGCCTGGACAGTACCCTGAAAGAGTCACTTTAGGAAAAAAAGCATTGTTCCACTACCATCAAGCCTCGACAGTACCTCAACAGAGTTCCTTGATTCACCTCTCTATATAGGGAGCCTTTCTCTATTTCACCCATTATTTCATTTTTCATTTTTTTTCATTTTTATTTGTTTAAAGAACTGTGCATAGGCACTTATTTATTTCATGAGGTGGAAGAATGATCTCGACTTATTAAGAGACGAATAGGTTGTCCCTTCACAAAAGGATATTTATGTATACCTCTGACATACTTGTTAAGGTTTTCCTCCCCTCCTTACTCTAATTGACATATTTGACAAGGGTTAATAGAAAATAGAAGACCGATTAGAGTAGGCAGTACTAGTTAAAAGTGCAAGCATCATGATTTCTCCATGACTCTCTCTGAAAGGAACGCATTTTCCATCAGAGTATAGTTGAATAAAAAAAATGAAAGATTCACATAAAGAGAGGTAATAGGCATATAACCAAGCATTGATAGCAGTAAACTTCCTCTTGGATTTCACCGAGCTTGTATGAGAAGCCAAACATGGTCTCATGAGGAAGCTAACCTTTGACTGAAAAGAAAACAAATGAATGGAAAGGAGCAATGTGAAAGTAAAACGAAGTGAAGAAAACAAAGGAAAAAACAAAGAAAATAAAAACTAATCCTACTCCTAACCTAAATAGAACATAGGCAAAAATTACGTAAAGTGATACTTCCAATTCAACAATTGTCACATTGGATGGCCTATGTAGGTGGGGGAATGCATGTCAAGAAAGATCTACAAACAAACTAGTAAACAAGAAATATAAGACAATAGAAACCAAAACTCAAAATTTGAATGAACACACAAAAAATTAAAAATGAAAAGTGCATGAAAGACACTCTGTAGATGTACCAAGGTGTTTAAACACATTGTGAGTTGAAGACATGAAGGCATAAACTTTCAAACTTGAAAGACAAGCAAACACGAAGAAAGAAGAAAATTTTCACTTTGCAATCTTGCTCACCACATATGACTCCTCCAATAACTGAGTGATAGGAACGTGTGACACAGATGGAGGATGTGAAAATTGTGAAATAGACTGATTTTCAATGTTTATGAGAAAGGGATGAGGAACCTGGATAGATTCAACACATTTTGATTGGAAGTGGAACTGACCTCAAGACTACGAGAACCTAACATAAACATCACTTGGGGTTGAGGGAAGTTCCAAATTCATCAAACGATAGATCGTCAAAGATTCGTGGCTTAGAAAGATCGATATTGGAAAAATAAGAATAGTGATAAGATCAATATATGAAAATATCACAATATCCACAATTAGAAATTTCAATATTAGATATAGAGGCATCCTCATGATCAGAAAACTCATAAAGAGGGGAAGATGGAGAACGAGAAATTTCACCTTCTATGTCTCCAAAAAGTTAAGATGAGAGATTGGGAGGATCAAGCTGAAAAGGTTTTTCCTCTCTGCATTCAAATGAAAAAAATGTCATTCCACATGTTTTGAGAATGATTGAAAGTAGTAACATCAACAAAAACTGAATTTTCATAAGATTCAACAAGAATTACAGGATCTTGGAAAATGTCACGATAATGCGGAATGTTATGCAACCAACTCTAAAAATAGAAGAAAGGATAGATCAACAAATTCAAAATCAGCCTCTTCGAGGGGGAAGCCTCCTTTACATTACACAAATGAACAATTCTTCGATGATACAAATGACAAGACCTCCTTTATATATATAGGAGTCTAAGGGGTCACAATATAATCAGAGCCGACATAAAAATAATAAAATAAGGGCACAACAATAACAATAGTGGGCTTCTATGGGGCACAATAATAACAATAGGGGGACAACATGGGCACAACAATAACAATAATGGGTTACAATGAAAATAATAATAAGGGAATACACTAGTATTATAGGGACCTAACATGCCCCTCTCCTTCAGAAAAGTGTTTTCCTCTACGCATGAGTAGTTCTGGATGCTTCTGTATAAAATTATCATCCTCCCATGTGGAATCTTCAGCGGGTAAGTTCTTCCACTTGATGAGATACTCTGAAATTGATCAATTTCATAGCTGTCAAGTTCTTGTTTTTGTGACTGCTTTAGGTTCTGATATGATTTTTCCTTCCTCGTCAAGTTCTGGAAATATTGTTTGAACTAGGAGCTTGTCACCTATAACCTTCTTTAAGCATGAAACATGGAAAAATGGGTGCACTTGGGAAGCTGTTGTAAGCTCCAATTTGTATGCCATAGTTGTAGCCGTAGAAATACCCAGTCACTTGCATCAAAACTTCTTTCACTGTGATGTTGATCTGCCTGTTGTTTCATTTAATTATTCGCCAAAGTGAGGTTATCCTTTAAGAGTTGGATAACATGTTGTTGATTCTCGATGTGATCTTCCACTAATTGAACCTTAGAATTTTCTCATAAATACTATATGATGTACGGTGGATGATATCCATAAAGTGCCATAAATGGGGTCATTTTTGCTGCAATATGAAAGTGTTATATCACCATTCAGCCAGAGGCAACCATTTGACCCATTATGTCTGCTTATCAGATACAAAGCAACAAAGATATCCTTCCAAACATTTGTTCACTGTCTTAGCTTGCCCATCAGATTGAGGATGATAAGTTGAGCTATGAGCTAACTGAGTACCCAAACAAGAAAATAATTTTGTCCATAAATTTCCAATGAAAATGGTATCTCTGTCGCTTACAATAACCTTTGGGTTTCCATGTATCTTTTGAATTGTTTCCATAAATGCAGTAGCAACTGTACGGGCTTTAAAGGGATGAGATAATGCACAAAAGTGTGCATACGTGGTAAGTCTATCAACTACCACCATGATGACACTCTTTCCTTCGGAATTGGGTAAAACTGTGATAAAATCCATTGAAAGCTCCTCCCAATGTTGACTTGGAATGGATAAAGATTGTAATAGACATGGGGTCTTAATTGTTTCAAATTTATTTTGTTGAAAAACCAAACATTCTACCACAAATTTTTGAATATCAAATTTAAGGCCATCCCAAAAAAATTCCTTCTTAACCATGTGGTAAGTTTTTAAAAATCTTGAATGCCCTCCTAAGGGAGAGGTGTGCAATTCCATAAGAATATTTTGTTTGAGTTCGGAATTCTTACAGAGGTGTAAGCGATCTTTGTACCATAATGAATCATTTTTTCAACTAAATGTATCAGATGTACTGGGATGTCGTTGTAACTTTTGATTGAGTGCCCACACTTCTTTTTCATTCATCCATTCATCCCTTTCTTCGTTTATCCAATCTCGTTTGATAATATAAATGGCGCAAAACAATGCTTCCACATCCTTATCCTTTCTTGAGAGTGCATCTACAACAACATTTTTCTTCCCTTTTTTGTAGATGATTTCAAAGTCATAACCCAACATCTTTGTGACCCATTTTTTCTGCTCTTCTGAAGATAATATTTGTTCTAAAAAGTATTTAAGATATCATGATCCATTTTTACCTTGAAGTGTCTTCCCATTAGGTAAGGTCGCCATTTCTTAAGTGCATGTAGTATTTCCAACATTTCCTTCTCATAAATAGTTTTGTGTAAATACTTTCCTTTGATTGGATGAATTTTGAAAGCAATGGGTCTTTCTTCTTGCATTAAAACTTCACCAATTCCATTTCTTGAGGCATCACATTCCACAATAACCATTTTTGTGAAGTTTGGCATAACTAAGACTCTGCTTGGCACATTGCCTCTTTAAGATGTTCAAAGGCCTTCGTTGCTTTTGGAGTACAAGAAAATGCATATTTCTTTAATAATGTTGTTAGAGGTGTTGCTATTCTTCCATAATTCTTAACAAACTTGCAATAATACCCTATCAACCCAAGAAATCCTCGCAGATGCTTTATGGATGTGGGGATTTTCCATTCCTTAATGGATTTAATTTTGCTAGGGTCTACCTTAAAACCTTCATGAGATATAATATGACCCAAATATTCCACCTCTTGTATTCCAAATAAATATTTGGAGGTTTTTTCATATAATTGTTTCTCCTCCAATAGTTTGAGCACCCTGTCAACATGTTGAACATGATCCTTTCAAGACTTGTTGTAGATTAGTATATCATCAAAAAATACTAACACAAATTTTCTAAGGGTTTGAAAATGGAATTCATAAAACTTGAAATGTAGAAGGTGCATTAGTAAGGCCAAAAGGCATGAACAAAAATTCATAATGACCCTCATGAGTTATAAATGCTATTTTTGGAATGTCTTAAGTATTCATTCTGATTTGATGATATCATGAATGAATATCCAACTTGGTGAAGCCAATTGATCCATGCAATTCATCCAACAATTCCTCAATGATAGGAATGGGAAATTTGTCTTGAATACTGAGCTTGTTGAGATCCCTATAATCTGGACACATGCAGCATTATCCATCCTTCTTGCACACAATACTATTGGAGCAGAGAAAGAACTTTGACTAGGTTGAATTATACCAGCCTCTAGCATTTCTGCAACCATACGTTCAATTTCACTCTTTTGGGAATAGGGATATCTATAAGGCCTGATGTTTGGAGGAACACTTCTTGGAATGAACTGAATAACATGATCATGATCACAAATAGGTGGGAGGCCTTTGTGAGTTTCAAACACCATGGAATGATTGTCCTTGACCTTTTGGAGACATGGAGAAATAGATGATTTTGATGTGGGAACCTCTAGCAAACATAATTATGCAAACCCCGTAGGAAAAAATTGGGTTTCTTTGCGATACCCCTTAATTGAACTTCCTTTCCTTTCTAAAAACATTTCAAGAAAAGTTCTTGAAAATTAAAAGTTATCGTACCCAAAGATTGTAGCCATTGGACTCCTAGTACAACATCAACGCCACCCATTGGAATGGAAAGCATTGGACTATTCAATACATATTCTCCCATGGATAGCTTGATATTATGGCACTTTCTAGATCAATTTATAGTTCCTCCATTTGCAACCATCACTTGACACTTTGGTGCTAGATATATGAAACAATTCAATTCCTTGGCTATCTTACAATGAATAAAATTATGGGTACTGCCTGAATCAATCAACACTATTACCTTTTTCTTCTTGATATTTCCTTCTATCTTGAGAGATTGAGGAGTGGTAATTCTGTTCAATGCATTACAAGATATGGTTGAATTCATTTCTTCTTTATCTAGGGTTTTTCCTTCTATATATCCTCTTCTTTTGACATTTCTTGTTCCTTATCTTCCTCCTCTTCACAATATATGTAAAATAATTTCTTCTCAGCACACTTATGACCTTTAGTGTATTTTCTATCACAATTGTAACAAAGCCTTTTTGCTCTTTTTAATTCCAATTTTTGTGGTGTAAACCTTGTAGGTTGTGGAAGGCTAGGGGAAACAACACTTCCATCTTTATAGTTGTGAGTGGTAGTCTTCCTTGTTGCCATAATTTTTCTTTCAATTTTTCTTGCCAACCTGAATGCCTTTTCCAATGAATCAGGTTCCAAAGGCGAACCTCATGTTGGATTTTATCCTTTAATTTCCCTATGAACACATCAATCCTATGCTCCTATGGAATATATTTTACCCTTATATTGAATTTTTGGAAGTCCACACCACCATTAAACCCTTAATTGGCTAAGAAAGTGTTGTTTTTTGTATCCTCATATTGTGTTATCATTTCTTCCGTAGAAATTTCCCAAGTGACAATTTATTTCTGAGATCAAAGCCATAGATACCATACAAACTGATTGGGTTCCAAATATAAATTTGCAATGCATACCTTTTGTGTGTTTTTCACATTATGGATATCGAAATATTGCTCCATTTGTAGCAACCATATTACGAGATCCTTGCCATCAAAATTACTCATATTGATCTTTGGAACATGGTGGGTATTCAATCCAATGTTAGAGTCTATTAAATCATGGTTAACACTTCTTTTTTTCTCATCATGAGATTCTTTTACTACCCTTTCACCATTAGTAAGCATTTCTTGTAGCAACTTTGTCAAATCTATCTTCAAATCTTCCATGTTTTCTTTAAGTTTTGCTTCCATACCATCCATCTTAGCTTCCATGCCATCCATATTAGCTTCCACGCCACTCATCTTAGCTTCCATGCCATCCATATTAGCTTCCACGCCACTCATCTTAGCTTCCATGCATTTCTTTAAACCATCCATCTTAGGTTTTGTTACTTTTTGTGAGAGCGAAATTTGTTGCACTTAGTCTTGTAATTTTGATATGTCATGTTGCATTTCCTCCTCTTCTTCATGAGTCATGGTAGAGATTTCAGGTTTCTTACTAGGTGTTTCCATTTTATTTATTCGGGGCATCAATTAATGATAATTATGCTTCACTATGTCTTTTGAATTCCTTAAAACTAATTTTTCAAACCAAACTTATGCAAAATTTTAATAAGACTACACACCTTTTTTCACTTTGTAGGAGCTCGATATTGAATATGTTATATCTCTGAAATTGTGGATCTCCAAGGTATGAAATTTAGTCCTATGGCAGCATTATGAGTCATCGTTCCAACCCCACAAGTCTAAACAAAATTGGATTCTCCAAGAAAGATTTATTACAAATCTCCCACGATGACCTGACTATAGACTGGTTCAGTAGAGCGAAAGTGTAAGAAGTGCCACGTGTCACTGTTTCAACCTCAAGACCTAAAAATGATATAAATAAAACTATAGTCCATCCTCTTTCTCTAAATTTTTATGAAATTTTAATCTGACGCTCAGAGAGAAAGTTATGTCAATTGTACCCAGGTCACATGTTTGAGATATAATTCGGGAGCTTGGAAAAATCCTAACTTCCTTGGATCATATCTCCGAAAATATAGTGAGAAAAGATTTGAAATTTGTACCCAAGGTTCATCAATATTTCTTCTTACAAGGGTTTTAGTTTTAGCTTTTGAAACATCGTAGAAAATTTTTATAGTGAAAATACCATAATGACCTGTTTGAAGCAGCGAAACCCTAGAATCGAAAGCTATGATACCAATTGTTACGCAACCAACTCACAAAATAGAAGAAAAGATAGATCAACGACTTCAAAATTAGCCTCTTCAAGGGGGAAACCTCCTTTACATTACACAAATGAAAAATTATTGAATGATATAAATAAAAAGAGCTCCTTTCTATATAGGAGTCTAAGGGGTCATAATATAATCTGAGCCGACATAAAAATAATAATGTAAAGGTACAACAATAACAATAGTGGGCTTCTATGGGGCACAATAATAATAATATGGGGAAAACATGAGAAAAATAATAATAATAAGGGGCTAAAATGACAGTAATAATAAGGGAATACACTAGTATTAAAGGGACCTAACACAGAAGATGTGCGGAGAGAAGGAGGTCATCCTCCACCACAGTTTCTTTTTCAGACTCCTACACATACTCATTGAAAATGATACTGTAGGTTGGTTGTTCAACACCAACCCCATCTAGAACTTGATCCTTATGAACATCAAAAGGAAGATTCAAAACCAATGAACACAACACATCACAATCCGGAGGATCAAAAGGACCAAAGGATGGAGGACAAGGACATAACACTTCCTCACAACCATCGAACTAACATTCCAAGCCTACACTGAAATTCTGGGTATGTGAGGTGGGAGAAGATGGTGGTAGATCAATAGATAAATTCTCAACTTCTCCCACCTCAACCTATGTAAATAGATTTTTTTGATGAAAAGGGGAAGACGGGTCACTCGAAACAACAACCTTGTCTTTCGTAGAAGATCTAACACCGAGGTATGTCAGGTGTGCTTCAAAAGATTCTAACTTGTGCACATTTTCTAAAATGTGAACCAGATATTGAAATATTCCTGTTAAGAATTTGCAATCAAATTCATATTTCATAAATTCAAAAGATAAATGCATAAAACGATTGTGAAAATGATTCAATGATTCATTAGGTGATTTTTGCAATTCTCAAATTTTCTTGGACAGATATTTACAGTCATACATGTCAAAAGCACAAAATTGTTCTATGAGAAGATGTTCGAGAGAGTGTATGGATGCATCAATCAATGTGTGACACCATTTCCTTACGTGCCCTTCAAACGTGAGAATGAAGAACGTACAAGAAACATCCACACAATGGATTTTGTGCTCCGTGTAGAAATCAAGAAAATGAACAGTATGCTCAAGTAAGGTTGTTTCATCCTCGCAATCAAATTTGATAGTTGAAAAGTCATCTGCAATGATCACCGACACTTGCAGAATTACGTTAATTGAAAACATGTAGGGGTTATGATTGTGGAAGAAGTACTTAAATGAGCGCAAAAATTCAAAATAGACATCAAGGGCTCAACTTGTCATTTGGTCCTCCTTCTAGTGCTAGAAATGTTAATGGTGTCAGGCTTGCCAAAATTCAAGGGATATCCCCGATATGAAGTTCCAACTAAACCTCACAACATTTGGAGTAGGAGTCCCAGTGGTGGGTGGTAATATTATGCCTTAATTGTGAAAACACATAGAGTGAAGTATGATAACTTTGGGTGAGAGAAAGTGTGTGACCCTATGGAGAGCCAAGTGTGATGCATGAAGGTTCCAACATATGAAAGGAAAAGGAAGTGTGCCCCTTGGAAGTCTGTAATAGTATGCTTCTTGAAAGGAACATGTTATCACTCCAATATTTCTTTAGAGTTGATTAGAAAAAAATGATTAGAGATAACCACAAACCTACTTTGGATATTAGGATCTAGCCTTCCTAATGCTCAGAGAGGGCTCTCTCTTTATGTTTTAACTTTGTTTAGTTAATTGATTTTAGGCTAGTTATGATTATACTTGGGTTTTGATTTGGATTTGGTGGTGGGATCACTTACTTACATGGATAGAGGGATGTCTTTTACCATTGGGCTATGGGGTCAAATGTCAAGCAAACAGGACTGGATCAAGTTCTAAAAATAGTGTTTATAGGGCAAGATAGTTGAGTTACTTTAGATCTTAAGGTTGGATGGTGAAGTTGGTTTCAATTGGATCCAAAGAGAAATTAAGGGTTCCTTAGACCGGATTTTGAATGAAGTGAAAGAGGTCAACTGAGATGGGAGAGAAATTAAGGATTCTCAGATCTGGATATCAGAAGAAAACATAAAAATGATCAACTATTCAAGACAAAGTGTACTTAAACAAATTCTGAAATAATTTTCCAGTTATTTTCTTGTGAGATACATAAGAAAATAACAAATTTGACAAAGAAAATACTTCACTGTAATAGCTCAACACATGAATCCTGTAATGCAATCTCCTTATGACTTGGTCAAGTCTACTGAATTGAAAAATTGGTACAATAACCCTTAGGTTTATGATCAAAAGAATTCTACAAATGTATAGCAATCCACATCCAATAATTAGAATTATGAAGTATTTATACAAAAATAATTTACAAAATATCCCAAACTGTCTTGGGAATTAATCTAGGGGAAAGAAATATCTTCATGCAAGAAGATAGAGACAAATGTTCAACTGTTGTATGCTGTCCCTATTTATTAGGTTGTGTTGTCTTTATGCTCTGATATTTTTCTTTTTATTCTCTTCTTTGTTTTTGGTCTTCACACTGGCTCTTCTTTGTACTTTGACCTTTCAATTGATACACTTTCACCTGATGCTATTTTAACTTGCTGATCTATCATTATCCTTTTACTATGTTGCTTTCACCCTTACTGTACATTTTTACATTTGGACTGTGTATTTCTACAGTAAGTCATTCAATTTCTCCCATGTTTCTGCATCTGGTAATTGGATATTTACCATCTTCCTGTATATTTCATTTGCCTCAGTGTATTTGGAAAAAGTGGGTTTATTCACAAAAAGGTGTTTTACCTCATGCTGGAGGTAGAACAAGTTTTCAAAGGTCTGATATAGGACCTTACCAGTAGGCATCCCCTTCATAGATGAAGTGTTTACCTGATCCCTTGCCACTTCTCTTATCCTTCTATTGTAGTCCTCCTGTGGCATTAATTTATCATTTATTACTAAGGGATTTGGCAGACCTTTCTGCCTCAAAACATCAAACTTAACCATGAATCTGTCTATAGCCAGCTGCATGGTTTGGCACTTATCTTCCAAGTTCATCATCAAATTCCTCTTGGTGAGGACCCTTTTTACTTCCAATATTGTACCTGTCCTGTCAAGTATCTCCAATTCTTGCAATTCATACTTATTTTTGGAGTTAAGGAAGTGGATGATCCTAGTGGCTTCCTCTGACATGTCTCCCAGTTCTGTTTTCACTCTCTGTATCGCTTCTGTAGCCTCTTTCACTAAGTCAGTTTGTTCAAAAATAACTTGAATGGATGGCCAAATATCATTGACAAAGTCACTGATATTGGCCCATAATTGTTCCTTGGCTTGGCCAAGTGGCTCCTTCAAAATCAATTCCTTCTCCAAGATTTTTATTCTTTCATTCATTCTAGTTGCCTTTTATACTTCTTCCTTGTGCATAATCTGGGCAAACTTATAGTCAGTCTCTAGACTAGTTATCTTTCCCTTTAGCTTGTTCATATGTGTGGTTTGAATGGACATGTCTTCCATTGCTTTGACCAACTTACTTACCTCATCACTTGGCTGAGCTGTTGCTGATGTCGAACATGTTGTTGTTGTAGACACTGTAGAAGCTAGGAGGGTTGTAGCCAGTGGAGATGTAGGAGCCAATGATGCTGCCAAAGTGGATGGTACTGCAATAGTGACTGTTGGGATAACAGTGGCAGGGGCAGTCTCAACACTAGGTTGTTTTAACTGTATCAAGTTGTCTAACTCCTTCTCCATTTCATTTAGTTGATCATTAACTTGGAGAACAAGGTCCATCATCTCCTCTTGATGAGTTTGCCTCTCAAGGACCTCTTTTGTCTGTGGGTGCTCTGAATGAAGAAATTTGAGTTTCTTTTTATGAGCAACAATGTCCTCATTCTTATTTTATTAACTTCTCAGAAGCCTTGATACCATTAGGATCATGTCCCAGTTCAATTACCAAGTCCTCCAATGACTTGATCTTGTTGTCCTTGGTCTGTGAGGAGGCCTTTTCCAATTTGTACTATGCTGTAATGTTGTCCAATGAACTTTGCAGCTTATGTGCAGCCATGGATTTTCCTGTTAAGGTGGAGTAGATCATCTCACCTACCTGCTTGTGGAATTCAATCTGGTCAATGGGATGAACATCCCTGGTCAAAACCTCAAACTCTGTTTTTCTGTAGTCAGCTAATGTTTTTGGCTGTTGGACAGTAGGCTACATGAAGGACACCTGCATTTTTCCTGTTTTGATGTCAAAAGCTGACATCAACCTGCTTTGATTTGCTGGTGTGTGCTTGAAGTATTGAGCATAGGTTTCAGCCTTCAACTTCTCATTTCTCAATTTGATTTCCTTGTATCTGTCCTTGATATCCTTTTCTTTATTGGTTGGCCTGGTGAATGAAGAAACCTCAACACTGAGATGTCTCTCAATAAGCTGAGTGTTTGATGTTGAGGGCTGTTGTGTTTCTCCTGAAGCTGTTGTGCCTTTGCTTCTTTCCACCATTGTATTAGTGTTAGTGATTTCCACTGATTCAATGGTGTCCTCCTGTTCAGTTACAAGATTAATCTTGGGCCTTTTCCTATAACTGATCTCAAATTTCTCATCTATGGTTTCCATAGCTGAACTAGAACCCTCCTCCCTGTTTCTCTTTGGGTTTCTCTCCTCATTTGCAGGAGTCTGTAAAATAGGAGGAATATTCATTGGTTCTCCTAGTTTAGGAACCTGTAGGAAAGAACATTCATCAATCTGCCTTTCTACATTAATCAATGTATTTTCTACATCCACTACAGTACTATCGATGTCAATTAGAATGTTTTCCAACCATTCTGATTGGTTGGCAAACCTCTCAATGTCTGTTCTGGGATGATGGATGAAAGGTCCCAATTTGAACTTGATCCTTAGTTTATTTATGACTCCATGAGGTTCATACTGCCATATAAAACTGTGTTTAAACTTCCTTTGCTGCAAAATCTTATCATCCTCTCATCCAGCTTCTCTGGTATTACAAATCAAGGGGCCCACCTGATTTTTCATTTTGAATTGGGTTTTCTTCCTAGCTACTAGGAAGTTGACTTCATCAAAATTGATAATCTGCCTAAAGTATTCTAGTGAAAATATCCTCATTGGGAGGTATTTGGGTAGTTTGTAAGGGGCAAGTTGGCATCCATAAATTCTTATTTCTATGTGGTTCTGGTACAGATACCAGTCTCCCACCTTACTATTCTTGGCCAACTATAACACCCTTTTGATCTCTTCACTGATTCTGGGCTAAAGGCTACTGGTTAGCATATTCATGACTGGATGGACAAATGAATCAATGAAGTCCTTACAAGTGAATGTGGTGGAGTATTTTTGGATCAAGGGTGTCTAATATATGACTGACCTTGGATTTCCTTTGGTATCCAACTTCTGGATGATGACAGGGAATTTATCTGATTGGTAGTATAAAAACATGTGAAATAATATAGATGAGTACTTGAAGACTCTTTCAGTAGGTAATCTGGTGAATTGCTCATGCATCCTATCTGTTATGAACTGAGCATAATTGTAAATTACAACAGGAGGCTTTCTTGGGCTAAAGATGGAAAGGAAGTCCAGGAAAACCTCATCGACATGCTCATCTGTGGTGTAACCTAAAACATGTTGTTTGCCTCTCTTAGAAAAAATGGTGGCAGCATAAGGAGGGCTATCTGTGGGAGTATGACATTCCTCTATGATGAAAGTTTGGAAAATTTGGGATATTCTAGGAAGGTCTAACTTGGTATAAAGGTCCAACAATTCTCCAATAGACAATGGGGTCTCATTAGGGCTTGGTTGGACCTGCAGTATTTGGTTAATGGATTCTTCAGTGATGGTAAACAAAACTTGCTGGTCAAGGGTGACAATGGCTCTTTGGCTGGGAATGTAGCAAGCATGATAGAAGTGGATGATGTATGGGAATGGATGTACTTCTGGAAACAAATATTTGGGCAAATTAGACTCCCAAAGGTGAATGTCATCGTTCTGGTTTAAGAATCTATCCTTACTCCAGCAGTGGAGATTTAGAAGGTAGGCAGGGGAAGCTGTGTCATTTATTTGGAAGTTTATGTCTGCTAATGCAAGGTGGTTGATGTCCAAGTGAGGGGTTTGCGGAGGTCTCACATACAGAGAGGTTTGGGAAGCCATAATTGGGTTTATATATTTGAATTAGGCTTTGAGGGGTTTCAGAAGTGAGGTTTATAAGCACTGGTAGAGTGGGAGGGTAGTTACAATCTGTAAAATGAGGGTTTGTGGTTTAGAAATAAGCTCGTATTCTATTTAGAAAAATTTCTTAATTGATTTCAATTAATTAAGCTTTCAATTAGACTGTGTGTTTTCAAATTGAAGGGTCGTTCTAGTTTTCCCAAGAATACCTGGAAATTGGCAGTCTGGCTTGCAAATTGGGTTCAGTGGTGAATGCAGAGGGTACTTTAGCTTTAACCGTCAACTGGTTGCTTTAATTAGGTATCTGGAGCTTCTTTAGGCAGAAGCAGGTGGTCAAATTTGGTCACAGAGGTTCAGGGTGTCGCAAATGGCTAAGCAACAATTGCAGTGAAAAACGAGCGAAAAGAGAAATTGGAGCTTTTCCAGCCTTTTAACGAGTAACGATCACATTTTGGCGGGGAAACTATAAATGAACAATGGGCAGTTTTCGGCTTGGTCGGGGAGGTGGTTTTCTGGTCCATCGCACCGCTTTTGGAGGGTAGGCAATATTTTTCTTGAGCACGCGATCTAGCCTAGTGCCACCATGTAGCAGAAAAGTGCCCAGGCAAAACCACAAATCTCACGTGCTCTCGGGCTGTTATCGGCCGTATAATGAACCCACGCGATATGGATGTGCACTGTCAGATCTGTGGGTAGGAGATCAGAGGGTGATCGTGTGCTTAAGATGCATGGAGGGAATCGAGAAAGGGATTTGCGGGGCCTGGGGTTTAATTACACAAAAATGTAATTAATTAACCAATAAATTCAGGTGTTCAATATAAACATATGGTTAATTAAGGTGGGACCATGGTTTATGTGGCAGGGGGTTTTTTAACTACACCAAGGGTTGGTGGGTTAAAAAGGTTTGTTGGGGAAATATGGAATGGGGAGTTAATTACACAATGTGGGGACATAAAAACTTAGGATAAGGGGGTTTTTATGGGTTTTTAGGGGGAACAGAGAAACTAATAGGGGGAAAGCAATATTTGAAATGGGGAATGGGTTTCACACTAGGGAAAAGGGGTTTTGGGTAGGGGATGATTTTTGAAGGGTAATTAGTAGGGAAATGTGTGAAACCAAGGGGTAAAGGTAAAAAAGAGGGGACAAAGGTATTTATAAGTGATGGAGGGATAATGGGGAAATTAGCAAATAAGCATGTGGGGGTATAGTGAAATGAGGGGAAATTAGTTAAACAAGATTTTGAATATCTTTTCTTTCTCACATTTCCTCTTGCACATGAAACATAGGATTAAGCATAATAAATGTGCTTTTGACTCAGTAAGCTTGTGCATTTTCAACCTTTCTTCTACCTACCCTTTATTTATCCTAACATTTTCTCTTCATTTATTGGGTGCATTTGAGTTTGTTGACCCTTTATTTCCTTTTCTTTTGACAAGCAAACTATCTAATTCTAACCTTATAACTTCCAATGGCTCATATTAAACCGATGAGCTCATTTTTATTCTCTACCTAACTATTGATCTGCCAAGGTTAAACAGCTTGGCTAGATGCTTATTCTCTGTCTATCAACATAAAATTTAAAACATGAATGAGTCAATATTAAGCTATTTGACCATCATGGATTGTGGCATTTCTGATAATCTGCACACAACCTTATTTTGCATAATAAATTAAAATGTAGTGGCACTTGAATTTGCACACTTTCATCATCTATTTTATTTCTTTTTGGGGTTCATATTTTCACTTTTTTAATCTTTTTCTTTCTTTTTGTCCTTTGATTATTATTTTAGGACATACCCTCTTTACATTTTTTAATTTTTAATATGAAAAACATTTTGTAAAAAGCAAAGGTATGTACAATATTACAAGACTAACCATAGCCAATTCAAAATTATGAATCCTATTATTATAAGACCCTAACAGTGGCTCCACATGGGGATGGCATTTCCTGGTGAAATGTCAAGAAATTTAAGATCAATAGCCTTTGAAACTATGACTGTAGTTAACTTGTAAATTTCTCTTCTATGATTCTGCTTTATTCATACTTATGATGGTGAACCCTTCAAAGCTCGGGGCCTTCTCTTTGGGCTTCAATTTTTAAAAGATTACCATCCAATCCAATCTAAAATATGCAATGTTATATACAATGACTAAAGTAATGTGAACTAATGTTAATTTGTGGATAAGTAATGCTTCAACATTCTACCATTTACAGGTCCTCCTGGTAGATCTGTTCCATCTAACTCTCTCAAGAAAAATGCATTGTTACCTCTGTAACCATAAATGATATAAGGGCCTTTCCATAGGAAATCAAATTTTCCATGTTTTCCCTTATCTTCTCTTCTAGAATCCCATTTAATTACTTTGTCACCTATGTAAAAATCATCATCTTTGGTCTTTTTGTCAAAAATATTTTTGATTTTATCCTGGATTACTTGTGATTTGACATAGACTTCTTCTCTAGTTTTGTGCAAGTGCATTGTTTGATTTATCCTTCTTTGGATATCATTTGGTTCTACCTGCAACTCCTGGATGATCTTCATCACTGGTACTCCTAAATAGGATGGAAAAACAACATCCATACCATATACTAACTGATAAGGAGATGTACCAATGGACTTTTTGGTAGTTAGTCTGTCTGCCCATAAGGCATTTACCAACTTTTTGTTCCATGTCTTCTTGTTGTCTTCCAGTAGTTTCTTAATGATATTAACAAGGCTTTTGTTTGAGGATTTTGCAAGTCCATTACCTTGAGGGTAATAGGAAGTGGAATGGCCAAGGGTAATGTGATATCTGTTACAAAAGTCTACCATTTTCTTGGATTTAAAAGCAACTGCATTATCAGTAATGAGCTTTTGGGGGCATCCAAATCTTGAAAGGATATTGTTTTCAAGGAATGAGATAATGATAGAGTATGTGGCTTATCTAGAAGGGATGGTTTGTATCCATTTGGTGAAGTAATCAATGGCTGTCAAAATCCATTTATGTTGGGCTAAGGAGGTTGGGTAAATTTCTCCAATGAATTCTAAACCCAATTGTTGAAATGGCACTTCTGTGGATATGGCTTTGAGAGGTAAAGGTAAGAGCTTCCTTTTACCCTCAAATATTTGGCACTTATGAAAGGAGGTCACATGTTTCTTGACATCTGCAAAAGGGGTGGGCTAGTAAAAACCAACCCTTAGAATCTTGTCAGCAGTTGTTTTCCAATACAAGTGTCCTCCACAATCTCCTGCATGAAATTCTTGCATAATTTTGTTAGCTTCATCCTTCAATAATCCTTTTAATAGAATGCCGCTATTATCTTTCCAAGATAAAGCATTATCTATGATACAATATTTCAATGATTTCATTTTAAAAAATATAGCTTTAGTTTTAGATCAACCAGGAGGAGCTTGTAATTTTAGTAAGACAAATATGATATATGCATAGCAAGGTGAATCTATAAAAGGTTCACTGATCTATGGAGTCACCATCTCTTCCTGATCATCTAGGGCACCAATGAAATTTATATCTAGGGCCTGGAAATTCGATTCAACCATGAGTTTAGCTAAACCTTGGCCTTTGATAAGTTTTGTAGGATTTATTTCTATGTCGTATTCCAAAATAGTGGCAATCCATTTGCCTCTCTTTCCTTCTGGCCCATTTTGTGTCAAAATGTCCTTTACTACTGAATTTGGAACATAAGCAATGATGTGTGAATACAAGATGTACACTCTAAACTCTTTAATAACTTTCACTGGGCTAGTGCTTGTTTTCCATTATGTTGTATTTTAGCGTGGCATCTCTTAAAGATTTACTAAAAAATGCAATAGGTTGCTCATATCCTTGATCATTATTTTGCAACAACACTGTTGCAATAGTATGTTCTAAAGAAAAAAGAAAAAATTATAAAATCTTTTTGAAAATCAAGACTTATGAGGACTGGAGTTTTGGTAAGGGCTTCTTTGATGGCCTCAAAAGAATGTTTAGCCTCTACTTTCCATTTAAGTGTTGAATCCTTCCTTAACATGTTATTTAGTTCTCCAATTAATTCTGCTAAGTTTGAAATGAATCTCCTAAGAAAATTTATTTTGCCTAGAAATGACTATAATTCTTTGATGTTTCTAGAATGGGTGGTGGTCAGGATTACCTCTATTCTAGTAGGATCTATTCTAATTCCATCTTTGGATATTATGTGTCCCAAGATTTTACCTTATTCTAGACCAAAGAGTGTCTTTTTGGGATTTAATGAAATACCAAATTTTCTACATTTAATGAAAACTCTTCTTAGGTGATCTAGATGTTCATTATCAAATTTTGAAAAGACTGTAATATCATCCTGGTAGACTACTAGAAAGTCATGAATTCCTTTGGCAAAAGGCTATATCCATAGCTCTTTGGAATGTAGCACCTGCATTCATTAATCCAAAAGGCATTTTCAAATACATGAAAATACCCCAAGGAGTAGTAAATGCAGTCTTTGCTTGGTCCTCTGGTTGAACTAAGATCTAGTTATATCCAGAGAATCCATCAAGTAATGAAATTATAGATGAGCCCACTACCCTCTGAAGAATATGGTCCATTTTTGGGGGAGGATAGTTTCCTTTTAATGAGACTTTGTTCAAGTTTCTGAAATCAACACAGAGTCTGATTTATCCTGTTTTTTTCCTAGTAGTGACTAAGTTTGAGACCCAATCTGAATATCTAATGGGAGCTATGATTTGGGCATCATACATCCTTTTTAATTCCTTTTCAATTGATGGCATAAGAACTGGATTAATTCTCCTAAGCTTTTGTTTAAAGGGTTTATGATCTTGTTTTATGGGTATCTTGTGTTGAATTATGCTAGTGTCATAAGACTTTAGGTCTTCATAACTCCAGGCAAAGACATCTTGAAACTCTTTGAACAAACATATATTTAACCTTTTCATCTAGAGGTAAGGCTTTTGATATTTTAATGAACTTAGGTTTTTCTTCAGTTCCTATGTTACATTCTTCTATATCTTTTCTTAAAGGCTCCATTTTTGGTTTCCTAGTTACATCATTTGAATCAAACAAATCTTCTAATGGGACTAATCCCTTAGGAAAAAAATTATTTTTAAGGTTCAAAATTTTAGGATCATCATTCATTATTTCTTCTATTTCTACATTTTCTAAGTTATCTATTTCTACTTTAGTGAAATTAGTGGGTTTACCTATATCTAAAGTATTTACATCTATCTCACTATCTATGTCATTGTCTACTGTACAATCTGTATCTATATTACAATTTTGAAACTCTCCTTCAACATTCATGAAATCATTAATTTGAGAATCTTGTGAGAAAATCTGCCAATATTTCAAATTGTCAGGTATGACAGGCCTATGTCTCACTTTTGTAGTGTACTGGTGGTTGGGCTGAAAAGGTAATTTGCAGGTACTAGCAAAAGTGGCCAGACTGTGAGCTTGCATATTCTGTTTTCTAGGAATGGTAGAAAAGTTTGTTTCCAGAAGGTATTTAACCAAATCTAGGACAACCTCTCTATATTGGCCAAGTCTGGCCATTCACAAAGTATTCACCTTTGATTTTTTTAATAATCAATTATGAGTCTTCCATAATAGAAACTCTCTTGGCTCCAAGTTTTCTAACCATTCATAGTCCTAATATTAGAGCTTCATATTCTGCCATATTGTTTATGCACTTAAAGTTTAATCTAAATGCATGACCTTCAGAATGATTATTTTCCATGTTATGAATCCACACTCCTGCACCTGCTCCTAATCTATTCACAGATCCATCAAAATCCAAATGCCATAGAGACTCATGAAAAATGTTCTCGCTATCAGGAGCTTTGTATTTTTCTTCTACAACTGTGATTTCCTTTTTGTCATGTTCTGAATTATACAAGATGAAAGATTCCATATCAAAATGCATGGAGTATATAGGGAAATTCTGTGGTTTTTCTGCACTACTCACCATGTATTTCATCAAGGTCTCTCTATAAAGTTTCCTTTGTTGACCAAAAACAGAGATGGTGGCATATGACATATCTAATTGTAAAGATCCCTACAATTTTGCTCCCCATGAGCGAGATAACAACATTCCATACTTGGGTGGGATATCAGCAACTACTATGTCCATGATAATACTCTTTGCTGGGCATTGGACTAGAGTTACACACAAATCCTTAATCAGGCCGAGGCATTTAACTTGGCTAGAGTCAAAGGAAAACAGGTCCTTATATGGTCTGGTGATATCTAAATTTAGTCTCTCCATGATTGCTTTTGGCATTAAGTTATGGGATGCCCCTGAGTCTAGCATAGCATTATGTAATATTTTATCATGAACATTCAAGCTAATGTAGAAAGGAGGGATACCTCCTTGCTGATGTGTGCCATTTACATTAGGACCAAACATCAACTCAGTTTGATCATCATTCAAATTCACAACATCCTCTCCTTCAACTATATTTAATGTTTAAGTGATTTGTGATCTATATGATTCATTTTTTACTAGCTCGGTCAAAGGAACTAATATTTTCAATTTTTCTATCTCAATCTTAATGTTGAATGGCAATTGAGTTTTTCTTGATTGGATGAGATCTTCCTTAGTAAATGTGGTCTGTGTATTTTTATCTTGTTTTTTAGTATTAGGCACTTCAGTCTATGTTTCATTAGTTTTGTTTTGAATTCTCTTATTTGGAATGATTTGAGTAACAGTTTCAGTTTGAGTTTTAGATGAAGTTATATCTACAATTTTTGGGTTGGAAGTCTCCTGAGTTCCCCTAGGGAGGATTTGTAGGATTTTGGTCACAGGAGCTTCTGTTATCTTTTTGGTTTGGGTTTGGATTGATCTCTTAGTGGGAATTTCATTATTCTTTTTACTTCTAAGGTTGTACTGTTTGTGAACCTCATATATAGTAGATTCATAGCCCTGTTTAAAGTCAAAGGAATCTCCATATTCTAATTGTAATTGTTGCAGCATGTACAATTCCTATTCTTCTTGAGTAAGAAAAACAACATCTTCATTTTTTATCCCTAATAGATTTATCTGGGTGTCATCCTCCTCATCATGGTTTTGTGAACCCTCAGCATAGTTTTCCTGGAAGGGTGGTCTAATTTGCTGATATGGTATAACATTCTTTCCAGTATTAGGATTCTTCCTGAAGTTGGGGTTTCTTATTGGGGGTGGTTGTTGATTCTCCCACTGAGTTTTTCTTTCCATGTTTTCTAATATATCCATTGTTCTTTCAACACTCTTTGCTAAACTATTTATTTTACCATCAGAAGTTGAAGTTTCCTCTTTAATAACAACTCTTTTTTCATTTCTCATCCTAGCTTTCTTAGCTAATAGATTGGCTTATACACTAACAACATTACTTTGCATTTGTTCCAACGTTTCAGGGTTTCTTTCCCTTAATTGGTATGACATATTAGTGTCAAAACCATCAGGGAATTTGATCAATGCTAGGTCTGGTGGAGGCTTAATATTAGCAGGGATTGCATTGTAGATGCTATTGAACCTAGTACAATAATCCTGAACTGACTCATTAGGAGCTCTTATAATGTTATCATATTCAGAAAGTATTTGCAGAGGGTTTTTATTTGTCTCCCATCTATCGATGAATAATCTATGAAAAGCAGCTAAATCTGCAATATGATTAGCTGGTAAACCTTTGAACCATTTCTTAACATCCCCAGAGAATGTTTGGGCAAACAACCTCATTTGTACATTAGATTCATCGATCTCATGCAACTCAAAATAGTCAGTCATTCTTTTCACATGCTGTTGGGAAGTATACTGACCAGTAGCATCAAACAAAAATAATTTTCTTTAGTAATCTTGGCGCATGGCATGGAGCTGAGTTGGTAAAACCAAAGGTGCATATCTGTCTGCCATGGCTGAGATTTTGGTTTGACTAGGGGGAAAAGTAGTGGTGCTTGAGGAAGGGCTTGAAATGGATGGAGATGAACTAGATGTGGTTGGATAGGAAGATGATGAGTAACTAGTTTAGGGGAATGAACTGTGGTGGATATTATAGATGAGGTGGTAGTAAATGAAGGTGTATTTACAGTATTTGAAGATTGTGTAGAAATTTCAGAGGCAGCAGTAGTGAGGGTAGCTAATTCAACTGATTGTTGAAGGTAGGCATCATCTATATGGCTTATCGATGTAGAGGTTAAAGCTTCTAGCTTGTCAAAAGTATCCAACACAAGTTTATCTAAATCTGGATGTATAGGCACCCTTTTTGACTCAACGAATTGAATAAAATTAGGGTCTAATATAGTTTCATGAATTGCATTTTTTGATTTAGTTCTAAACAATGAGAGGTCAAATGAAAAATCAAATTGAATATCCTCTAAAGTTGATAATTCCTCGGGGAGTGAATTTTCTTTAACTAACTGGATACTACTTGCTTGAGTTTCTACCTTTTTTGGTTTTCTTAAAATTCTGGCCATGTCATCAACTATTGTAGCAGGGTTTGGATCTAGATTTTCCCTGGTATAGTGAGTCTTTTTGGGAGCCAGAATTTTTTTTTTTTTTTTTTTTTTTTTTTTTTTTTTTTTTTTTTAACTTTTTAACATCAACTCTAAAATGACTTTAAGGGGAAAATATGAGAATTAAGATTTTCTTAAAGCTTTGTTACACTAAGGATCGAAGTGCCCAGTATGGTCGCCAATATGTTATCACTCCAATATTACTCTTGAGTTGATTAGAAAGAAATGATAAGAGGTAACCACAAACCTACTTTGAGATTAGGATCTAGCCTTCCTAATCCTCAGAGGGCTCTCTCTTTATGTTTTAACTTTGTTTAGTTAATTGATTTTAAGATAGTTATGATTGTACTCAGGTTTTGATTTGGATTTGGTGGTGGGATCACTTACTTAGATGGATAGAGGGATGCCTTTTACCATTGGGCTATGGGGTCAAATGTCAAGCAAATAGAACTAGATCAAGTTCTAAAAATAGTGTTTATAAGGCAAGATAGTTGAGTTACTTCAGATCTTAAGGATGTATGGTGAATTTGGCTTCAATCGGATCCAAAGAGAAATTAAGGGTTCCTTAGACTAGATTTTGAATGAAGTGAAAGATTTCAACCGAGATGGGAGAGAAATTAAGGATTCTCAGATCCGGATATCAGAAGAAAACATAAAAATGATCAACTATTCAAGACAGAGTGTACTTAAACAAATTCTGAAATAAATTTCCAGTTAATTCATTCACTTAGAGAACATTTAAGTTTGTGAGATACATAAGAAAATAACAAATTTGACAAAGAAAATACTTAATTAATAGTTCAACACATGAATCTTGTAATGCAATGTCTTTATTACTTGGTCCAGTCTGCTGATTTGAAAAATTGGTACAATAACCCTTAGGCTTATTATCAAAATAAATCTACAAATGTATAGCAATCCACACCCAATACTTCGAATTATAAAGTATTTATACAAAAATAATTTACAAAATATCCCAAACTGCCTTGGGAATTAATCTAGGAGAAAGAAATGTCTTCATGCAAGAAGATAGAGACAGATGTTCAACTGTTGTATGTTGTCCCTATTTATTAGGTTGTGTTGTCTTTATGCTATGATATTTTGCTTTTTATTCTCTGCTTTGTTGTTGGTCTTCACACTGGCTCTTCTTTGTACTTTGGCCTTTCAACTGATACACTTTCACCTGATACACTTTTACTTAGCCGATCTATCATTATCCTTTTATTGTGCTATTTTCACCCTTACTGTACATTTTTACATTTTGACTATGTATTTCTATAGTAAGTCATTCAATTTCTCCCATGTTTCTGCATCTGGTAATTGGATATTTACCATTTTCCTGTATATTTCATCTGCCTCAGTGTATTTGGACAAAGTGAGTTTATCCACAAAAAGGTGTTTTACCTCATGCTAGAGGTAAAACAAGTTTTCAAAGGTCTGATATAGGACCTTGCCAGTAGGCATCCCCTTCATAGATGAAGTGTTTGCCTGATCCCTTGCCACTTCTCTTATCCTTCTATTGTAGTCCTCCTGTGGCATTAATTTATCATTTATTACTAAAGGATTTAGCAGACCTTTCTGCCTCAAAACATCAAACTTAACCTGTTGCTGATGTCGAACCTGTTGCTGCTGTAGAAGCTGGGAGGGCTGTAGCCAGTGGAGATGTAGGATCCAATGATGCTGCCAAAGTGGATGGTACTGTAGTAGTGACTGTTGGGATAATAGTGGCAAGGGCAGTCTCAAGACTATCTTATTTTAACTGTATCAAGCTGTCTAACTCCTTCTCCATTTCCTTTAGTTGATCATTAAGTTGGAGAACAAGGTCCATCATCTCCTCCTGATGAGTTTGGCTCTCAAGGACCTCTTTTGTCTATGGGTGCTCTGAATGAGGCAATTTGAGTTGCTTTTTGAGAGCAGCAATGTCCTCGTTCTTCTTTTTTATTAACTTCTTAGCAGCCTTGATATCATTGGGATCATGTCCTAGTTCAATTACCAAGTCCTCCAATGACTTGATCTTGTTGTTTATGGCCTGTGAGGAGGCATTTTCCAATTTGTACTGTGCTGTAATGTTGTCCAATGAACTTTGCAGCTTATGTACAACCATGGCTTTTCCTGTTAAGGTGGAGTAGATCATCTCACTTGCCTGCTTGTGGAATTCAATCTGGTCAATGGGATGAACATCCCTAGCCAAAACCTCAAAGTCTGTTTTCCTGTAGTCAGCTGATGTTTTTGGTTGTTGGACAATAGGTTGCATGAAGGACACCTACATTTTTCCTATTTTGATGTCAAAAGCTAACGTCAACCTGCTTTGATTTGCTGGTGTATGCTTGAAGTATTGAGCATAGGTTTTAGCCTTCAACTTCTCATTTCTCAATTTGATTTCCTTGTATATGTCCTTGATATCCTTTTCTTTATCGATTGGCCTGGTGAATGAAGAAACCTCAACATTGAGATGTCTCTCAATAAGATGAGTGTTTGATGTTGAGGGCTATTGTGTTTCTCCTGAAGCTGTTGTGCCTTTGCTTCTTTCCACTATTGTATTAGTGTAAGCCCTCGAACTTGAACCTCTCAAAATATGGAGCCTTGGTAATGTGGTTACCTGAGTGGGCTAGATGGAGGGAATGACACAGCGTTAGAAATTCTTTGATTTCCACTGATTCAATGGTGTCCTCCTGTTCAGTTATAGGATTAAGCTTGGGCCTTTTCCTGTAACTGATCTCAAACTGCTCATCTGTGGTTTCCATAGCTGAACTAGAACCCTCCTCCCTGTTTCTCTTTGGCTTTCTCTCCTTATTTGCAGGAGTCTGTAAAATAGGGGGAATATTCATTGGTTCTCCTAATTCAGGTAACTGTAGGAAAGAACTTTCATCAATCCGCCTTTCTACATTAACCAATGTATTTTCTACATCCACTACAATACTTTGCATGTCAATTAGAGTGTTTTCCAACCATTCTGACTAGTTGGCAAACCTCTTAATGTCTGGTCTAGGATGATGGATGAAAGGTCCCAATTTGACCTTGATCCTCAGTTTATTTATGACACCATGAGGGTCATACTGCCATATAAAACTATTTTTGAACTTCATTTGTTGCAAAATCTTATTAGCCCCTGGTCCAGCTTCTCTAGTATTACAAACGAAGGGACCCAACTGATTTTTCATTTTGAATTGGGTTTTCTTCCTAGCTGCTAGGAAGTTAACTTCATCAGAATTGATAATCTGCCTAAAGTATTCTAGTGCAAATATCCTCATTGGGAGGTATTTGGGCCGTTTGTAAGGGGAAAGTTGGCGGAGGTATTTGGGCAGTTTGTAAGGGAAAAGTTGGCATCCATAAATTCTTATTTCTGTGTGGTTCTGGTACAGATACTAGTCTCCCACCTTACTGTTCTTGGCTAACTATAACACCCTTTTGATCTCTTTGCTAATTCTGGGATGAGGGCTACTAGTTAGCATATTCATGACTGGATGGACAAATGAATCAATGAAGTCCTTATAAGTGAATGTGGTGGAGTATTTTTGGATCAAGGCTGTCCAATATATGACTGACCTTGGATTTCCTTTGGTATCCAACTTTCAGATGCTGACAGGGAATTTATCTGACTGGTAGTATCAAAACATGTGAAATAATATAGATGAGTACTTGAAGACTCTTTCAGTAGGTAATCTGGTGAATTTATCATGCATCCTATTTTTTATGAACTGAGCATAACTATTAATTACAGCATAAGGCTTGCCTAGGTTAAAGATGGAAAGGAAGGCCAGGAAAACCTCATCGACATGCTAATCTATGGTGTAACCTAAAACATGGTAATAATCTGTTTGCCTCTCTCAGAAAAAATGGTGGCAGCATAAGAAGGGCTATCTGTGGGAATATGACCTACCTCTATGATGAAATTTTGGAAATTTTTGGCAATTCAAGGAAGGTCTAACTTGGTATAAAGGTCCAGAAATTTTCCAATAGATAGTGGGGTCTCATTAGGGCTTGGTTGGACCTACAATATTTGGTTAATGGATTCTTCAGTGATGGTAAACAAAATTTGCCGGTCAGGGGTGAAAATGGCTCTTTCGCTGGGAATGTAGCAAGCATGATAGAAGTGGATGATGTCTGGGAATGTATGTACTTCTAGAAATAGATATTTGGGAAAATTAGACTCTCAAAGGTGAATGCCATCGTTCTGGTTTAAGAATTTGTCCTTACTCCAACAGTGGAGCTTTAGAAGGTAGGCAGGGGAAGTTGTGTCCTTTATTTGGAAGTCTCTATCTGCTAATGCAAGGTGGTTGATGTCCAGGTGAGGGGTTTGTAGACGTCTCACATCCAGAGAGGTTTGGGAAGCCATAATTGGGTTTAGATATTTGAATTAGGCTTTGAGGGGTTTCAGAAGTGACGTTTATAAGCACTGGTAGAGTGGGAGGGTAGTTACAGTCTGTAAAATGAGGTTTTGGAGTTTACAAATAAGCTTTTCTTCAATTTAGGCAAATTTCTTAATTGATTTCAATTAATTAAGCTTTCCATTAGATTATGCATTTTCAAATTGAAGGGTGATTCTAGTTTTCCCAAGAATACCTGGAAATTGGCATTCTGGCTTGCAAACTAGGTTTAGTGGTGAATGCATTTTGTACTGTAGCTTTAATTGTCAACTGGTTGCTTTAATTAGGTATCCAAAGCTTCTTCAGGTGGTAGCAGGTGGTCGAATTTGGTCATATAGATTCAGGGTGTCGCAAATGGCTAAGCAACAATTGCAGCGAAAAACGAGTGAAAAGAGCAATTGGGGCTTTTTCAACCTTTTAACGGCTAACAGTCACATTTTGGTGCGGAAACTATAAATGAACAGTGGGCAGTTTTTCACTTGGGTGGGAAGGTATCTCTCTAGGCCATCGCACCACTTTTGGAGGGCAGGCAGTATTTTTTGCGAGCAAACGATCTAGCCTGGTGCTGCCCCATAGAAGAAAAGCGCCGAGGAAAAATTGTGGATCGCGCGTGCTCTCCGGCTGTTATTGGCTGGATAATGAGCCAGTGTGATATGGATGTGCATGATCAGATTTGGGGGTAGGAAATCGAAGGGTGATCACATAGTTAAGATGCATGAAGGGAATCAGGAAAGGGATTTGTGGGCCCAGGGTTTAATTACACAGAAATGTAATTAATTAACCAATAAAGTCGGGTGTTCAATATAAACATATGGTTAATTAAGGTGGGACCATGGTTTATGTGGTGGGGGTTTTTTTAACTACACCAAGGGTTGGTGGGTTAAAAAGGTTTGTCAGGGAAATATGAAATGGGGAGTTAATTACACAATGCGGGGACATAAAAACTTAGGATAAGGGGGTTTTTATGGGTTTTTAGGGGGAATAGGGAAATTAATAGGGGGAAAGTAATATTTGAAATGGGGAATGGGTTTCACACTAGGGAAAAGGGGTTTTGGGTAGGGGATGATTTTTGAAGGGTAATTAGTAGGGAAATGTGTGAAACCAAGGGGTAAAGGTCAAAAAGAGGGGACAAAGGGTATTTATAAGTGATGGAGGGATAATGGGGAAATTAGCAAATAAGCATGTGGGGGTATAGTGAAATGAGGGGAAATTAGTTAAACAAGCTTTTGAATATCTTTTCTTTCTCACATTTCCTCCTGCACATGAAACATAGGATTAAGCATGATAAATGTGCTTTTGACTCAGTAACCTTGTGCATTTGCAACCTTTCTTCTACCTACCCTTTATTTATCCTAACATTTTCTCTTCATTTATTGGGTGCATTTGAGCTTGCTGACCCTTTATTTCCTTTTCTTTTGACAAGCAAACTATCTAATTCTAACCTTATAACTTCCAATGGCTCATATTAAACTGATGAGCTCATTTTTATTCTCTACCTAACTACTGATCTGCCAAGGTTAAATAGTTTGGCTAGATGCTTATTCTCTGTCTATCAACATAAAATTTAAAGCATGAATGAGTCAATATTAATTTATTTTACCATCATGGATTATGGCATTTTTGACAAGATGCACACAACCTTATTTTGCATAATAAAGTAAAAAGTAGTGGCACTTGAATTTGCACACTTTCATGATTTGTTTTATTTCTTTTTGGGGTTCATATTTTCACATTTTTGATCTTTTCTTTTTCTTTTTTTCATTTGATTGTTATTTTAGGACATACCCTCTTTACATTTTTTATTTTTTAATATGGAAAACATTTTACAGAAAGAAAAGGTATGTACAATATTACAAGACTAACCATAGCCAATTCAAAATTATGAATCCTATTATTATAGGACCCTAACAGAAAATACGAGCATAATGACAAAAAACAAGTTAATATGTGGAATAGTCCACAAGTTAAAGTGATGAGTCAATACAAGAACATGCATTCAACAAGATTCATACAAATGAAAATTAAATAGTTCATAAGAATAAATGTAAGTTATATAACATACATTGAAAATACAACAATAATAGTCCTACTATAATCACAACATATGCATGAAAGTGTGCTCGCTTTGATTTTATTATTATAAATGAAAGTTCCATTCCTACATACACCATTGACGACCACTAGCCCTAATAGTGGAACATTAAGGTCAAGAACATATGTTCCTCCAAATAAGTATATTCGCTCTATGTTACAGAGAAGCCAAGGCCCTACAAAATACTCCCAAACTCCTTCTATGCCGACGCCTAGTGAAAACTGTGGCTCCCAAAAGCGTGTTACATGAGTTATGAGGTTTTATTTATAATAATATGGGGTGACCCTTTCATTCCCCTTTGTGACCTTTGGACTATCCTGATGACTCTTCAACTTCTTTACAAAAATGAATCATTACATTATAATATGACTTTTCATATCCCAATATTGACACTTGGAATTTCACCTACAACATAATTACAAATAATATTACATTTTACACTTGTACCCGTATAAGAAAAAATAGGGTAGAGACATCTTAACAACCTTACAAGAAACAACACTATGATGCTTGTGTTTAGGAGAAGTCTAGCTCAAAAATGTCCACTTTTTTCTTCTCAGTCACATATTGGTTCTAAGATTGATACTATGTGATGATTTCCCCAAACTGTGTGATGGTGTATGGCTAGAAGCACACTATGGCCTCCATGGCATCCAGGTAAAATGTCTTGGAACTCGTTTCAAGTTTGTTTAGAATCATGAACGTCATTGTACCAATTTGGACAAAACCACCGATGTAATTATGCATGTTATGTATGTTTATATCCAAGGCTTCCCTCATCGCATTTTGTCTCAGCTACTCTACGTACTCTTCAATCTCCTGTCAGACTTGGTTCTTGGGTTTGGCTTTGATGAGTGAACTGACTAATGGGATCTGGTGTGTTCTCACCAAGACATATAAACTACTAAACAATCATGCATATGAGGCATGAATGCTACCAATGAATGAGGTGAGCTACTTGTTGTTCTGAATCAACATTCAAACTGTTTCTTTCTCCATCACTTCCTGTGGCTTCATTTCCATTACTAAGTCAAACTGTGACACTTTGTATCTCATTGTCCACTCTTGCACATAGTCAATGGAAGCTTGTATGCTATTGAAAGTTTTAACAAACTCTTTCCTCTACTACTGTAAATCATGTAAACAAACAAATTCTTTATGTACAGTGATAAACCCCTCATACAGCTTCCAAATGGTTTCTCCAAGTGTTGATACTTCAAAAAGTATTTCTTCTCTCATCTGCTCCAAGTAAACCTGTGTGAATTATACACTCTTTTTTGTTGTGCAGTGTTGTTTTCTCTCTTTCTTGGCAACCTGCATGTTCTGTGCCAATTTCTCATTCTCGACCGTCAAATACTGAATGTTTGATTGTGTTTCTCCTGCATACGCCAACTTGGCTTTGGAAATGGAATTTAGATGATTCCTAGTGCCCAACACTATCAACCTTTCTCTAATGAATGTAGGTGATGTGTAATAATCTAGAAAATTATTTCTCCATGCTTGTACAATCCTCCTTTGGAACTCATCAAATGATAGATTGCATATATCCATTAATGGATCATCATCAAGGGGAACAACACCCATTTTCTCACTTGCAGTTGGTTCTACTGCTAGAGGTGGTGGAGATTAAGGGATGACCTATGGTGCACTCGACAGCATATTAACATCTTCATTCTGCATCTACTCTTCCATCTCCATGTCTATCACTTCTATCACATGCTCAATATGCTGAGAAAGCTCCCGTTCCTGCATCTGTTCACCTTCCTCCTTGGTTGCTGGTTAGTTTCTTTCATGTTCTTGAACATGTATCAGTTTTTTTTCCTCTGTTAGTGTGCCTTGCCTTTATTCTTCCTATTTCTTCCAATTCTCTTCTTGTTTTCTTCTCCTCAAATCATGTTCTTCCTTCAACTTCTGCTCTTTCTCCTACACCTTTAGTTATGCTTCTTGTAATCTTTACTTTGTCTTTGTATGCTCTTCTCTCTGTATCCTCTACTTCCTATTTTCTTTTGTTGCCAAATATGCTTTCATGATAATAGGATCTTCTTTCATCTTGCAACATTCTTCTCCCTGTGGACTGTTAGAAATCTTCCTCTTTCCCTTGTCCTGCACAGGATTGTTGCCTTCTGTTTCTTTTTCTTTTGGAGTTACATTCATCTCTGGAGCATCTTGTGAAGTCCCTCCTAAACTGATCATATCACAGAGTCTATAGGCATTTTAGTAGTACCTGCATGGGTCCTCCTCTAGCTAATGGAATGCTCTGCTGATGCACGGAAAGTAAACTCTTGCATAATGGTCTTTACAAATGCCATGAGGATGATACGAATTAGAGTCCTCAATGCCGAATTCAGACCTCATTATCTGCACCAAACACTCTAATGAAGGTACCACCTAGTGAGGCATACCAATCTACGATGTTTGTTATCGCCTCAATTGGTTCTCGTGACATGCAAGGTGGATCTTCTTGAAATATGAGATTGTACAACAGAATGATGAAATGGTCAATTAGTTGTGCCATTGCTTCTCGAAAACTGCATTCTGAAAATAACTTGCAATAGAAGTGCATGACAGGGTCTCGTGGTGTCCATGTCTAGTTCATGACATAGAACTGCTATTGGGCACAGATTGCATCCAGTAAGTATGCAGACATATAGAAATTTTCTCACTCACCCTCGGGAGGATTTCGAGGCTCTGCTACATGGGGCTTCAACTATTGATCCAACAGATCTGACCAGTTGAAAAACTTCCCCTCATTGACCACCTACTCTAATAAGACTTCCCAACTTTCAGGAAAGGTTGCTGTGCTCTACTGACGATGCATCCTACAAGCAAAGATAACCAACAGCTAGTAGGTCTTCCTTAGGGACTTTGTCTTGTGTGCATGGGTGGGTGTCTATCAAAACTTCGATGGCTCTTTCACCCAACCTTTGAAAATGTCACTTGAGTTCACATAGTTGTGGGTGTCATAGAAAATCAAGTCCATGTGCTCTACCAGCATGGGAAAGTGATACGTGTGTTTATAGTCTTCTACCTAGAAGGTGGAAAGCTTTTATCTGCTGGCATTGTTCAATGTCATCGTTTTCTCATCAATGTGTGAGACAATCCAACTGATGACATCTGCACATGGGAAGGATGGAAAACTGCATGAAACCTTGTATAGTCCTAACTTCCAAACATTGAGATATAAAAGATGGTCCTCTAAGTCTACCTCAAAGTATTTTGCAAAAGCATGTTTAACCTGTTTCCATGTCAGTGATGATCTATTTTCTATAAACAACTCAGTATCTGTATACAATGGAAAATCTATTGTCGCTTGCTCAACTGCTTCCCCAATACTACTTTCAATGGTTTCTATTGAATTATGTCTCTTAGGTTCCATGGTAATAGTGACTACTAGAGAGGTGCACAAAAGTTGTTGTACCTGTGGGACATAAAAGACACTCATGGCAAGTAAATATTAGTTTTAATAAAATATAATTACAAGGCAAGTTGAAGCAGAAAATCAGGCATCTGATGGGGAGGATAGCACAATTCACATTGGAAATATGGACTGGCTTCCTATGGGAACTACACACTATGCAGTCCCAACAGCCAAGGTCGAAGCTTGTAGCTTGAAATTGCGCAATGAAGAGTTTATCTAGGGTATAAGTCTAGGAGAAACTATGCATTGCGTAGTCCCAATGGCCAAGATGACAAGATGGATCCTGTAACTATGTAGTGTGCAGTTGGAGCCAACTGTGCAATTCCAGAGGCCAATCTTGTGGCTTGAGCTTTAGTATTATGCAGTGTCACGCTGGGAAAATTGAAAACCAGAAAAGGGAAGTGTAGATCTTCCCAAGGGAGGTGTGGAAAACATGAGGATCTGAGAGATAATGTGAGTTTGAGTGTAGATCTGAGTAAGTATGACTAAAACCATGTAAATCAAATGCAAAAATTAATCAAGTAGAAGGAAAATCAAGTATGTGAGGAGAGTCGCTGCAACGGCCACCATTGGTGCAAAAACACTAAAACATAGTGTGACACTTGGGAAAGGAAATATAAAACTTAAAACAACTAAGCTGAAATGCTAACAACATGAATATAAATAAGTGAAACAACACTCACACAAGCCAAACAACAAAAAACAATAGAAAAAGTTGTAAAGTACGAAGAAAGTGAAACTCACCCAGAAAAGCAACAACGATCACATCGACGGTTCCTTGATATCATCAGGAATGCTAGAGCTCCAAGATCGAATGTGAAAATGAGCTCTAGAGGTGTCGATTAAATAGATTTGAGTGAATTATTTAGGGTTTATGAGACCCATGCCTAAAATCAAGGAAAAAGCGGCAATTGGAAGAAGTTTTAAAAATAATGCACGTGCCTCCTTTGGGATACTAAAAAAAATCCCTATTTTTAGGGAGTTTTTTCTTTTTTATTTTATTTTTCCGAAGAATCTTGTCATGCACACTATTGGGAAATATTGTGTTGTTCTAGGGAACTAGGAAACTTTTCGGCTTAGTGCACTGCGCAGTTTCTGAGCTTAGAGAGGGTTGCACATTTTCTTGGCTCAATGTTGGGATGCCTTCCATGACTACGTTGTTCCTGAGCTCAATGTTGAATGCAATTTAGGACTACACAATTTCCATTGTTAAGGTTGTTTTCCCTCAAGAATTGCACAGTTTCTGGAGGCAAGCCCATAACTGTTGTGAGACCAAGTTGGGAGATTAGCTTGTGACTTAGAAAGAATTAACTAAGTGTGAAAACAAGAAATCACAAGAAAAATTGAAAAAGATAAGTCTCAATCGAAGCATGAATACCTGGATAAGTGCAAGATGAGCTCTTGTGTATAAGAAGGAAGGCTTCAAAAATTAAAGAATAGGTAAACTTTTGGAGGGTGGTTGTAGCCACTACAACACTGGAAACACACTAGTAGAACTCTATCTCTCTTCTAAAAGTATTGTTGAGTTCTTTGATTATCATAGCTTCTTCACTTAGCTTGAGTTAAATATATATTCCCTACCATTCTCTTCATCGACATCACACACACTAAGTGAAGTCAAACTGAGTTTTTTCGATTTGGGATGAGGATTATATAAATGCACAAGTAAAAGATATTGTCAAAGTCTTAGTTTTCATCTCTAGTGTTGCTCCACTACTAGTAAGGCTGGATAGTACCCCGGCAGAGTCACTTCAGGAACACAAGCATTTCTCTACTGTGAGTGAGCCTGGACAGTACTCCAGCAGGGTTTCTTGCTTCACCTCTATGCGCAGAAAACCTTTCTCTTATTTCACACTTTATTCCATTTTTTCAATTTTTTTTTTAATTCTTATTTGTTCAAATAACTGTGCATAAGAAATTATTTATTTCATGAGGCAAAAGAGGGATCTCGACTTATTGAGAGCATAATAGGTTGTCCCTTCAGCGAAGGACATTTATGTATACGTCTGACATGTTTGTTAAGGTTTTCCTCCCCTCCTTACTCTACTTGACTTAGTTTACAAGGGTTAACTGAAAATATAAGACCAATTAGAGTAGGTGGTACTAGTTAAAAGTGCAAGCATCGTGATTTCACCATGACTCTCTCTGAAAGGAACGTATTTTCCATTAGAGTATCATCGACTAATTGAGCACAGGGACTCATTATCGCCCTTTGACTTGGTTGTTTCATGTTCGGGATTCATACATTTGATGGTCCAGTGATGTAGCAGATTGTATCAGTGATTCCCGGGTGTGTGTGAGATGTTTCAGACCTCATGAGGGGGTGGCCCTTCAAGTACCTCCCCACATGCCGAGATGCATTCCTACTTTTCTCAAGCCTCAGATGCAGTTCCATAGATTTGATAGGTTCGGTTCCTACCGATCACAGTGTTCATAGCATGCATGTCTCCTTCAGATGATCCATTCGGTTTTGCAGAGCCCTTCCCTCTTCAGCAGGGCTTCTCTAGTTGTTCTACCCTCCCTCCCATCGATTTTTTGAGGGAAAGGCCATTATATCTCATGTACTCAGATATTATTGTATTCAGTCTTCGCTCACATTTTTCCAGGTGCATTATGTATATGGGATACATTGTATTATTTTCTGGCTCTGTTATGCCAACATGTCATGTACCATTCAACATGTACTTCATTGCTCAATTTTATGTTTTTGGGTGCACCATTATTTTTGTACTAAGTTATCTCGGTGGGTATGGGTATGCCTCCCCCACCTCATTGAGGTCTGGTACCACAACATAAAAGGAGACTTGCATTAGTCTCGCCCCCTCTGTCCCTATCCTCTTTCACTTCAACTTTATTGGTCTCTCTCTCTCTCTCTCCCTCTGACTCCCGTGTGTTGTCTAGTGATTGCGTTTTTACAATGTACTTTGGTCATAAGTTTTTCTCCTAACACTCATACATTGGGGGGCAATCTTTTATCACCAAAAAATTTATTATCTAGCCCAATTTACTAGATGGATTGAAGTACATCATGTAGAGCTAATTTTACCATAGTAAAATTGCTTTCACTGTGAGAAATTACTTAATAAACCACCTTTGTTAAGTAATTTATAGTTAACCCATGAAGAATAATTAAATAAATCACTATTTATTTGATTTTCTTCTAGGAATAATTAATTAAACCATTGTTCAATTATTATTCCTTGTCATATTTGACCTAATTATTAAAAATAAACAAATAAATCATTAATTATCTTATTTTTCTCTAAGAATGATTAATTAATCACTAATTAATTATTATTCTTTGTCAAATTTGACTAAATCCCTTAGGAATAATTAAATAAATCCTTATTTCTTTATTATTCCTTAACTAATTCCTTGAGATGATAAATAAATCATTTATTTATTTATTATTTCTAAATAAAAAGTTTAAATACTTTTTCCCTCCAAACCAAATATAATAAAATATTCCAAGTGGTTATTTCAAGAATGGGGTTAATAATATTTTATTATTGCTCATTATTCGAGGATAACTCAATATTTTGTTATAAATAAAAGGGTTTTCCATTCATTATTCACTTTTGATCATTTTCATTTTTGCACTCACTATTGTAACTCTGATTATTTCATTGTCGCACACCATATTTTTGTTAGGTTTTCACATTATAGAGGAGAGAGACTCTACACAAGCTGAAGACGTTTGAGGATAGCCAAGAACCCATCCCATAGAGGGGGACTGGTAACATTTATTTCTTCCCTTCATAGGTGTTATAATAAAACTATTCTTTGTATATTTGGTTTCCATTGGATGATTAGAGTTATTACTATTTCTTTTTGTTGTTTAACTATGATTGTGGCATAGATTAGAATTTTGGCAGGTTTTGTTTCTATCAGTTTCTGTAGATCTACAATGTTTAGCAGCCATTTATATTATTGAGATTGTTTATCATCCACAGTCTTAAGTGGGTTCTTTTCATACATCTTTGAGAAGAAAACACTACAACAGAAGCACATTTTGATATGTTTTGTAAGGCACTGTCAAATCCCTCGTTATCTTTACTTCCCTATAAAAAGTGTCCAACTCTTTGGAGGTATATACTCCTCCATTATCTGATCTCACACTTTAATCTTGTCACTTGTTTGAATTTTCTACAAAAAATTTAAACTCTCGAAACTTCCCAAGGACCTCATCCGTAGTCTTCATGACATAAGTACAAAGCTTATAAGAGAAATAAATCAATCATCAATTAATTTCACCTAACAATGTGATTGAAGTCATGGTTTCACATACATATGAAATCTGTCCTCCTTTTCAATTTGACTTGGAATTTCTAATTTTCACAAGTCTAGAGACATTCAACTCTGATTTTAGAAATCTAATGTTGCAAACTCTTTTTTGACAAGATGCCAAGGCCCATGCTCCTTCAAAATAAATTGCAACGGACACATACAAGCAACAAAATTGGAAGGGCCTTCCAATCGGTCTTCATATTTGAGACTAACAGTAGTTACACTATCACTCCGACAACACAGAGCTAAAAGAAAAAGAAGCAACCGTCAGTAAACTATCATAGGTCCGGAATGGATATTGGACATCCCATGCTTAAAACCTTCTAACAAAACTTCCTTATTCTAGGTAGTATCCCCACTATCCATATACCTGGAATCCTAGAATATTTCAGAATGTGCTCTCGTACCATGTTAAATTTGTAGACAATGGTAAGCAGAGCCACAACACATTCATCTACAAATACATATGATTCATGAAAAAAAAGTACAACTCTCAAATTATCAAACTTAAACACTCAAACCTACAGCTACCATCCCATTAAAGAAGAAAAAACTAAATACATAATGAAAGACCCAAAACTAGAATACCTCACTCTACTCTCATGCACTGCTTTTATAATCGTAGTAAAGGGTCATGAGTTACTTTCTAGTTTGGACTAAATTTATCCTAGTTCCCAACCTAAATGGAAAATCATGCTAGAGAAGGAAATTCGCTCCAAATGCATGCAACCTCCTACTCTAGACTCATGTGTTGGGCTACCAATACAAGAAAATTGTGCTAAAAACACTTTCCAAATATATCAAATATGTTTTTAAATTTTTCGCTAGTTTAAGAAAAGAAGCCAATTCTAGTTTTGGAAAAACCATAAACGTAATAAAACTTTCTCCGAGTAGATCATCTATTGAAATACTTTCAACTTTATACATCAAGAAAATATGTTTACTTGGAGGTTTTTCTAATGCACCCTACACCATCTTGGATATAAAGTTACAAAAGGTATGTTGCTAAAGGGATGTTGTGAAGACACTTTTAGAGAAATCAAGTAGATATTATAACCATTTGGAGGAGATTTATCACATTTATTCTCTTCTCCTACCTCTATTCACTCTAGATTACTTCTCATACCCTTTAGAATCCCAATTTCAGGAATTAAATGAAATGAATCCCAAAAAAATTAATGATGGACATGAAGGTTACGGTAAGTTTGTGTGGTTCACAGTCCTTAGAGAATGGTAACTGTTGTTGGGTTGTGTTATATTCTTTCCACGAATAGCCCATGTAGTTAACCGGGGGGTTAGAGGGGGGGCGGAGCCCCCCTTCATTGCACCGATTGTGTAGCAGGGGGGTCAAAGGGGGTTTGAGGCATACATGTAACCCCAATTTATGAGGTCTGGGGCAGCGCCCCAGAAAATTTTGGTTTTGGACCCTATGTTAGGATAGGCGGACCCACCTATGGTTTTGTGCATGATTTTCGTACATGTTTTTGGACGCGATGGTTTTCGGTCCATGGTATTGGATGCTTTGGCATGTATAAATATGTATTATAACATTGAAAGGAACATAATGAAAAATCAAGCTGGTAGTCCCGGTTTTTGGATCCAAGGAAAATCTCTGTGTATATGTGTTTTATGTGTTATGCTCTCGCATTGTTTATTTTCTGTGTTTTAGAATTCGTATGCAGGTAATTTCTGTATGCAATTAAAACCTACATTTGGTATCAGAGTTGTTTTGGCTTCAAGGGGACGCCTTTGTCGCTGAGGGGTTTCGCTCGGGCCTGTGGTAGACCCTGTTCAGTGGGAGATCTACAAGATCGATTCTGGTGGTAAAAGAAGATGGTGAGCAGTGGGAAGATAAAGATCAAGAAATTTAATGGTCAAAGTTTTGAGTTGTGGAAACTTAAGATGGAGGATCTGTTGGTGGATAAAGATTAGTGGATCGCGGTAGATCCGGATACTAAACCAATGGGAGTGTTCGATGAAGAATGGAAGAAGTTGGATCAGAAGGCAAAAAGCACAATACGAATATGTGTCTCAGATTCAGTATTGCTAAATGTATTAGGGGAAGCTATGACGAAGGCTTTGTGGGACAAGTTAGGGACTTTGTACCAATCTAAATCTCTGGTGAATAAACTGTTCTTGCGGAAAAAGCAATATAACCTGAGGATGAAAGATGGAGACTCGGTGACAGAGCATCTGAACGCATTTAATACTGTGGTAAGTCAGTTAGCATCTGTTGATATTAAAATTTCAGATGACGATAAGTGCATCAGTTTTTTGTGTTCTCTACTAGATTCATGGGATAGTCTGGTTATTGCAATAGGTAGAAATTCAACTGCCTTGCAGTTTGATGAAATATTCTCAGCCTTGCTGATGGAGTAGATGAGACGGAAAAATATGGAGAGCCAGAATGGTGATGCCTTGTCTGTATGAGGATGGTCCCAGAACAGAAACAAAAATAAGTGATCGAGTGGGAGATCTAAATCTAGAGGGAGATCTAAATCTCCAGGAAAACCTATAAAGGTGGTGTGCTAGAAATGTGGAAAGGAAGGGTGCTTCAAGAGGGACTGTAAATCTAAAGCTCCTGATAAAGGAAAGGGATCTGATGATGCTCCTTCTACAGAGGCGAAAACCACCTTAGATGAAGGTGGGGATGTGTACTTGGCTTCTTCAAGTACACATGTAGATCATGAGGCATGGTTGATTGACTCAGGTGCATCCTTTCACTTCACTCCCTATAGAGAGTGGTTCTGCGAGTATGAGAAATACGATGGTGGTGATGTCTTCTTGGGGGATGACAGGAAGGCTAGAATCATTGGTCGTGGAAAAGTAAAGTTGAAGTTGCAAGGTGGAAGGGTTAGAACACTTCTGAGTGTTCTGCGTATTCCTGCATTGGCCAGAAATCTGATTTCTGTAAGTAAGCTGGATGATGCGGGTGTAAAAACAGTGTTCGAGAAGGATACCTGCAAAATGGTTCAGGGAGCACTGGTATTGATGTGGGGATTTTGAATTGGAACTCTGTACAAGCTACAAGGTAGCACTGTTATTGATGGGTGCAACAGTTCTGTGGTTCCTGAAAGTGGAGCAAAAAATCTAGTGGTCTCTGGAGAGAAGACCATGTTGTGGCATCAAAGGCTTGGACATATTGGAGAGAAAGGCCTTTGAATACTTCATGGTAAAGTTATGGTAGAAGGTATGAGTAATAGCTCTCTGGATTTTGATTTCTGTGAAAATTTTGTATATGGGAACCAGAATCGAGTGAGTTTCCCCTCTGGTAGTAAGAGGGCGAAACAAATATTATAACTTGTGCACAGTGATGTGCTTGGACCTGTGAAGGTTCCATCACTGGGCAAGTCTATGTACTATGTATCATTTATAGATGACTTCTCAAGGAATACATGGATATATTTCCTTAAGAAGAAATCTGAAACCTTTGATAGGTTTAAAGAATTTAAGGCTCTCGTGGAAAATCAGAAAGAGAAGAAGATAAAGGTGTTGAGGATAGATAATGGTGGAGAGTTTTGCAGCAAGGAATTTGAGGAATTCTATAAGAAGTGTGGTATAACATGACAGAAGACCACTCCATATACACCTCAGCAAAATGGAGTTGTAGAAAGAATGAATAAGATGTTGATGGAAAGGGCAAGAAGGATGCTCAATGGTGTCGGGTTAGGACATGAATTCTGGGCAGAGGCGGTGGATACTGCATGTTACCTAGTCAACAGGTCACCTTCATCAACATTGGAGGATAAGACTCCACAAGAGGTATGGACTAGTAAGAAACGCTCTCTTTCACATCTGAGGGTATTTGGATGTGATGCATATGTACATGTTCCAAAGGAGAAACGAACCAAGTTGGATAGTAAATCTGAAAAGTGCATCTCTATTACGTATAAGGATGGTTTAAAGGGTTATAAGCTTTGGAACCCAGTCAGAAGGAAGGTTGTGTACAACCGAGATGTGGTGTTCAGATAGGTAAAAGATGTTATTAAACATGAAGTCCAACCAAAGGAACCTGAGAAGATAGACTTTGAGCTTAAGGAGGAAGAATCAAAATCTACAATAGAGGAGGAATCAAAAGATGAAGAGCCACAAACTCCGGGTGTGAGAAGATCAGTTCGAGAAAGAAGGAAGCCAGAAAGGTATAGTCCATCTGCTTTCTATTCAAATTTTGCTTTATCTATCACTGACGATGATCCCAAAACTGTGAAGGAAGTAGTAGATTTAGAGGATGGAAAACTCTAGAAAGAGGCCATGGTTGATGAAATGGCATCTTTACACAAAAATGAGGCTTGGGACCTGGTGGAGTTGCCAGCTGGAAGGAAATCCATTGGCAGCAAATGGGTGTTCAAGAAGAAGACAAATGCAGAAGGAAAGGTGGAGAAATAAAAAGCTCGGTTGGTAGCAAAAGGTTATTCCCAGGTGTCGGGAATTGATTTTGGTGATATTTTTTCTCCTGTTGCCAAGGTAACTTCTATTAGATTACTTTTATCTGTTGTTGCTGCTTTTTATTTTGAGGTAGAACAGATGGATGTGAAGACAACATTTCTTCATGGGGATCTAGAAGAGGAAATATACATGAAACAACCTGAAGGCTTTGCGGTGAAGGGTAAGAAAGAACTGGTATGCAAGTTAAAGAAGTCTTTGTATGGGTTAAAACAGTCACCAAGGATGTTGTATCAAAAATTTGATACATTTATACAGGGACTTAGCTTCACTAGAAGCAAAGCAGATCACTGTGTTTATTTTAAATTAATTGGTGACCGTGTTATTTATTTGGTCTTGTATGTGGATGATATGTTGATGGTTGGAAATGACAAAGAAATTATCCAGGATTTGAAGACCCAATTGTCCTCCAAATTCGACATGAAATATCTTGGTGCTGCAAACTATATCTTGGGCATGGAAATTAAAAGAGATCGGGTAAAGAGGAAGCTCTGGTTAAACTAGAGGAAGTATGTCGAGACAATACTGCAGAGGTTTAATATGCAGGATAGTAAACCGGTGAAGGTTCCTATTCCTGTAGGTGTAAATTTATCTGCTGAATATTGTCCTAAGACACAAGAAGAAGAAGAGGATATGTCCTATGTTCCATATGCAAGTGCAATCGGTAGCCTGATGTATGCAATGGTCTGTACTAGACCAGACATTTCACATACAGTGGGAGTATTGAGCAATTTTATGTCAAAACTAGGGAAGGAGCATTGGACAACAGTGAAGCGGGTTTTCAGGTATTTGCGTGGCACTAGTGAATATGGTTTTTGCTACCAAGGAAGACTAGGATTGGACAAAGTTTTGGATATTCGTGGCTTTGTTGATGCAGACTGGGCTGGAGATTTGGATAAGAGAAGATCTACAAGTGGGTATGTGTTTAACCTATTTGGAGGTGTAATCAGTTGGATGAGTAAGAAACAATCTGTAGTGGCACTATCAACTACAAAGACAGAATACATGGCAGCCACTCATGCAAGCAAGGAAGTAGTTTGGTTGCAGAGATTGTGTTCAAGTATGGGGTTGGTACAGGGATCTATAAGGATAAACTATGATAGCCAAAGTGTAATTTTCTTGGAAAAGAACCCTGCTTATCATTCAAAGACAAAGCACATTGATGTTCAGTATCACTTTTTGAGGGATATGATAGAAGACAAAAAGGTGTTGTTGGTAAAGGTGGACATTTTGAAGAATATTGTAGATGCATTGACAAAATCTATGAGTTATGAGAAGTTCTCTTGGTGTAGAGAGACAATGGGCATTTCAGGGATGGAAAAGTGACTAAGCTCTCTTGTGGCCCCCTGTGGAAAGAAAACAACAAGTGGGAGAATGTTGGATTGTGTTATATTCTTTCCACAACTAGCCCATGTAGTTAACCGGGGGGTTAGAGGGGGGCCGGAGCCCCCTTCATTGCGTCGATAGTGTAGCAGGGGGCGGTCACAGGGGGTTTGAGGCAAACCTGTAACCCCACGCTGCCCCAGAAAATTTTGGTTTTGGACCCTATGTTAGGATGGGCGGACCCACCTATGGTTTTGTGCATGATTTTCGCACATGTTTTTGGATGCGATGGTTTTCGGTCCATGGTATTGGATGCTTTGGTATGTATAAATATGTATTATAACATTGAAAGGAACATAGTGAAGAATCAAGCTAGTAATCCCGGTTTTGGGATCTAGGGAAAATCTCTGTGTATATGTGTTTTATGTGTTATGCTCTCGCATTGTTTATTTTCTGTGTTTTAGAATTCGTATGTAGGTAATTTCTGTACAGGGTTAAAACCTACAACTGTTACATCTAAGAAATATTTGTACCATGTAGATCTTCTGAAAGGAGTCACCTCCTTGTAAAATTCCTAGTCAAAATTCCATGTAAATAAAGTTAATAAAGGCAAAATAATGAACAAGTTCATGGGACACGTATTCCAAGCTGAATGTTGGGTAAAACATCCTAGTGTGGGTGTTTATTTTTTTCATTCTGGCTAAGGAAATTGGAAATAGAAATAGAAAAGGATTTGAAGAGGAAAAATGGCATTTATTGGCATTTTATTTACGAAAATAAAGGAAGTTAGGATAAAAGGAAGGTGAATGGTCATAGGTTGCATGTGAGGAGGAAAATGAAGGAAAATATTGGAAAATGAAGAAAATAGAGGTCTCATTAATAAAAATGTTTATGAGTATAAGTTGGTAGATTTGGTCAGTATAATTGTTTTGTAAGTTCAGTTTTGGATCTCTCACTCTATTCTCTCTCTCACTCTTGGACACTTAGAATTTTCTTGGATCACTCTAGCATTGGATCAAGGAAAGCAAAGGAAGGACCAAGAAGATAAAGGTCAAACAAGGAAGAGTAGGATTAAGATTCTACATGGAGATTATTTGTAGGTATCAATTTTCATGTGTGATGTCCTTGCTATATTTGGCATGCATGGTACATGAACGTGTGTATTTGGTTCTCTTGTTGTCATTGGCATGGGTTTTTCCAGGTGTGACTATGTTTTCAACCTAGCCTTACCATTTTTGTCTAATCATGGTGTCATGGTGATTTCTCTTATTTGGTTAAGATGGATTTCTAGATGGTTTTGAAACTGAGTGAGGTGGTATCTGAAAGAAAGAACACATGGCCTAGTAATTCATGAAAGAGACTTTGGATTGCGGTAAAGCCAATTTTATGTTCCTTGGTCGGCCTAGGAATCCTCGACTGGTGAATGTTAGTATATACGATAAATATTAGAGGTGTGTGCCCTCAATGAGGCCTAGGAATCCTTGACTGATGAATAGTGAGATATATGGTAAAGCCTTGAGGGTGGAGTCTTGATAAGGCCTAGGAATCCCTGACCATTGTATTGCAGATATATGGAAAAGCCTAGAGACTAAGAGACATGAAAATTCCTCAAGGTGTAGGTGGAGAAATTCGATGGGATCCATGCTTGTTTAGGACCTAGTGATCTGGTGTGTATTGCAGTAAAGCTTTAGCAAACATGGTTTGGTTTGGTTTTGAGTCCCACATTCATGCTTGGAATATGGCATGGGGGTGATTGGCTAAAAGAAATATTTGGTTCAACCAATCTATGGTCAGGTGGTTCGGGGAAGTCCCATACCTAGTTGGCTTTTTCATTCATTATTAAGAGATTCTTCTCCTTGGTATTTTATGTGTAAATTGACTCGTTCACATGTGGTTTTTATGGTTGTCATATCCTTGTTATTTCTATTGGTTATATGTTGGTTACGTGTATTTTTTATGACAATTATTATGTATGGATCTCAAAATGTTTTGAGTACTAAATCAATGTTCAATGAATACATGACCTAATAGATGATAAAGAAACTATTTTGATAAGGCATCAATTCTTCATTACAAATCTCAGATGAGTATTAGACCCCTATGCTCGGATTTGTTATTAAGACATGTAGATTACATATTTGTGACATATTTGATGAAATTCCTGTCATGGCTAGTAGGGGCCAGATCAAGTAATTGCTCAAGTGTTTTCATTAGTGCCTTTGTTTCTATGTTATTTATCATTTATGGGAGCTTCATGAAGTTCTAGGAAGTGGTCTGAGACATAACCATGAAAAAGTGGCAAAGAATCTAAGGTCGTTGGCACTGAACTCTATGAAAACGTCGAGAGTCGCTAGCATGCCTTGCTGTTGGAATGATTGGAAGGCCTCAGTCACATGCATGGCTTTTTATGGGAGTGAATGAAGGTCCAAATTAGTGAAATGTCAATTCCTCAGGGGTTGGTCACCTAAAGGGGTTGGTTGGCTCCTAAAGGTTTTGTAGCATGTGTAGGGGGTTAGATTGGTTGTGTTTTATCAGTTCCACTTCCTTAACTATACATGGATTGAATCACATCATAGTAGCCTCTCGTCTAATGTTTAACCCAGTGGACCAGTTAACTTGGGTAAATGTTGGAGGAGGATGTTATTGGGTGGTATCAGAGCAAGTTTCATTCTCTTTAAGGAATGTCTAGTTTATGTTCTCTTTGGATGTTATCTGATACCACAAAGAGGTTTCAGAGAATTTTTTCATTCTCCTTGGGTGATGTTTGGTTTCCCTTCTCCTTGGATGAATGTGTTGTCATCTTCATATGTCAGTTTCATATACATCCTTATGCTTGGGGTCTATGTGCTTGTTGTGTATGCATGGTGGTGGTCATTGTTTTCATTGTGATGTCATGTAGAAGTTGATGGTGCACATGTCGGAATGTGTTCTTCATGAATGCATGTTAGTTGTATATGCATTTGGTATGCATGTCAGTGTCTATATGTTGTTATACATTCATTATTATGGGCATGCTTGTCGTGTATGAGGTCATTATATGTATTTTAGGTCATCATGATATTTTTGGTATGTTATGATGCTAATGTGTTGGTTGAGATAGAGTAGGAGATGCAAATCATCAGAGTGAGGTTGCAACACTAGACTTCGGGGTGAGTGTATATCATCATATAGGTTTGTATGTTTGGCATGCAGGGATGTGGTTAATGCCTGTTATAAGCATTAGGGTTACTTATATGTTTTTCATTCTATTGTTATTTTGGTTACATGTATTATAAATTCTAGTTAATTAGTTTGATAACGTACATATGCATTAGTTAGTCATGAATGATAGAAACTTGTTGTTATAAGCATTGTGGTCATATGCATTATGGGTATGGTCATTGAAACTAATATCTTGATGTTATATGTATCATGCTAATTTGAATTGGCCTATGTGAATGGTTAGGGTTATGACATCCATGTATGAGTTGACCTATTTGTGATAGTGTGTTGTACTAATCTAGACTGACTATGCATATGTGATTGTCATGCATGAATGACAATTGTTTATGAGCTTATGATTTGAACATGTTAGCTAGTTACTGTGATGGATATCATGACCTTATTTATATTTGAGTTGATATGTTGTGAAGTTATATCATGCTAATCTAGATTGATTTTGCAGACAAGATAAACTCCCCTATGATACGTTAAGGTATGAGTTTTCTTATGTCATATACTTGGTTCTTAATTGTTTGACTATGTCGTGTATTTGATGTTTGGCTGTTTGGTTTATATCATATAATTTATTTGATTTATCTAACATGGTATGTTTTTGAATATTGATTAATTGCATGATATATGTATGTGTATATAATATTCATAAAGAAATGATGTTGTTTTAAGGTGGTTGTACTAACACATATGTGTTGAGACAGCAGATATGTACTTAAGTGTAAGTAGATGATAGTTGTAGCATTATGTATTATGATCGATGAATGTGAGTTGATTGTTGATTATGACATGGTTTTTAGAGTTGATAAGGGTTTATTTCATATATATATATATATATATATATATATATATCTATATCTATATATATATATATATATATATATATATATATATATATATATATATATATATATATATATATATATATATATATATATATATATATATATATATATATATATATATATATATATATATATATATATATATATATATATATATATATCTATTTTCTTGGTCTTTGGAACATGCGTGAATAATTGCAGGAAACATGCTTGATATTATCATGGCAAGGTAATAGTTGATTTGTTTATCTAACTAACCATTGGTTTATAATTTTATCTAGATTTTTCAAGGGAATTGGAGTCCTTTAAGAGATGGCACAAATGTGTTCATATACAATGCAACATGCTTGGCACATCAAGGTAAGATAGCTAGTATATTGTATATTTATTTATGCACTAACAATTATGTGTTTATGGCAGTGTGATGTAGGGAATTGCATGGAAAAAGAGTCTTCCATGAAATCTTGAAGAAGTTTCAGGTTGAATTTCCCTTGGAGTCATCGGGAACCCATGGGGTTGAGTCATGGTGTTTTTTGTTAGTTTTGTGCTTGCAGTATTTTATGATTTGTTTTCCCTTGATTTGCAATTTTGTTTATGTCTAGCGCAAGGCCTTGCCACTTTGTTTGTGGTGTCATATTACTATTAGTTTTCATGGTTTCCTTCTCGTTTTGTTTCTTTTTATTTCCTTTTGTGTTTTATGGGTATTGGGAATAAGTTGGGAAAGAGGAAAGTTAATGGAGCTCTGGGAGAGTTGTGTGGAACCCAACAGGTAATGTAAGACTTGGATGAAGCTCGATGCATGTATAAGGGTAACTGAAGGTAAGAGTATGACAATCAATTGAGTTGGTTGGGTCCATTGGGATAAATAGACAATGGCATAGAAGTCATGAGAAAGGTAATAAGGTAAGGTAAAGTTAATAGATTTGTGGTGTTAGATTCCTTGACTATGTTGGGAATGATTTTTCTCAATATTGTGAATGTTGTGCACGGATAAAGGAAGTTCTCTTAACCTTGAGCTTATGATATCTGGTAATTATGTTGTGATAATTATTACGTTCATGTCTATATATGTTAAATGTATATATATAAATGTGTGTGTGTGTGTGCATGTTTTTGTTTGACATGATCATGATTTCTTTATGCTAATGATTATATACATGTATGTATATATGTATGTCATTATCTGACATGGTTGTCAAAGATTATTCTTGTGGAGGAATGATTGCTTATGCTGGTGAATGGCATGAAGAGGTTCCTGGTCTTATGAGGAATCAAGTGGAAATATTAGCCCTGACAGATCGACAAGGTCAGTATCATGTGGATATGAATTGATATTATATGCTTGTACTATGTCTATGTTTATGTTATAGACAGGTAGTGCTGAGGGATACATCAACAGAAGGGAAGTAATGTGATCTACGACATGTTGGGACAAGCATGGATAGTGGAAAGACACTAGAAGCAAGGTTGATTGGTAGATTGAGTGTGTGATCTATAGATGTGTAGTACTACTATTGTATGTATGTTGTGCACGTTGAACCTGTGATGTTGTGTGCATGCAGTGTTGTGTATATATGGTGTTGTGTACATGTTGTTTATGTAATGCTATTTATAGATGGTGTTGTGTACATGTTGTTTTTACAATGTTGTGTATTGATGGTGTTGTGTGCATGTTGGATATGAGGTGTTGTTTACATATGGTGTTGTGCGCATGTTGATATGTGGTGCTGTGTAATTATTGTGTTGTGCGCATGTTGGATATGCGGTGTTGTGTACATGTGGTGCTTTGTGCATGTTCCATATGCGAATTTGTGTACATATGGCATTTTGTGAATATTGTACATATGGTGCTATGTACATGTTGTGTTGTGTATATGATTGTACATGTGCTTTTGTGTGCATGTGGTGTCATGTACATGGGGTGTTGTGTGTAGGTGGTGTTGCATACATGTCCTACATGTGGTGTTGTGTACACATGGTGCTATGTACTTGTCATGCATGTGGTGTTGTGTACATGTTGTGTAGGTGGTGCTATGTACAGGTGGTACTGTGTACATATTGTACATGAGGTAATGTTGTGCATGTGGTATTATGTGCATGTCATACATGTTTTGTTATGCACATGGGGTATTGTGTGCATGTTGTACATGTTATTTTGTGGACGTGTGGTATTGTGAATGTGCATTCTGTAGTCGTTGTATCATGACATGTATATTCATTGTGTTGTACTCTATGTACGTATATGTAATATGTTGTGTTGTACACCAGGTGTAGGTGTATGTGTTGTGTTATACACCAGATGCAAGTGTATGTATTGTATTGTACACTGGGTGTACGTGTATGGGTTGTGTTGTACAACAAGTGTAGTTGTATGTATTGTGTCATACACTGAATGTAGGTGTATGTGCTTTTTTGTACATCAGGTGTAGGTGTAGGTGTATGTGTTGTATGTCAGGTGTAGCTGCATGTATTGTATGGTGTTGTATATCACATGTGGTTGTATGTGTGTGATGTACACTATGTGTATGTGTATGTGGTTGAAGAAAAGGCATTGGGTGTTTGTCGGGTGTTGCAACTGACCCAATGTGCACACTGAAAGGACAAAGGATAAAGGTAGAAGCTAAGGATTGATTAAAGGATACGTATCAATATCTTATTTTAGTTTTAATTATGTGTGTGATATATGATTCTGATTCATGATTATTATATGTGATTTATGACTCTGGTTTATGGTGGTTACATGCGACTTATGATTTTGATTTATTATGGTGACATGTGATTTATGATGGTTGTGTTTTGAGATAATTGGATGCGATATGTTTATTCATGATGATTTGATCAAAAAACTAGTTTCACTTGTTGTGATAGGAAGTAAAAATTATTGTAGGTGTACCTTGCTGATGAGATACCGATGAGGTATGATGTGAATTTATATCAATTTATTTTGAATCTAATGGGAATTATGTGCTTGGTATAGGAATCATGGAAATGCCCAGTTGGGTGGTTGAAAATGACTACAAGAATTAGTAGCAATGGAAAAGGAATTGAAACATGCAGCAGTACGCTGGTAAAGCACTTCAAGAACAGGGCCATTATGGGACACTAGTACCCATTGATTTCCATGAGAATGTTATGACAAGTATTATGGTTTGAGGCAATGATATGCCTTGGTTTTTGTATCTTCCGATGCAAGGAATCCTTGCTAAGGGATGGGTCTCTTGGTATAAGGGATGTCAGGGAACTTATAAGGTAAGTGACTGTATGGAATGGGGTGACTGGATTACCTGAGGGACTGTGTAGTAGAAAATGGAAGGCTGGGGCATGGATTTGTTTTGGTCATTAGCATTCCCAGATTTTGGGAATGTGCCTTGGAAAAATGAGACGATTATTCACTAAGGGTACAATAGTGCAGGATTGTAATGCTAGACATTTGATGCAATTTTAAATTTGACACCGGATTATGGACTTCCTAGAAAGGAGGTGAATCCTGGTACTACTTTTGAGGGTGGAGGTGTGAGCCTATGGACTCCCTTGTTGCTGATACAGACATCGTATCCTTTTATTTGCTAGTTGAGAAAATGTGCATATGTGTATATGTGTATATGTGTATGTTATTGTAAGTACTTTATCGCGTTGTATTTATAAATATCCATAGACAGTATGGTTATTTCCTCGTAGAAGAAATGTGTATAATTATATGTGGTTGTTATTATAAATATTGTAATGAGTTGTGTTATAAGTCTATAGTAAATGGTATGTTTGTCATGTTTTTAGCAATGATCATTTTAAATACTATAACGAGTTGTATTATAAAGATCCATGGGTAGTATGATTTGGTTTTCAGCGGTCTTGTTGGTTATAGGTGCCTTTGAACACCAAGGGTGGTGTTCCCACATGGGGGAGGGTTTTGTAACAACCTTGGTCAAAATTCCATGTAAATAAACTTAATAAAGGAAAAATAGCGACGAAGCTAATGGGACATGTATTCCAAGTTGAATGTTGGGAAAAACATACTAGTGTGGGTGTTTATTATGGCTAATGAAATTGGAAAAGGCACTGGAAAAGACTTTGGAAATGCAAAGCGACATTTATTGACATTTTATTTATGAAAATAAAGGAAATTAGGAGAAAAGGAAAGTGAAATGTCACAGGTTACATGTGAGGAGGAAAATGAAGGAAAATAATGGACAATTAAGAAAATAGAGGCCTCATTAATAAAAAGGCTTCTGAGAATCAGTTGGTAGCTTTTGTTAGTGTAAACTAGTTTAGTTTTGGAGCTCTCTCTATATTCTCTCTCTCACACAGTCTTGGATAATTAGAGTTTTCTTTGAGCACTCTAGCATTGGATCAAGGAAAGAAAAGGAAGGACCAGGAAGGAAAAGATCAAGAAAGGAAAAGTAGGATCACCGAGCTACAACAAGATTATTTGCAGGTATCGATTTGCATGTGTGATATCCTTGCTAGATTTTGCATGCATGTTACATGCACGTGTGTATTTGGTTTTTTTATGATCATTGGCATGGGTTTTATGAGGTGTGGGTTCAATCCCCAATATGCTCGGCAATTTGTTGTATGGAATTTTCATCTATGGATAAACACATTTTCCCTAAGTGGGTAGCTACACTTAGAACAATGTAAAGAAAGTAGTTTAACCTTTTCCTATAGTAGATAAATGATATGAAGGAACTTACTTGTAGTCTTTCGCTTCCTTAATCCCCTTTGAATTTCTCCCGTCGCTCCCACTTGAACTGAATCTGCTCAATTGGTACCTATGTAAATAGAAACAGAAACAATAATGATCAAAGCACACATGATCTATCTATTATAAACCAATGGAATCAAAGATATTGAAACACATAATCATCATAGATATGAACAAGAATATGAGAAAAAGAATAAAGAACTTTATTAATGTAGAAGGAAGAGTTTCACCCAATACGGTTCGATCCCATGTCACTCCTCCAACTTCAGTCCAAACCTCGCCACATCAAAAGCACACCAATCCAACAGCATAACATTACCTGACATGAAATCAAATCTCAAACCAACAGTATTTCCTTACAATCTTTAGATTCTATCCCCTTGATCATTATGATGAGTGCTCAATTTATAGGGAAATGGAGATGGTATTATAGACATATTTGGGCACTGCAACCCCAATCACATATGTCGATAAACCAAGGGCACTCAACCACTAAAAGTGTTGTTTCACACCCTAAAGGATCATGGTCAACTGATTACATCATTTCCCAGAAGTTCCACCTAAAAAACCACTCAGAATTGGCCAAAACTGGACCATACAGACTGCTCCATGCTTAGGGTGCAATGCATACTGGCTGCTACACTAGCCAGGTGCGATGCATACTGAAAGAGCCTTCTGTGGGGTGCGATGGGCGAGAGTAGACAAATGGTAGAGACAGTTTTCTAAGTGGAAACCCAAAGAATCTTCTAGAAACTTCTCATATGACACTTGCCTCTCTAAATTCGCCCAGGGATGAGTAAGAGATCATGAAATCTCCAAGTGGAACCAAGAACTATCAGTGAAATGACACTAATCAAAAACCTAGAAGCTGACTCACCCCTCTGCAAATATCTATAAATGGATCCCTCATCTAAGAGATCCAAAGGCTAGAATTTTGTAATTTGTAAGGAAGTGTTGTTGGTTTCTCTCTGAGAATAGACATTGTATTGTTGGGTGATCTTGCTTTTCATGAGGCTAAGAGGGCTTTCATGCTAGGAGGATGATGCTGGATCAGACAGCTGGGTTGTAATCCTCTCTTCTACTTCTACTATCAATAAAGTCATTTGAGTTTTCCTCCATATAATTGTGTATTTGTAAATATTGTTTGTGGATGCAATTGTATGGTTAATGTATTTATGATTCTGCATTGTTTATGATATCATAGATCTCGATGCTTTGATGGTGTGTTGTTGCTTTGCCTCTATAGATATTCTCTAAAGCGGGATAAGTAGGAGAAGAGTGGCAAGCTCTATCAAGGGAGAGAGGAAACAAGCAAGGAGCCAAGCGGAAGATACAGGTTGGTGCTCTCTGCTTCTCTCTTATCTATCATACATAAAGGAAATCTTGAAGCGCTTTGAATTGTTTGTTTCTAAGATAGCTACCCGTCTTAGTGGGACTAGCAGATCGAAAAGACACTAGTTTTCCCGAAAACAAAATGGCGACTCCACTGGGGAGTGATTAGTTTGTTTGTTTGTTATTGTTGTTTGCTTTATAAACTACAGATGAAGCCTGAAGTTAAGCCAGCTAGCCTTCGAACTGCACTTGCTATGCAAGTGCAAAGTAGATCAACGCTGCTTCAGTCAATCTCCAGGTTCGTTTATGAACTAAACATCTGACTTGCAAACATCTTGATTGCCCTGGTGGTAGCTCAATAACCTCATAATATCATACCCCTATACTTTTTTTTTACTGTCTATCATAACTCAGCCTAAATCATTGAACTTAGCTGCAAATTTTGAGCAAAAACCAAGCTCAGTTTCGTTCCCTAGTCCATCGCACTATCTGTAACTGGCAGCCTGGATGCATCGCACCTCCCATGTGTTGCAGGTGAGATGCATCCCTATTTCCCTTAAGGACAGGTGCGATGACTGAATGATACTATTTCCTTCTCTGGAATTTGGTTTTTTCTTCTTTGTTTTCAGCTCTATTCAGTAGTTTTGCTGCTTATGATCAGTATATCATTGTTGAAGCCTTCTTCCTTCACATTATTCAGCCTCCATTGATCAAGATTTGTGAATGTTTTTTTTATGTATTTTTCATCATTTACAGTCCTCCTTTGCAAAGAGTAGCTTAATCAAACTGTTGTCTTTTGATTCAAAAGTGTCGTAATTGTCATTGTGAGTCGAAAAGAAGAGTGTCATAAAGTCTTCCTCTTCTAGATAGTCGATTGTACTTTTGCCATTGTATTTGATTTGAATTGTCAGTATTTGAAGTGTCGAAAGCAGTTTTCCATTCGAAATTGAAAGTGTCGTCTTAGTCTTCCTTTCGTTTTGAAAAGAAATTGTTGAAGTGTCGCTTTAAAGAAAATAGTTCAGATCTATACCTAGTTTTCCTTTTTTGGCATTCTCACATTAAGGAAACGTAAAAACAAATACATGCATGTGCATTTGCATTTAGACTGCATGTGGAAAATGATTTAGGAAAAGTGCATTTAGTGTGTGCTCTCTGCTTTCTGTTGAAATAATCGTACTTTTCTTTCCTTAGTAGCTAGGATTTTCATTGCTAAAAGAAAACAAACGACTATTTATCATTTTAGATTGCATATTTAGGAATTTTACGTCTACATCACATGGTGAACCTTGAAAGGCAAACTTCTAAAAAGATCAACTTTAAAATAAACCTCAATGAACATAAAAATGCTTTGGAACCTAACACACAACATCTATAAGTCTAGGCTAGAGACGTATTCCGGCGTCGTAAAACCTGGTAACTATCGTTTTCATCGAAGGTTGGGTGATTCCTCCTCTTTGATACGAAAAGTGCCAGTACGGACTTGTGCTCCCCATACCGTCAAGTATATATTGGGAGACCACAATAGGCTGATATCCTTTATCCTTAGGAAGTCGTGTTTGTCGCCCTATCGATCGCAATGCACTGAACACAGCATTCGGGAAGATTGACTGCCGTATGTAAAGTCCTTGGTAATTTCTCTTTAATTTACCACCAAGGTGTATATTGCAGTTTTGTGATTGGTTTAGTAATCCCTCTGTCTAGATTTCCAGAGTAGTCACTTTCATTCCTTTTTGACTCCGTAAAAGAAAAGGTCCATCTGAGCACTTGTCACTTCAGGCTCATTAAAAATTGATGGCAACTAGAGTCACCTTTAGCTTTTTCTCAACTCTTAAAAATTGAAAAAAAAAGTTGTGTCAAAGCGTCATAAAATTCATTTAATTCGGAATAACATTTTCCTCTTTTTAATTTTGAGTGATCAAGTAACATGCAATCGTGGAAGAAATTCAATCAAAACCCCATCGTTCACAGAGGCTAGTGAGTCAACCGTATTTGACTCCGGAAACGAAACCATTCCAGGCAAAACGATCTCGTTTAACTGAGTCCATCTCTATTGGTTTATTTGAAACTTGTGTTTCAACATCATCAGAGACTACAATTACTCTGATCATTTCTGGTACATCTGCCTTTACAGAAGAAGTTCTGCGGTTACAAGAGGACATTAGAACTGATCCTAGTGTAACGGTAGATGCCTCAATACCTGAAACAACTCCATCTAGAGCTGATCCAGAAACTGAAGTTCACTCACCTGAACATCTGGGATTTGAGTTCTAGAATTCAGAAGGTGTCACCCCTCGAGTATCTTTCCCTGCAGAAACTATACCCTCTTCGACATTTGAAATATTTTACGGACCTGACAGTCTACCTCTTCCACCTGAACTGATTGCTATAGAAGTTGTAGAGGATCTTCCATCTAGTACTCCATTGCATTTTGGAGCTGGGATCCACTTATATCCTTCTATTCCTGAAGTTAGTTCTTTCAATCATCCTTCATTGCAAGTTCCTATCGAATCGCTAGGAAATCTTTTGGATAGACTAAATATGTTTGAACAACTGTCAACATCTAGGATTGTCTCATCCGATACAGCCGTAGCAAAACTTCCTACTACCACTGTTATAGACATTTTTGTGCCTTACAGCTATAAGCATGAAATGTCCATAAACCAAGGGATCCTAAGTCCCTAAAGATGTTGTTCCAGCTCCTAAAGAAACAAGGTCAACAAATTACAGCTTCTCCCAGAAGTTCTCCACCAGAAACTAGTCAGAATCAGTCAAATCAGGATCAATTCAGATGCTCTACTAGCTGCCTGCGTTGCAAAGCACCCCAGTACACTAGCTAGGTGCATTGCAACGCACCTAAATGCACTACCAGGGTGCGCTGAGCGAGAAATTCCAAATGGCAGTGTCATTCCGCGAGTTGTACAGACAATGGAAGCTTCCAGAATCTTCCTCAATGACACTTGCCTTACTGAATTTGACCAAGGATGAGTAAGAGGCTCTCAGCCTCCAAGTGGAAGCAAGAACTGACAGAGAGAAGCCACAAGTCAAAACATAAGCTGACTCATCCTCTCTGCTTACATCTATATATGGATCCCTCATCCAAGAGATCTAGAGGCTGGAATTTTGTACTTTGCAGAGAATTGCTGTTGGTTTGAGATTGAGATTAGTGCAATGGGTGATTTATGCTTTCTTGGAGGTGAGGAAGGGATTCCTTTGCTGGGAGGTAGATGCTGGATTAGGACTCACTTGGTTGTATCTCCTCTTGGACTTTCTTATCATATCAATACAATTATTTGAGTTTCTCCTACATGCTGTGTATCAATGATGTTTTGTTATATTTGCATGTTTAGCTTAATTTGATCCTAAGCTTTTTATGAATGTAAATCTATATCTTCGTGTAGTTTCTCTCTTCTGTGATCTTGCAGGAATTTGGTGAAGCTGGGCCAGTAAGGGAGCAGGGAGTTGGGAGCTATTGAAGAGAGGAGCGATTGGATCAACAAACTAGCGCAAGACACAGGTTAGTTTATCCTTCCTCTTCGTTTACATTTCATAAAGAAGAATACTCAAGTAGTTTTCCTTGTTTATTGCTAAGGCACTGTCACACCTTAGAGTGGGATAGGGGCGTTCTGAATAGATACTTTTCCCAACAACAGAATGGCGACTCCACTGGGGAGCGTATCTAGTTAGTTTATTTTTGTTTCTATTGTTGTTCTTCTCATAAACTTAGGAGTGGCGAATCGAACTGCATTTGCCATTTACAAATGCAAAGTAGAGATCTGCTACTCTAGTCCATTCACTGGGCCTGTTTATGATCTGAACAGCTGATCCACAAATGCTCTAACAGCCCTTTGTGATAGCTCTTAGTCCTCCTTTAAATCATCCCTCTAATTGTACCTTATTGATAGCTTTTATCCGGCCAAAAACCATAGATTAAACTGCAAACCGTGACCCAGAACCCAGAGACAATTCTCATTTCTGCTTCAGCGCAGGCTCTGTGAAGAGACTCTGCATTTCAATGCAAGTCCCGAGAGGGCTACCTGCGCTGCAATTCAGTTTCTCTGTGCAACAGGTGCGCTGATCAGCGTTTGCCCTGTGCAGCTGTGGTTCTTTGCTTCATTTTGTTCAGTTTTATCTCTGTTTTTTGCAACCTGTTATCAGTGTGTGTACCTATCTGAAAACCCCTTTTCTTTGCCTTAATTCCACCTCAGTTGTATAAAAGAAACTGTATTTGTTTTTGTGTATTTGTTACATCATTTGCATTTTCCCATTACAAAAGTAAACTAGTCATACTGTCGCCCTTAGATCTGGACCTGTTGTAAGTGTCGTTTTGATCTTAGGAGTAAGTTTGTTTGCTGTTGACAGTTGATTACGCTTTTAATTTTGTCTTTTGGTTTGAATTTGTGAATTTCTAGTGTCGAAACAAGTGTTTACTTCAAAATCACAAAGTTTCGTAATCGTCTTTTTGATTTCAAAAAGAAACTTGTTTGTGTTTTCACTTGAAATCGAATTCAAATTTGTACAACAACTTTCTTTTTAGGCATCAATATTAAGAAAGTGAAAACAAATACATGCACAAGTGCATTTTCATTTTGACAGTTTGTATGGCTTGATTTAGGAAAAGTGCATTTACAGTGTGCTCTATGCTCTTTGAGAAAAGATTGTGTCTTTCTTTTCCCCTTGTAGCTAGGATTTTCATTGTTGAAAAGAGATAAAAGCTTGCTTATCATCTTTAGACTGCATTTAGGAATTGTATCTACATCTCGTGGTGATCCAAAAAGGCAAACTTCTAAGAAAGATCAACCTAAAATAAATTGAATGAACTTAACAACGCTTTGTAACTTAACGCACAACATAGAGGTCTAGGCTAGAGACGTGTTTCGACGTCGTAAAACCTGGTAACTGTTGGCCTCACTAATGGTTAGGTGATTCCTCCTGAGAGACGATAAGTGCCAGTACGGATTGTGCTCCCACGTACCTTCAAGTATATATTGGGAGACCCCTATAGGCATAAAACCTTTATCCATAGGAAGCCGTGTCGGCCGCCATACTGATCGCAATGCACCGAACACAGCATTCGGGAAGATTGACCGCCCGTACCTTAAAAAGTATTCTGCGGTTTTGCGAAAGGTTTGGCACACCCTCTACCTAGAACTCCAGAGTAGTCCCTTTCATTCCTTTTCAGACTCATTAACAGAAAAGGTCCATCTGAGCACTTGTCACTTCAGGCTCATTAAAAATCGAAGGAGACTAGAGTCATCTTTTGTTTTTTCTCGACTCTTAAAAACTGAAAAAACAAGTTGTGTCTAAAAGCGTCTAAAATTCATTTAATTCGGAAACATATTTCCCCTTTTTGTATTTTGGTTGATCGAGTAATCCGCAATCGTGGAAGAAAGTCAATTGAAACCCCGTCGTTCGCGGAGGCTTACGAGTCAACCGTCTTTGTCTCCGGAATCGAAAACAGTACGGACAAAGCGAACTCGTTTAACCGGTTCGAAATCTCCTATTAAAGTTAGAACAAGTGTTCCAACAACATCCGAGATTCCGGTTACTCCAAACATTTCTGGAAACCCTGCCTCTACAGAAGAAGTTCGACAGCCACAGAGGGACAGTGATACTGATCCTAGTCTGAGAGTAAACACTTGTGTGACTGAACCAGTTCCATCAGCAACCGGTTCGGAGAGTCTTGCTCCTCAAACATCTGTCGCTGTCGATTCAACCCCTTCTTCGGCACCAGAAATATTTTACGGACCTGACGGTCTTCCCCTTCCACCTGGTTTGATTGCGATAGAGGAAATTGTAGAAGATCCGCAAGCAAGTACTCCAACACACTTTGGAGTCGGGGTCACTCTATTTCCTTCTTCATCAGAAGTTGGTCTACCACCAGCGGAAGTTCCTGTAGAATCGCTAGGTAATCTTTTGGATAGACTCAAAATGTCTGAACAACCGTCAACATCTAGGACTGTGTCGACTGACACAGCGACAGCAGAACTCCCTGCCATCACTCCGACAATGTTTGCCGGCGTACCATCTGTCCCGACTAGCTCACAACCGCTAGAAGGAGTCCATCCAAGGGCTATTTCGACAGTATGGTCCGTTCCTATTTGTTCCTCCGGAATAATATCCGACAACTCTTATGTTGAGACTCGACAAATTGATCCATTTGGAGATCAATTTGGGCAATCCAGTCCCCAAGGGCAGAAAATCCCCTTGAGTTCCGGATTACCACTGTATGGGGGGCAGTATGCCCTTTCATTACCCCCTCCGGGAGGATACCCATACGAGAGTTCACAACAGTATTCAGGTTATACTGGAGTTACATCAAGTGGTTGGGTACCTATACTACCCCAACAACCAAGGGTTGTATATTCGATGCAACAATGCGTACCTGTGTCGAATATACCTACTACACCGGCTATTGTGACAGTGTCACAAGTTCAAATGCTGCCTGTTGTATGTCAACCTCAGATTTCTCAGGTTGTAATGCAACAGCCCCTTGACCCTGTGACTCAACCACAAACGCCAACTGGTGGGACGACACAGGTCCAAACGGGTACAATTACCCCACACCTTGGTCCAACGGTTAGCATAGCGCAACAGAACATGGCTTCACAACCGTGGCTGGTGCAATACCAACAACCACAATTCCAACAAGTATACCAAGGTTCTGAGCAGCAGATCTTTGCGAACAGTGGACAGCCGTACATTCAAAACGGTCAAAATCAACCACTTTACAATGGTCATGTCCACCAACCATATCAGTCGTACCAACATCAACTACATTATGCTGGTATGCAAAGGCCAACTGCTCAGGCAATTCCATCGTATCCTGGGTATGCTTCACCTAACCTGAATCAACAGTTACCATTCGTGGCAACTTTAGAGTTACTCGATTTACACCGTTAACAAACGATCCAATTGCTTACGCGCCTTGGTGGCCAGCGATACCTCATAAACTTCCATCAGATATTCCTAAATTTAATGGAAATCCAGGTGAAGATCCATCGAATCACGTGATGACATTTCATCTATGGTGTTCATCAAACACCCTAAACGATGATTCGATAAGGCTTCGCCTTTTTCAGAGGACGTTAACGGGTCCAGTGGCAAAATGGTATATTGAATTGCCTAGAGTTTCGTTCGACAATTTCAGCACCTTAGCCACGACTTTTTAAACCCATTTTCAATTACCGATAAGGTATGAAACGGGAACGGAAATCCTAACCAACTTCAAACAGACAACGACCACTCACATATCTGATCATATACATGAGTGGCGACGTCGTCGTAGGATGGTAAAAACGTACGTTCCCGATCAGCTATTAGCTGAATGGTTTATCAAGTCGTTACTTCCTGCCATAACGAAAGATGTGGCAAAGGGGGGAGTCGTAACGAAAGAGCAAGTTATCGCTCGTGCGTAATATCTAGACTTGGTCTATACTCAGTCTGGCACGCTCTATGAAAAAATACCTGACGCCCCTAGACCGGAATTCTCAATTCCTCCTCCTCCTAAATCAAACAATGACTCTCACGCCAGCGATGGCGTGATTGGCACGACAAATGCGAAATCGACAAAGGCTACGTCCAAGAAAGCCCGTAAAATTTCAGATCAAAATGCAAAAGATGAAATTCTTGCTTCGGAAGTAAATGCCGTATCAGCAGATAAAGGCAAAGAAACCAAACAACCAGGAAGCAAGAAGAAACAAGGCAAAGGGAAGAAGAAGAAACAGGGTGAATCATCTCCTGAAAAAACTTCTTCAGACCCTCCTGGAAATAGGAAACGCCCCTTTGGGTGTCAGATATGTGATGAGAATCACTGGACAAGAGAATGTCCATACAAAGCTGAGCTTAAAAGATTCTTTAAAAGTTCGCAAACCTCAGCTGTGTTAACTGATCCGTTTCCAAATCCAGGAACAAATCTGGTTGAAAGTGGAAATGCTTCCCCGTCGCAAGTGCTAATGTTGTCGATTTCGAAGCAGCAAAATGATGCTTTGATTTCGACAAGGAACAAAGATTACGGGAATCCGTAGCTATCGAACGGCAAGGAAAAAGATCAACCAAGTAGTTCGACAACAACTTTGACAGAAGTTGTACCACCTATCATTCCTGAATTAACAATAAAACCACTAAAGGGAGTAGTACACAAGTCGACATTTAATCCCCACGCTAGAGTGGCGCAGCATTATAACATAGTGGAAGATTTGGCCCAATTGCCATCCGCTATGTCGACTCTTGAAGTACTACAAAATTGCCCATCCCAAAGGCATGTTTTGTTATCAGCCATTGGTGGGGTTGATCCAAAGGATTCCAATCTTGTATCCTTCGACCACAAAGGATACGATCCTCAGTTACCAGCTCAACTAGCTTTCCTTATTCAAGTGAAAGCCCTCAACAAAACTGTTCATCGAACAATTATTGATGAGGAGGCATCTACATGTATTATGTCGATGAGTTGCTGGAAAACTTTAGGATCTCCAACATTGTCGCGATCTTCGATGACATTAAAAGCATTCGACGGAAGAACATATACCCCATATGGTATCCTAAATAACTTGAAGGTTGAACTAGGGGGAAAAACAATAGAAATAGATGTTGAAGTCATCGATGTAAATCTTGATTACAACATCCTACTAGGAAGACCATGGATATATGCCATGGTAGCTGTTGTGTCGACCTATTTTAGAAAGATTGCATTTCCCTTTTAGGGAGGGATTACAATCGTCGACCAACAAAACTTCCTCCCCAATGGCTCACAAGTTACAGGAAGCATTCCCATGATCCATGGAAGCCCCCATTCGCTTCAGAATATCGGAGTAGGCCTACTAAAAGATCCTATACTAATGGGAACTTTTGCTCTTCCACCTCCAATCAACTTGGCGGAAGTAGCGTCGATAGGTACCTGCAATATGATATCTTCCACAAAGATCTCAGAAAACGATATCAACATGGATCATGCAATGGTTTTGCCCCCAAGCCCAATAGAAATATTGTAGCAATCAATGTTTCTAGCATGGGAGGCAAACCCAAATCAACGCTCATCAAGCGTTTGGGTAGATAGGTCTAGAGAATATGGTACCCCTTCAGATCCTTGGTCGCGAGTGCATGGAACCGACGAAGGAATTGTACAATCAATGTTGATTGAAGGGACACCATGGAATGATTGCCACCATCGTTCCCTTCTTCCGGATTATGAAGAAGATACTCAAGATGACCTTTATCATCCTTCAGTCTTTGAATTCCTATCAAATACTGTAAATACGGTGGATTCCGAGTGAAACTTATCCAACATTGAAGAGACTATAGCCATAAATATCTCGACTAAAACGGATGTTGTAGAGAATATTTATGTCGGCAAATGTTGTTCTCCTTCAGAACTGGAAATATACAACGCTCTTTATCGTGAATTCAGAGATGTCTTTGCTTGGTCATATGATGAAATGCCAGGCATTGACTCGAGTATCGTTGAACACGAAATTAAGATGTATCCAGATGTCAAACCGGTACGACAACGACTCAGGCAGGTGCACCCCAAGAAAGCCGATGCCATTAAGGCAGAAGTTGAAAGAATTCTCCATGCTGGTTTCATCTACCCGGTTCCTCTAACCAATTGGGTATCGAACATTGTCCCTGTTATGAAGAAACAAGGGACAATTAGAGTGTGTGTCGATTATAGGGATGTAAATCAAGCTTGTCCGAAAGACAACTACCCTACACCCTTCATCGACCAGATAATTGATGAATGCGCCGGATGCGAAATCTTTTCATTCATGGATGGATTTTCCGGGTATAATCAAATAAATATACGCCCACAGGACCAGTCAAAGACTGCATTCATTTGTCCGTGGGGCACATTCGCATATCGAAAATTACCCTTTGGTTTAAAGAACGCAGGGGCGACCTTTCAGAGGGCAATGAATTATGCCTTCCATGACATCAAGAACATCATTCAACCATACCTCGACGACCTTCTGGCTCATTCGCGAAAGCGGACTGATCATCTGCAGCATTTAAGAGCGATATTTCTACGTTGCCGACACTACAAGATACGACTCAATCCGCACAAATGTGTATTTTGCGTCGGTTCTGGTCGTTTACTTGGCTTTGTAGTCTCCAAGGATGGGATTCGTCTCAACCCGTGCAAGGTCCAGGCAATCATAAATTTGCCTCCACCTTCAAATTTGCTTCAGATTCAGAAACTCCAAGGGAAAGCAAACTTTCTGAGCCAAATGTGTCCAGAAAAGAAAAGGAGAGCAAATGTAGCATGTCCAAAAGTAAACCAACCCCTTGGACTACTGCGAAAAACACCATCAGATTTTAGAGTAGCATGATCTAATTCAAAAATTTCACCTAATTTAGCATGTCTAGCGTATTTTTTAACTATAGCAGGATCACCAAAACTGACCCTGTCAAGTCCACCACCATAGAACTCAACAGTTACACCTACTTGTTCAACACTATACTTTGATTCTGCCCTCCTAAAAGGAACATCGGCTTTCACAATTCCTTCTTTGTCCACCAGAACTACTGGAAATGCGGGATAGGAGTCTTTTCAAATACTCTTTTTCCAACTGGATCCTTGTAGCTCGGCTATATACAGCTACGACGAACTTGCTAAAGGTTATACACGTCTTTTGAAAAAGGAGGTACCCTTCGTCTAGGATCAGGTTGCGCAAGATTCCTTTGATGCTTTAAAAGATTCCTTAATAAAAGCATCATTAATGTACGCCCTCGATTATCAAAGAGATTTTAGTTCACTAGGGATCATATCTAGTTAGTTTATTTGTGTTTCTATTGTTGTTCTTCTCATAAACTTAGGAGTGGCGAATCGAACTGCATTTGCCATTTACAAATGCAAAGTAGAGATCTGCTACTCTAGTCCATTCACTGGGCCTGTTTATGATCTGAACAACTGATCCACAAATGCTCTAACAGCCCTTTGTGATAGCTCTTAGTCCTCCTTTAAATCATCCCTCTAATTGTACCTTATTGATAGCTTTTATCTGGCCAAAAACCTTAGATCAAACTGCAAACCGTGACCCAGAACCCGGAGACAATTCTTGTTTCTGCTTCAGCGCAGGCTCTGTGAAGAGACTCTGCATTTCAACGCAGGTCCCGAGAGGGCTACCTGCGCTGCAATTCAGTTTCTCTGTGCAACAGGTGCACTGATCAGCCTTTGCCCTGTACAGCTGTGGTTCTTTGCTTCATTTTGTTCAGTTTTATCTCTATTTTTTGCAGCCTGTTATCAGTGTGTGTACCTATCTGAAAACCCCTTTTCTTTGCCTTAATTTCACCTCAGTTGTATAAAAGAAACTGTATTTGTTTTTGTGTATTTGTTACATCATTTGCATTTTCCCATTACAAAAGTAAACTAGTCATACTGTCGCCCTTAGATCTAGACCTGTCGTAAGTGTCGTTTTGATCTTAGGAGTAAATTTGTTTGCTGTTGACAGTTGATTGCGCTTTTACTTTTGTCTTTTGGTTTGAATTTGTGAATTTCTAGTGTCGAAACAAGTGTTTACTTCAAAATCATAAAGTGTCGTAATCGTCTTTTTGATTTCAAAAAGAAACTTGTTTGTGTTTTCACTTGAAATCGAATTCAAATTTGTACAACAGCTTTCTTTTTAGGCATCAATATTAAGAAAGTGAAAACAAATACATGCATTTGTGCATTTGCATATTGATAGTTTGTATGGTTTGATTTAGGAAAAGTGCATTTACAGTGTGCTCTTTGCTCTTTGAGAAAATATTGTGTCTTTCTTTTCCCCTTGTAGCTAGGATTTTCATTGTTGAAAAGAGATAAATGCTTGCTTATCATCTTTAGATTGCATTTAGGAATTTCATCTACATCTCGTGGTGATCCAAAAAGGCAAACTTCTAAGAAAGATCAACCTAAAATAAATTGAATGAACTTAACAACGCTTTGTAACTTAACGCACAACATAGAGGTCTAGGCTAGAGACGTGTTCCGGCGTCGTAAAACCTGGTGATTGTCGGCCTCACTGATGGTTGGGTGATTCCTCCTGAGAGACGATAAGTGCCAGTACGGATTGTGCTCCCACGTATCGTCGAGTATATATTGGGAGACCCCTATAGGCACAAAACCTTTATCCATAGGAAGCCGTGTTGGCCTCCCTACTGATCGCAATGCACTAAACACAGCATTCGGGAAGATTGACCGCCCGTACCCTAAAAAGTATTCTACGGTTTTGCGATTGGTTTGGCACACCCTCTACCTAGATCTCCAGAGCAGTCCCTTTCGTTCCTTTTCAGACTCCTTAACGAAAAAGGTCCATCTGAGCACTTTTCACTTCAGGCTCATTAAAAATCGAAGGAGACTAGAGTCATCTTTTGTTTTTTCTCGACTCTTTAAAATTGAAAAAACAAGTTGTGTCCAAGCGTCGTTAAAATTTATTTTAAACGGAATATTCATACCCTTTTTCCTGCGTTGATCTTTAGGATGAGAAAATGGAGCCTACCAACCAAGGAATTCCCCTTGGTGGAAATCCTAGTCCCTTCTCCTCTTGGGGAGATGTTGGTGTGCCCCATATGGCCACATTGTCGCTTCCAGGACTGACAATTGGCTTGCGAGTCTGGCTCTTCTCAACCAATGTCGTTCAGAACACCACTATTCCTGAACAGTCGAATCAACAATTAGACGAGTCCAGAGTTTCCCACCAACCTTAGACTTCCTCTAATTCTTCCTCTCTTCCTTCCTCTTCGCTTGACGAAACTGGTAAAGCTAAAAACCAAGTTCCTAAGGAGAAGAAGGAAAAGAAGAAAAAAGAGAAAAAGAAGAAGGAGCCAAAGGAAAATAAGGGAAAACAAGTGTCGTCTAAAGAAAATCCACACACAACACTGACTAGGCCTAGATCGCCATGTGTCATTTGCAAGGGAGACCACTTTCACAGAAATTGTCCTTACATCGCTCGGATACTAAGGGACTGGTCTCCCCGTTTGCACAATCCGGTGTCGTCAACCTCTGATGGCCATGTTGAAAGTACACCGTCAACTAGCGAAAGTGAAGTCCCAGGACAAAAAGGGAGGGCTAGACCTCCCTGTAGACTGTGTGAAGGCAACCATGCCCTCCACCGTTGTCCCTTCTTAGACGAAGCTAAAAGAGTTTTGGATGATCGTCCGGTTTCACCGTTACGACTTCCTCCTGGATATAAAAAACTCTTGCCGAGTCCTTCGTTAGTTGAGAATCCAGCTGGCCCGCTCAAGTGGTCAACTGAAGCGTCTATCATTGAAGATAAACCAACTGAATCCATACCAGACGAAAGTCAAAAGGTCGAGGCGGCAGTTGACCTGGTCTTGCCTTCAGAGGTTTTATCTTCGAATGATACAGTCATTGAAGAGGATAAGGATGACACCGTCCAAATTCTCTTCATTAACACAGAATCCGACAAACATGGGGGCAACCCACCCATTCCTTTATCGCAGGAAGGAAGTTCGTCAGAGCTATACCCGGCCGTCTACTCGGTCCCACCACCAAGCAACCTAGTTGTATCCTTCGACTGGGACCAACTAGGCAGACCCCGTTTGCCAGCAAGCATACCATTCCGAATTATCGTTCAAATATACAGAATGGTCATGGCTGGCACCATCATTGATGAGGGGGCATCTGTGAGTATCCTTTCCTCTATTGCTTGGAAAGCGCTTGGTTCGCCATCGCTTTTGCCTGAGATGAGAAATCTGACAGGCTTCGATAAAGGAACCAGTCGACCTTTAGGGATCCTCCCCAATGTGCCCATAACATTGAAAGGGAAGACCATTCAAATGAACGTGATGGTCGTTCAAGGACCCTTGGATTATAACCTACTCCTTGGACGAGACTATATTTATTGCATGGGAGCCATCGTCTCCTCACTCTTTAGAGTAATGTGTTTTCCGCACGAAGGAAGAGTGGTCAAGCTCGTGGACCAGCTTTCATTTCCCGGATCACGCATCGCAAATAGTCATATACCATCCCTAAATGGTCTCTTTGCGCAAGAAATGTCTCAACCCATGGTCCGTCCTCTCGATGAGCGCGAGTGATTCGGAAGGATATGACTGGAACCCAGGGGGCATGCGTCCTGGTTTACTTCGGCAGGAAAACTTCGGGTATAGGGTAGGTTTCCACGGGAGAATATGACTAGTCTGTACCCCGTCCGTGATTGGAAGAGGGGTTGTTCTAGAATAATATTCTTTTGTCAAAGTTATGTGTTTGGCGCTCGTGTCACTCACCTTTGTCTATCTCGGTAGACATCACCAAAGAAGTGTTTTGTTTGCTGCGCAAATGAGACAATCTTTGGTAACCTGAAAGAGGTAGGCCTCTCCTGGTTAAACAAATGTTTTTCCTGCAAATTGAGGGGTAACCTTGAAACTCTATTTTATACCTGGGGGCATGCAAACCTTTTGGAGTGCAAGAAAGGGGCGGCTATTTATTTTTAAAATTTTTAGGACCTCTAACCCTTTAAACTCGTAGGATTAGTCATTTCCGAACTTGCATAACGAAAGGATGCAGGGCAAAGCTTTGTAAGGTGCAAGCTCCATAAAAAATGGCATCTTCAATGAGACATTCTTATCATATGACTGGATTAATCGAGCAGTTTTAGCACATAGTTCATGCTCGTTAAAAAATAAACATAAGATCGAGCAGTTTTAGCACATAGTTCATGCTCGTTAAAAAATAAACATAAGATCGAGCAAGTGTTTCAATCCGCGTTTAAGCTCGTTAAAAAATGAACTATCCTCCGGTAAATAACCACCGTGAATGTAACATTATCAGCCAATAAAGCCTTGGTCGTGTTTGCACCTTCACCTCCACTTTTCCATTGGCCGATCATTCACCTCCATTTGATTGTTTACCCATTTTGAGGAACAGCTGCGAAGAGTGATTTCACTAGCCATCCTTGTGACACTGCCGTGATTGGAAAATTCCAACCCTTACCTGGAATCAGCTGCTACCCGTTTTATCACTCGTTCCTCAAAAGACGAGTCTTCTTTAAGCTCTTTTCATCTGACTCGTAAAATATGAAAAGATTGCCGAGTTTTGGCCTTCCAGCTCGTTAAAGCGACCGGAAGTGCTATCCCTCCTCTAGATTTTAATCTTTTTGGACCTGAGGGATTATTGCACAAAAAGATCGAGCGCTTGTTTTGTTCAGCTCGTTAAAACTATCGAAAATTCATCCCTTCTGTATTGTTTTATACTTTTTCGGACTTAAGGGATTAGATGACGAAAAAGGACTTCCGGGGTTACCTTTACGTACCTTTTCAGACTCCCTAAAAAGGAAAAGGACCGAGTTATCTTTGTTGTTAGACTCGTTAAAAAGATTAATAGCGACAAACTTGTCTTTAGACGAGAACGAGTTTCACTATCTCTAGGCTCGTTAAAACATAGCGATGGGTTTTCCCGAAGGGCAAATTATAGAACAAGCATATGTTATCCTCCTCAAGCTTGACAAAAATAAAGAGGTACTGGTCAGCAATGACTGGGGAAAAATTGGGAAGAAACTCAAAGAACCTTTATTGGTAGCAAGTCGCTCTTGAACATGACACTTCCACTCCGTGCCTGAGTCGGGTTGGGTTGTTTCATTCACCGGTCACATCACCATGGTCTCGCCATACCATCCACCTTTGGGGTAAATGCTACCAATCCATCATATAAGTGTCGCCAATATGTTCAAGAGAAGTCATCCAGAGAAGTCACCCGTGTCCCATCCACTACCATACATTATACTTCATTCTTTCATGCCCGGCACCATGAACCATATATCATCAGATCGTTTTCACCTCCATCAAAATCATTTGCTCCGTTCCGTGTCACTGATGTGGGATACATTAAGGCCCTCCTTTGACGGATCACTTCTTGTCGACATCAGCTCATCATCCAAGAAGTTGATCTAGGAACACCCCCTTCAGTACTTTGAAGCTTGCATGTCTCAATGGCATGTTTCTCACTTCCGGTGACAGGTATACATCAATGACCTTCGACCGAAAGATTTTGCGTGGTGTTTGACGCCAAGTCCTTTATTCACACCACATGAATTGTACTGCAGTACCTTGAGGGTCATTATCATTATCGGTGATTCCTCTCGCGCTTGTTAACAGTTTACGTCATTGACTGGTAATCAAGCGATGTCTTTCCATGTTCGACTTCAAAACATTTCTCACATGGATCGACTTGTACTTAGAGTGAAGATCGGACGAGATTGAAGACCCCGGATCTAGTTTCATCCATCCGGGCTGCGATATATATTCAGGAAAAATAAAGACATTGACATGTACAACATTGCAGCACAGATAATCATCCTACCAAAAGGATGATGATTTCATCAGAATCATCAGTCTACCATCAGACGATTGTCTATCCTATGTACAGAAAAATGAATTTATAAAGCTGAGCATGGGAATGCCCGCCTCAGCTAGATCATGAAAAAAGTATGAAAAATAATGTATTGTATTGTATCTTATTACAAGTCTCCTCCCAGCATTGAAAGAACTTCAGATCCTCCTAATAAAGCATTTCACCCGATAAACGACCTCATACTTTAGGGGGCAACTATTATAGACATTTTTGTGCCTTACAGCTATAAGCATGAAATGTCCATAAACCAAGGGATCCTAAGTCCCTAAAGATGTTGTTCCAGCTCCTAAAGAAACAAGGTCAACAAATTACAGCTTCTCCCAGAAGTTCTCCACCAGAAACTACTCAGAATCAGTCAAATCAGGATCAATTCAGATGCTCTACTAGCTGCCTGCGTTGCAAAGCACCCCAGTACTCTAGCTAGGTGCGTTGCAACGCACCTAAATGCACTACCAGGGTGCGCTGAGCGAGAAATGCCAAATGGCAGTGTCATTCCACGAGGTGTACAGACAATGGAAGCTTCCAGAATCTTCCTCAATGACACTTGCCTTACTGAATTCGACCAAGGATGAGTAAGAGGCTCTCAGCCTCCAAGTGGAAGTAAGAACTGATAGAGAGAAGCCACAAGTCAAAACATAAGCTGACTCATCCTCTCTGCTTACATCTATATATGGATCCCTCATCCCAAAGATCCAGAGGCTGGAATTTTGTACTTTGTAGAGAATTGCTGTTGGTTTGAGATTGAGATTAGTGCATTGGGTGATTTATGCTTTGTTGGAGGTGAGGAAGGGATTCCTTTGCTGGGAGGTAGATGCTGGATCGGGGCTCACTTGGTTGTATCTCCTCTTGGACTTTCTTATCATATCAATAAATTTTTTTGAGTTTCTCCTACATGCTGTGTATCAATGATGTTTTGTTATATTTGCATGTTTAGCTTAATCTGATCCTGAGCTTTTTATGAATGTAAATCTATATCTTCGTGTAGTTTCTCTCTTCTGTGATCTTGCAGGAATTTGGTGAAGCTGGGCCGGTAAGGGAGCAGGGAGCTGGGAGCTATTGAAGAGAGGAGCGATTGGATCAACAAACTAGCGTAAGACACAGGTTAGTTTATCCTTCCTCTTCGTTTACATTTCATAAAGAAGAATACTCAAGTAGTTTTCCTTGTTTGTTGCTAAGGCACTGTCACACCTTAGAGTGGGATAGGGGCATTCTGAATAGATACTTTTCCCAACAACATCCACTCCTACGATGTTTGCTAGTATACCATCTGTCCCAACTAGTTGTCAATCACTAGATGGAGTCCAGCTAGGGACCCTATCTGGCATTTCTTATGTTGAAGCTCAGTAAATTGCTCCTGCATACCAGTTTCAATTTGGTCAGCCCAGTCTTCTAAGACCCATATATCCTTTGAACACTGGATTACCACCATACAAGGGGAAATATGCTTTTTCGTTGTTCCCTCCTGAAGAACAACCGTATGAGAGCTCACAACAAAATTCAGGTCAAACTGGAATTACATCCAACAGTTGGATACAAATACTGCCTCAACAACCAAGGGTTGTATATTCAATGCAACCAACCCAACCTGTGTCGAATATTACCACCAAACCTGCTATTGTGACTATGTCGCAAGTATAAGCACAACCCGTTGTATGTCAACCTCAAATTACTTAGGATGCAGTACAATAGCCTCTTGTCTCTATGGCTCCATCACAATCTTAGATTAGTGCTTCCTTAACCGGAATGACTCAGGCTCAATCAGGTGTTATCACTCTGCATCTTGGTCAATCATCCAGTATTAGGCAACAACAAATGGTTCAACAACCATGGCTGGTGCAATATCAACAACCCCAATTCCAGCAAGTTTACTGAGGACCTGAGCAACAAGGCGCTTTAGGTAATGGACAACCGCATTTTCAAAATGGTTATCAACAACCATTCTATATTGGTTATGTCCATCAACCTTATCAAAGTTACCAGCATCAGATACATTATGCTGGTATGCAAAGACCCACTGCTCAGGTGATCCCATCTTATCCTGGGTATGCTTCGCCAAACCTAAATCAACAGTTGCCCTTTGTAGCAACTCTGGAATTACCAGATTTGAACCGGTTAACGAATGATCCAATTGCTTACGCCCCTTGGTGGCCAGCGATTCCTCATAAACTTCCCTCAAATATTCCTAAATTCAATGGAAATCCAGGTGAAGATCCATCGAATCACGTAATGACCTTTCATTTGTGGTGTTCATCCAACACCCTCAATGATGATTCGATTAGGCTTCACCTTTTTTAGCGAATGCTAACTGGTCCGGCAGCAAAATGGTACATCGAATTGCCTAGAGCTTCATTTGATAACTTCAGCGCCCTTGCCACTACCTTTTTAACCCACTTTCAGTTACCCATAAGGTACAAAACGGGAACAGAACTCCTTACCAATTTTAAACAGACAACAGCCACTCACATATCTGATCATATTCATGAGTGGCGACGGTCATCGTCGAATGGTAAAGACATATGTTCCTGATCAACTTCTAGCTGAGTGGTTTATTAAGTCATTATTACCTTCTATTACTGAAGATGTGGCGAAAGGAGGAGTTGTCACTGAAGAGCAAGTCATTGCTCATGCACAATATTTAGACTTGATCTATACTCAGTCTGGCACGCTCTATGACAAAATCCTTGATGCTCCTAGACCATAATTTTCCATTCCTCCCCCTCCTAAATCAAACAGGGACTCTCATGCCGATGATGGTGTGATTGGTACCTCAAGTACGCAAACTAAAAAGGCTCCATCCGATAAAGCCCTTGCAATTTCTAGTAAAAAAGCAAATGACAAACTTCCTGCCTCAGAGGTTAATGTTGTGTCATCCGACAAAGGCAAAGAACCGAAGCAACCAGGGGGCAAGAAGAAAGGGAAAAAAAAAGAAGAAATAGGAAGATTCAAATCCTGAAAAATCTTCTAAAAACCCTGCTGGGCAAAAGAAATCTAATCAGCCATGTTTCATATGCAATGAGGACCATTATACAAAAGATTGTCTGCATCGAGCTGAGGTCAAGAAATTTTTAAAAACTTCGAGCACCTCAGCAGTATTGACTAATCCGTTTCCAAACCCAGAAACTAATCTGGTTGCTATCGATCATGCTTCTCCATCCCAAGTGCTTATGTTATCCGTCTCGAAGCAGCAAAATGATGCTTTGATATCGATGAGGAATAAATATTACGAGAATCCAGAGATGTCAAACAACAACAAGGCTACAGATCAACCTAGTAGTTCGATAACGACTTCGTCAAAAGTTGTGCCACCCATCATTCCTGAACTAACAATAAAGCCGCCAAAGGGAGTAGTACATAAATCGACATTTAATCCTCGTGCTCGAGTAGCACAAAATTATAATATAGTAGAGGATCTAGCTCAATTGCCATCCGCTATGTCGACACTTGAAGTAGTGCAAAATTTCCTCTCCCGAAAGCAAGCTTTATTATCAGCAATAGGTGGGATTGACCCAACGGATTCCAATCTTGTGGCCTTTAACCACAAAGGATATGAACCTCAGTTACCAACCCAACTCACTTTCCTTATACAAGTAAAATCCCTCAACAAAACTGTTCATAGAACAATCATTGATGAGAGGCATCTACCTGTATTATGTCAATGAGTTGCTGGAAAACTTTAGGCTCACCACCCTTGTCGCGATCATCAATGACATTAAAAGCATTCGATGGAAGAACATACACGTCGTATGGGATATTAAGTAACTTGCAAGTTGAACTGGGGGGCAAGATAGTAGAAATTGAAGTCGAAGTTATCGATGGAAACCTTGATTACAATATCCTACTGGGAAGGCCCTGGATTTATGCTATGGCTGTTGTTGTGTCAACATATTTTAGAAAGATTTCATTTCCCTTCCAAGGCGGAATTACAATCGTTGAACAACTGACCTTTTTCCCCAATAGTTCACAAGCTACTGAAAGCATTCCAATGATCCATGGAAGTTCTCAATCACTTCAAAATGTCGAAGTAGGTATCCTAAAAGACCTTGCCTTAATGGGTACTTTTGCCCTCCCGCCACCGAGTAATCTGGCAGAAGTGGCCACATTGGAAACCTGTCATATGATATCTTCTACATCATCAAAGATTAAGAATAATTTTGAACATTTTGTTAGTATGGATCATCGCCAGGTATTGCCCCCAAGCCCCATAGAAATTTTGTAGCAGCCAATTTTCTGGGCCTGGGCGGCAAACCCAAATCAACACTAAGCGAGTGTTTGGATAGATAGGTCTCTAGAGTATGGTACCTCTTCTGATCCTTGGTGTCATATACATTCTACAGATGAAGAAATCATTCAGTCGATGATGATAGGAGAGGCGTTGTGGGAATATCACCACCATCGTTCCCACCTTCAAGATAACAATGAAGATTATTCAAGCGACCTTAATCATCCTGCAGTTTTTTATTTTCTATCAAAAATTGTAAAACAAGGACCCTTGGAGCAAAATTCCAGTCGAGTCTTTCACTTGATCTCGTAAAAGAACCTTCATTCCATCCACCTCATAACCATGAGTAGTCTGGTGAATGAAATGAAGCTTGGGGGGCATGCACCTAGTTGTAAAGATAAGTTTCCTTGTAGGTTATGTGATTGGTTTTCCACACTAGTCTATCACACCATTCACCTTTGTCTATTCTGGACGAAGCTGTCCTGCTTCACCGCAGTGATTTCGATCTGGTTACAAGATACTCTCCTTTTCATCATGCTGGGGGCATGCAAACCACATGAGCAATGTTACCTTAGGGTTCAAGCTCGTTAAAAAATAAACCCGCCACTGAGCATGGTTTCTAAAGATTCAAGCTCATTAAAAAATGAATCCACCCTCGGTAAATAACCTTTTTGATTGCATTGCTATAAACCTTTTGAGCCCTGGTTGTGTTCTTATCGTCACCTCCATTCTTTTGGCCAATCATATGCCTCCACTTGATTGTTTACCCTTTTGAGAAATAGCTGCGATGAGTGATTCTACTAACCACCCTCATTACACTGCCATGTTTGAGAAGTTCCAAACTTACCTGGAACTAGTTGCTACCTGAAAACATCACTCGTTCCTAAAAAATGAGTCTCTTTTAAGCTCTTTTTAGATTCGTAAAACATGAAAAGATTGCCAAGCTACTGGCCTTTATAGTTCGTTAAAGTAAGGGGAAGCGCCATCCCTCTTCTACATTTTAATCTTTTTGGACTTGAGGGATCATTCCACAAAAAGATCGAGCACTTGTCTTTTTTGGCTTGCTAAAGCTATCGAAAAGTCATCCCTTTCGTATTATTTTATACTTTTTCGGACTTAAGGGATTATTCCATGAAAAAGGACTTCTGGAGTTTCCTTTCCGTCTCTTTTCAAACTCTCTAAACATGAAAAGGACTGAGTTATCTTTGTCGTTAAACTCGTTAAAACAATAACGACAAACTTGTCCATCCGGATAAGAGCGAGTTTCACTATCGCTAGGCTCGCTAAAACATAGAGACAGGTTTGCCCGAAGGGAAAATTATAGTACAAGCATATGTTATCCTCCTCAAGCTTGACAAAAATAAAGAGGTACTGGTCAGCAATGACTGGGGAAAAAGGGAAGAAAACTCGAAGAACTTCATTAGTAGCAGGTCGCTCTTGAACATGACACTTTCACTCCATCACCATGATTGAGTCGGGTTGGGTTATTCTGTTCACCGGTCACATCACCATTGGTCCTCTGTACCATCCATTTTTTGGGTTAACGCTACCAATCCATCACAATGTCGCCGATATGTTCAAGAGAAGTCATTTAGAGAATTCACCACCCAGCTAATGCCTCATCCACTGCAATACCTTCACTCTCCATTTTTCATGGCCGCCATTCCTGAACCTTGTATCATCAGATCGTTTTCACCTCCAAAAAATCATTTGCTTCATTTCGTGTCGTAGATGTGGGATTCATTAAGGCTCTCCTATGATGGGTCACTTCTTGTCAACATCAGCTCATTATCCAAGAAGTTGACTTAGGAACAAACCTTTCATTAATTTGAAGCTTGCATGCCTCAATGGCAAGTTTCTCACTTCCAGCGATAGGTTTACATCAATGGCCTTCGACTAAAAGATTTTGCGTGGTGTTCAACATCGACTCATATATTCACACCATGTTAATTGTACTGTTGGTACCTTGAGGGTCATTATCATTATCGATGATTCCTCTCACACCCATTAACAACTTACATCATTGGCTGGTAATCAGGCGATGTCTTTCCATGTTCGACTTCAGAACATCTTTTCACATGGATCGACTTGTACATCGAGCGAAGATTGAATGAGTTTGAAGACCCAGGATCTATTTTCATCCATCCGGGCTGCGATATATTCAGGGAAATAAAGACATCAAATGTACACCATAGCTGCACAAATGATCTTCCAAGCTAAGGGATGATGACTCTATAAGAATCACCAATCTGCAACAATGGACGGTTGTTTGTCCTATGTACATGAAAATGAATTTATAAACCTGAGCATGGGAATGCCCGCCTCAGCTAGATCATGAAAATAATATGAAGATAATGTATTTTATTGTATTTTATACAGGTCACCTTCCAGTTCGAAGACCTTGGATCCTCATGATAAAGCATTTCACCAGATATCAGAAGATTTACAACCTCATGCTTTAGGGGGCAACTATTATAGACATATTTGGGCACTGCAACCCCAATCACATATGTCAATAAACCAAGGGCTCTCAAACCCCTAAAAGTGTTGTTTCACACCCTAAAGGATCATGGTCAACTGATTACATCATTTCCCAGAAGTTCCACCTGAAAAACCACTCAGAACTGGCCAAAACTGGACCATACAGACTGCTCCATGCTTAGGGTGCGATGCATACTGGCTGCTACACTAGCCAGGTGCGATGCATACTGAAAGAGCCTTCTGTGGGGTGCGATGGGCGAGAGTAGACAAATGGCAGAGACAATTTGCTAAGTGGAAACCTAGAGAATCTTCTAGAAACTTCTCATATGACACTTGCCTCTCTAAATTCGCCCAGGGATGAGTAAGAGATCATGAAATCTCCAAGTGGAACCAAGAACTATCAGTGAAATGACACTAATAAAAAACCTAGAAGCTGACTCACCCCTCTGCAAATATCTATAAATGGATCCCTCATCTAAGAGATCCAGAGGCTGGAATTTTGTAATTTGTAAGGAAGTGTTGTTGGTTTCTCTCTAAGAATAGACATTGTATTGTTGGGTGATCTTTATTTTCATGAGGTGAAGAGGGCTTTCATGGTGGGAGGATGATGCTGGATCAGATAGTTGGGTTGTAATCCTCTCTTCTACTTCTACTATCAATAAAGTCCTTTGAGTTTTCCTCCATATAATTATGTATTTGTAAATCTTGTTTGTGGATGCAATTGTATGGTTAATGTATTTCTGATTCTGCATTGTTTATGATATCATAGATCTCAATGCTTTGATGGTGTGTTGTTGCTTTGCCTCTATAGATATTCTCTAAAGTGGGATAAGTAGGACAAGAGTGGAAAGCTCTATCAAGGGAGAAAGGAAACAAGCAAGGAGCCAAGTGGAAGATACAGGTTGGTGTTCTCTGCTACTCTCTTATCTATCATACATAAAGGAAATCTTGAAGCGCTTTGAATTGTTTGTTTCTAAGATAGATACCCATCTTAGTGGGACTAGCAGATCGAAAAGACACTATTTTTCCCAGAAACAGGTGGTTTTGTCATAAATTGGGTATTGAATGGTCTTCCAAAATTGGAGTTAGTTTCCATGGAGCAAGGGATGAGAGGATAGGAGGTTAATTGATGCATAGCCTATCCAAATTCGAGCTCATAGGATGAGATAAGAGATGGGATCCTTATAGAATGATCTAGAATCAAGGAATATTCCTAGAACCCTATGAAAATTTCACTCATTCTTGCCCAACGCAAGTCAAAGAGAGCCTAAGTGCACTATAATGTAGGCCTGAATTGGCCTACCTACTCTGCAGCGCAGTTACCCCTGACCAAGGCTGCGCTGGTGTCCCAAGGAGGCATTTAAGCAAGGCTCCAGGCTAGGAAACTTTCATGGATGGAAGCATTCAATGTGATAACCCCTAATTAGGGTTTGATGAGCCCTAATTGTACTGATCTGAATGTTGGTAGTGATGTGCCCAAATAGACCTGTAACAAGGTGCGACAGTGTTTTCAAACTAGCCTTTCCAATTCCAGATGGCCATGGCATGATGGTGATTTCTCTTATTTGGTTAAGCTATATTTCCAGATGTTTTCCAAACTAAGTGAGGCGGTCTCTTAAAGAAAGAACATGTGGCCTAGTAATCCTTAAACCAGACTGTGGATTGCGGTAAAGCTAGATTTTATGTGCCTTGATGGGCATAGGAATCCTCGACCGATGAATGGTGGGATATACGATAAATTGTAGAGGTGTGTACCCTTGATTAGGCCTAGGAATCCTTGACCGAGGAATGGTAGGATATATGGTAAAGCCTAGAGGGTGGACTCTCGATTAGGCCTAGGAATCGTCGACCAATGTGTGGCGAGATATACAATAAAGACTAGTGTTGGGTTAAGGGGGCTTGACCCAGGTTCAGAGTTGTTCACGCTAGCCAACAAAACCCTAACTATTGGCCCATTTGGCAACAACTTGCGTAATGCAAGTCATAGTCTCACCCGAAGTACTATTGGGGGATGAAAGAAGTAGGTTTCTGCATCCAGCGACATGTGATAAGTGGTTCTCAAGCTTCTATATCTCGGATCTGCCTTCACACAATCGGTAGTCTTTTAGGGCTCACCACTACAACTCTATGAAAAAAGCTTCTATACCTTCACAAAGGTCTACAATTAGTCTTTTCGGACCTTAAACAAATAATTTATCCACTTTCGCACATTAATAAACAACCCTAGATTTGGCTTCGCACAGATCTATCCAATTCATTAGAAAACGTAGCTAAAATAACTCTTATCCTCGCAAAACTAGATAACTACTTAAATCATGCATAAATAAGACAGATTCAATGGTTCCTCACATCATTCATTCATTATTCTATAGAAAACACATTATAAGCGACAAAACATAACATAATAGAATCAATAAAAATGCTCAGATTGCACATTAATTCTTCAAAATCCATCTTTGTTGATATTCAATGTTCAGATTACAGAGTCTTCTACCCTGCGCACTCAACTGCAGGGGTCCGTGCACTCAGTTGCAGACTTACCAAGGCCTCCTACACACTTAGCTGCAGGAGCCTTCCCTTTCTCATCTAAGTACAGGAAGTAGAGCCTTCATACCTTAGCACTTTCCCAAAACAACAAAAACCATTCAAAGTTCACAATTCTTCATCCTAGGTTCTCCCTAAGACTCGCTATGACTCAACTATTTATATCTTTCTTCCATACAATACCATGGTCCATAGACCATAGGAGAATCTTAAAACCAACCCAAACAAGGGGTTAAGACCCCTTTGACTCCTATCTACCTGTGCACTCTGCATCCAAATTTCATGAAGACTTTACATCTTTTACAAAAATCTATACAAAACTTGGGTTAACTAACCCCAAAAAATAGCCCTAGGGACCCTATCCTAATAGGCCTCCAACACAAAGATTGTGACTCACCCTTGAGTCACTCAGCTGGTGCCTGGATCTTGCTGCACAGATCCCCGATCTCAACCTATAATACTGCAACTTTAGCAATGCTCTGTTCTACAACCTGCTTCACTTCTTCAACCAATTTTTCTCTTGTCAGGCCCTCTACTACTAGGTGCATGGCCCTCTGCATCTGCTGTAGCACCTTTATTTTTTCCTCAAGTGACAGAGTAAGATGACAAGTTTCCTATAGCCACAGTTGTAATCTGGCCTTAAGAAGGGCCTCTTTCCTTTACAACTCTTCCACCTGTGTCTGCAGCTGCTTTCCTTGGCGAGGTGTTGCACTGGCACCAAAGTGTGCGTAGTCGCTTAGACCTCATCATACTTCCGTTGCTTCTCTTGGACATCGATGTTCAATTTTTGTAAGGTCAGGTCCTCCTAAAGATTTGTCCATAATTCCATTGCTTGGTCAAACATTGATGTGTAGTCAGTGACTGCGGAATCCAATGAATTCATGTGCTCCTTGATTGCTACTTCGTGTTTCTCTCGTACCTATGGAAGGTTTGTGGGTTGCAACTTCAACTGCAACTCTGCTAACTTCATCTAGAAATCAAAATTCACCCTGCTGGCTTCATCCTTTGATGCGCATACTGCAGTAGTCAATTTCCTTACTTTCATCGATGCTTCGGCATCCTCTAGGATGTTCAATTTTGGCACTAATTTACAAGCATTTTCTATCATTGTCTCCAGGCCCTGACTGCATTACTGCATCTCCTCAGCCTTCAATGCCTGAGTCTTCTATACAAATATCTTTTCATTGTTTAATTGAACTCGCTAATGACTGTGAGGGCGCGCTGCTCTCAAATCCTCAACTCATTTGAAATCCCTTGATGCAACGCATGTAGGGTTTGGAGTGGTAGCACAGCTAAATTCAGCCCCATGTCCTTTACTGTGTTGATCATAATGTGATCCTAATCAGAATCTACGTGAATAGACCCTTATGGAAAGGGTATGTCTCTGAGGTCCAAAGTCTATTCCAGCTTCACCACTATGCCACTCCCTTGTGTCAAGCTTGCTTGCACCCCACTCGCTTGCCCGACACCCACTTGAATCTTGTTAGCCTAGATCTACAGCTTGCATATATCCTTTTGGATGGTCCACAACATCTTCATATATTGCTGCTCAAATTGTTGCAACACCTCTGTCATTGTATCTCTAACTTTATCACCGATCTCATCGAGATCACCTTCAGTTAGCACCATTGGATCGATATGCGTCTGCTTATCAAACTTATGCTTCTTCCTCTGTCCAACAATCTTCTCCTCCTTGTGCCGCTTCAAGGTGAAAGGAGTGCGCTACTCCTCACCACCGCTTCCTTTGTGTGCTGAGAGCTTCGTCTCATCTATGTGCTGTGAGGCCAACTTTTTTCCTTCCTATGTATCTTGACATTTTGTTTCTGCTTGCTCCTTTGCAGCATGCTATTTTTCCATTCATTCTTTCTCCGTAGCTGCCTTAGCAACTTCCTTCTTCTTCTTCTCAGCCAAGGTGCACGCAACCTTCTGATCTGCATCCTTTCACTTTTGCGCATCAGAGCTCAATTCACCTTTGCTTATTCCCACATCAAGCTGCATGGGCTCACGCCAGTCTAATGGACAATACCCCATGATCTCCTTCACATTAGTCTTAGATGCCAAATAGGGAAACTTGTGTGCCATACGTGTTGTGGGTCCTTCCATGCTTTGATTGACACAATGTGGAAGTTGGCCTTGAACTCCATGTAGGCCGTTAGTTACTTGAACAAGGTTGGGGATAACCTTGGCCTCTGATTTATAACCATCCGAAGGTCCATCTCTGCCAGAATCCAATTTTTTTTTAACTCCTTGATCCTTTTTGGATCCTTTGTAGACCACAACGGGGTGAATCATGCTACTTCGGGTAAATCTTCCTTGTGCAGGGGGAAGTGACTATCGTTTGGAAACCTCTAAGTGACTAACACAATAGACAACAACAATCATGCATAATGGAACGGATTCCTTTCTTCTTGATCATCTCAGCAGTTTGCGAGGAACTCCTTGCATAGATATTTTTCCCAATTGTATTGCACACCCTTCACTCATTGTGCTACAAGTGACACTACCGACGTTGAAACCTCGTCCACGTGACACTTTCTCATGATTTTTCCCACAATAATTTGGGCGACGAACTGCACCGCCTACTCCTGAATAGATTGGATAGAATAACCGCGTGACTTCTTAACAAGCCCATACTCTTCCTTCATCTTGCCCGCCAATTATTTTCCCCAGTTTTCCCTCCAAACTCCTTGGCAGGGTCCGCTCCTTTGTAAGGCAGCTTCGTGATCAGGTGAATTAACATGTCTGTGATTGGGATGGGCTCCCCCAACCATAGACACCCATCGTGCACCAGCACAAGGAGCTTGTGCATAGTAGTCAATCTATGATAATGATGTATGCAAAGCATGTGCAGCAGCCCTGCCTGCTCAACACCTCTGACCAACTTCATGGGCTCCAACTATGTAACTCCCATCTCTTCATAGTATATCTTCATCATATATTCATGGGTCACCAAATGCGAGAACCTCTCGTGGTCCACGAGGTCCCAGTCCTCCATTTTTAGCACTGGAATACGCACTAATGTAGGACCTTCAAATACCACATGTTCAGGCAAGAGGGGTGTCGAAACGGTGAATTTCCCGAAGTCGAGGTCCTTGTTAACCTTGGTGTTTCCCTTCTGCGGAGGGATATACTTGAGGAGCTATGAGATAGGCTCGAACTCTTTGGAGTCTAAGTCCTTTATGCCTTGGTATTCCTTCTCCTTCAAATCAACCACTGTCTCTAGCTGTTTTTCCTTTTTCTCCTTTTGGCACACCTCCAGATTCTTCCTCGGGGACATTCTCACTGGCACTAGCTTCTTCTACTTCTCTTTGTTGGCTGATTGCTTATACATTACGGTTGGTTGCTTCTCTTTTATGCCAGATTGCTTTGGCCTCAATGAGCTCGATGCAATAGGCACAAGGGTTGATGCTTCCATACTTGAACTTTCAGGGCCCAACGCGTCAGACACAACAACTTCTGAACTTACATATTTGGCAAGGTTGGTAGAAGTCATTTGGTCAATGAAGAGCTCTTGGGTTGCTATAGATTAGTTTGAAAAAGAGGGGTGTGTCAGGAACTCTTCCTAGAACTTACGATTCATAAGCTTCAGACAACAAAGCACCCAACCAACTCTCATAATGCAAAGTGTTCTTCGTTGGACCAACACGCGTAATTTATAAAAAGTTTTGAATTAAAATCTGATCATCCCCCCCAAAATATGATAATAAATGCATTCTTCCCGTCATATATCCAAATATTTTTGCCATAAATAGCACCTTCTCACTCCTCTTAAATGATTTTTGGCCATCAAATCATGAATATGAACTTCAATGGCTAGTGTTGGACCCACCTACGTGACACCATCCTTCATGGAGCATCACATCAAGTGCATATTAACCTATTGTACCCCTATCAGCCATCGCACAACCTTTTTACCTCGTTCTTCACCTAGTCAGGCAGCATATTTTATAGTCCCACAATCCCTTGCAACTGCCTGGATTACTAAGACTTTCCTGCTGCCATATAGTCATCGTGCAGGGGAAGGATCCCCTATATACATCTTCAGCCTACTTCTGTTTACTTTTCCAGGGAATGGTTCTCTATTTAGCTTCGTGAGCTAAATTGCGCCACCATCTGTGATCTCCTTAATAACATACAACCCCAACTAGTGCATTTGAAACTTTCCTAGAAACTTCGTGAACTTGCTATCATGTAATAGCACTAAATCATGTACCTTGAATGTGTGCATCTTAATATGACGATCATGTCATGCCTTCTCACGTTCCTTTTGCACTTATTGGTGAAATACTGCAAGGAAGCGATCTTCTGCTAACTCCATGATCTGCACGAGTCATTTCTCCAAGATCTTGCGGTCCATAGACTAACCTGAACTGTGTCTGTCTTGTCAAGTTCATGCAATTCATCCTATAAGCCCATAATACAGTAGGTATGTGCATGTCCCATTCATTCTTGTGCGCATTGCATACCTTTATCAACGCGTGCTCCAAAATTTTATTGAAATCTTCCACCATTCCGTTTGGCTGGGGGTGATAGGGTGTGATCTTCTGATTATACACTTGGAATTCTTCAAGCATCACGCTGATCATTTTATTCCAAAAATGTGTACCCCTATCACTCATCAAAATCTTAGGGCATCCAAACCTCGTTAATACATACTCGAATAGAAACTTCGCAGTAGTGGCCGCTATGCAATCCATCACTGGTTGTGCTTCTACCCACCTGGTTAAATACTCAGTTGCAGTGATGATATATCGCGTGCACATTTTCTTTCCTAGCAGGTTTATGGGGCCTATAAAGTCAATGGCCCATTTCTCAAATACCTGCAATGAAACTTTGGGATTTAAAGTCAATTCATCCCTTTGCGAGGGCTACCCCGCCCTTTGGCAAGCATCGCACGCCTTGTAATATGCCTTAGAATCCTTGTGTAATGTTGGCCACCATAACCCATCACGTAAGATATTTTGCATAGTTGCTTTTCCTACATAGTGACCTGATGGCACTCCTCCATGGGCTTCAACCAGGATACTAGCACGCTGAAACTTTGGAACATACCTTCACAATATCTTATCCAACCCCATCTTATACAAATGACCCACAATTACCGAAAAGTCCTAAACGAGAACTACCAACTCTTTCTTTTGTTGAGTGGAATAATTGTCCGGAGCTGATCCCATTGTTAAGAACAAAAAAATATCAGTAAAATGATCATCTGTGATGCGCACCGCAAAAAGTTGCGCGTCTGGCAGTCCTTCCTCCAGCCTACTTGGTTCCTCACCTGTTTCGATCCGGGATGGATGGTTTGGGCTTGCATTTATCCTTCTAGGTTTCACAATCACCTCGAAGTCATACTCCTAGAACAATAGTAACCATCGACATATCTTCCCCCCCAACACAGGCTTTTTGACCAAGTATTTCAGTGCAGAGTGATCTGTATACAGTTTAATTTAATGTCCACCTAGCAAATAATGTCTAAACTTTTGCAATGCATAGACCATCATGAACCCTTCGTGCTCTGTGGTTGAGTAATTCTTCTCGGCTTTGGATAACTTTCTTCTCACGAAAGATATCAAATGATCGATCTCTCCCTGACCTGCCTTTGTTAGTAATGCTCCTAGCGCAATGCAGGAGGCATCAACATGCACATGAAACTCCTTTTTCTAGTTTGGAATCACAAAAATACGCGTTCTAACCATTTTCTCCTTCAAGACATCCAAGCTACGTTGAAATTCTTCATCAAAGCAAAACATAGCATCCTTCTTTAAAAATTTCTCCTTTAGTGTGGTTATCTGGGGATATGCCTTGATAAACTTCCTATAGTACTAAGTGTGTCCCAATATTGCACGTAGCTATTTCACATTCCTAGGGGCTTCCAAGTTCACAATTAGAATGATCTTCATAGGGTCCACCATCAATCCTTGCTTACATACAACATGGCTGAGAAAAATTCCAAAAGGTACATAAAATATACACTTCTTCAGGTTCAACATGATTTGATACCTTCGACACATATCCAACATGAGGCACATACTTGCAACATGGAGCTTCACAAATGCAAACACAGTCTAGTCATCAAAGTATACCTCTAGGGACTTATGAATGAATTCTTTGAACACCACAATCACTACCCGAGAAATGATTGTAGGCATGTTCTTCAATGCAAATGGCATAACTCTATATTGAAAGCAACCCCACTCAGTTACGAAGGTTGTTTTGCTTCTATCTTACGGTGTGATATTTGTTTGATGATAACCCAAAAACCCATCAGTAAACGAGTACACCTCTTATTGGACAACATTTTCTAAGACTTTGTCAGTAAACGGTGTCGAAAACGGATCATGCACATAAACGTCATTCAGCTTCCGCAAATCTACGCATATGCAGATCTCTCCCTTCCGTTTCTTTTCTTGGACCACCATTGGACTGACCCAATTTGATTCCTTCACACGCTCAATAATACCAACTTCCAGCACCTTATCTAGTTCTAAGCGCACCTTCTCCTTATGCTTTGGATTTAGTCGATAAGGTCGCTGTTTAATAGGCTTCGCATCCAATTTCATTGTAATCTTCATAATGCCTAAATCTCCAACAATCCTTTTGAAATCTAAAAACTTCATTGAAAATAAGTCTTGGTGCTTGCACAATAGCTCAGCTACCTTATCAATCATATCTTCATCCCAATAGTCTCCTAACTTTGTAAACTTAGGTTCTTCTTCAAATCCAATGATTATCTATCGAGTTTCAAAGGCTCTGATATATCTGGATTTGCCACCTTCGATCCTTCAACTTCGTGTTGTCCTTAAATTTCTTGAATGGTGAAATTCGGGGGATCATCCTCTTCTTCAGTCGTCACATTATAAAATTATAGTGCATGGTGCAGTTGTGTACCCCAATCTGGTGGAGTCCATTTTGTCGGTTCCTTCGGTGTTCTGAATATAGTTTCTTTAATTTCTTGTAGCGCCTCATCAATAATCTCAAACCCATCCTCAAAGATAAATTTTAATAGAAAACTCTCCATTAAAACGTCCCATTTAGTCGTTCCATGGCGAAGCTCCATCTCCAAATACTAGTTCATTGGGATTGTATCTAGTATATGACAGAAAATATGCACCCATTTTTGCTGTGATTCTGTCCCCCAAGCCTTAGTCCATCGTGCTAAATGATCACATGGATCATCCTTCCCACTGTATTTTTATGTCATCCTGGTATTAGTGTACCCAAACCTAACTTCATCATTCTTCTCTATTCTCTCCATCCAGCAAATCTTTCCTTCTGTGTACCCCACCAACAAGAAGGCGTAGTGCACAACACTAATTCCAGTGTCTGGAATTGGTGTTATTTTGGCACTTCTCTTTCAAATTCATCCAGAAACAGTTCCACATATGTCAAAACATCATAGTGTGGAAGATTCCTTACTCAGTTGAGACACACCTCAACAACTTGGTCATCATATTACAATAGAGTGTGGATATTTCATGCAGCATGTTCTGCCAATGTTCAAGCTCTTCATCTGAATCTGAGGCACATGAGCTATCCCTGTCCCACACAATTCGTCCATCAGTTGTAGGATTGATCCAATTCTCATCTCGCATTGTTATCTTATATATCTGATCTAGATCATCGTCGCTTTCTACATAGTCACACATAGGTTCATTATAACATGCTCCTTCTGTAGGGTCTAATGGCACTACAACCCTGAGTGACCTCTTCTCAAATGACATCTTCCGCTTCTCCAAATTGATCACCCCATTCAGATCAATAGCGCAGTCAATCCTAGCAGTGTAGGGTATGGGTTACTATCATCCACTATTTCAATAACCTCAAAGTCAGCCAGCACACTTGCACCTTTAATTTCCACCATTATACCATATAAGTGCCCCATGGAATAATCTTTTGTTGATTTTCCATGCGCAATTGAATAGGATACCATTGCAACGCAGGTCTCCCCATCCTTCCCAATGTCTGCTTAGGAAAGACATTCACATCAGACCCTAGGTCTAAGATTACTTGGTCCATTTCATAGTCACCTATTTGATTCCGAGGATATGCGATTTGGAAATAAGAGCGGGGGTTATTTGAGAAAGACTGATGCTTCCACAAAAAGATTATGCGAGGATGTGCACCTCATCTCACGCCTTGTTCGTGTCTTATGCTTACCAATCTTTCTTATGGTGCGTTGTTCAGTAGGAGTATTTTCCTTATTAGCGCATTTGTCTATTAAGTCTTACAAGCCTTCGATTGCTTTCTACTTGTGTAATAACTTCATACAAGTCTTCAGAAAGGTAGCTAGTGTTGAAGGATCTACTTCTTATGTCACATTATTTTTTGGCATTTTCTCCTAACTTCTTGAGGTGGAGGCCTCAACGAAGTTCTTATTTGCTTCCAAGAAAGTTTCTTTAGCGTGATTCAGATCAAAGTTGACATCCTTCTCGATTGCCTTGCATACCCATCTGTCTTCCTCAGGCAACTTACATTTATATGCGCCAGTCATCATACCACTTCTAAACATAATATTGACACTCTGATCCTCTTCATGTGTCTCATCCCTCATCATCTGAATGTTCTGCATACGCTGCTAGGGCTGCACCTTCTTCTCTTGTATCTTTGCCATAAGAACCAGGCATTCCTCTATGACATGGCCAAACCATCGACAATACTGACATGAGCGATGCGTGGGATTTGTACAATCCCATGCGAAGTTCCCTGCTTTGCCACAGTTATAGCAAATTACCTGCCCACGCCCCCGTCCTGGTCCAGTGCCTCTTCCCCTACCTCAGACTTGGAATCCTCTACCCGTTGCTCCCCTTCCTTGATCCCGAGGCCAATTTTCTACCTGCATTCTGTAGGTATGGGTCCTGTACATCATCAGCTCATAAATTCTATAATGGCATTCATCGTTCCCTACAAACTTACAGAAATTACAAAATAACTGTTGAGGGGTCTGTATAAACTTCTACAATAGATGGTAGTTATTAGTAGCATCATGTCCTGTAACCTAACAAATACCGCACCACAACGCAGCTCTCACACTCATCCCAACATTATTCTCAAGCTTTAGGGGTATAGGCCCTCCCCTATAATATAATTATTAAAGTCTAGTTAATGGTCGTTATCATGTCCATGGCTCTTGCATTTCAGACACTAAATTTCAACGTGCACCTCCAACTGAGCTTCCCTTCCTTTCTTCAAGCTCCACAATTCCAAGTGTAATATTTCCAGCTGCGAATGAATCTATTGCTCTCCAAGGTTCGTATCCTGAATAGGTGATGCATCTAGCCTCATCATGATCTCCAAGGCTTCCTCTTGCGTTGCTATTTTCTGTTGTGACGAAGGTATTCTTAAATGTGGCAAGAGAGATGCTATAAACCAGTCGTGATGTTGGGTATATGATATTTGCATATTAGCCTTCATGATCAGGAATTTTAACCTCTGATCAAAGTCCTAAGGTGCCTCATTGACCTTCTGTCGGATTTCCTTAAATTCAATCACGGACTGTGCCTTTGACTTAGGCTTACTGAGCTCCTTGTTTAGGGCTAGTTGGGTATTTGCCAACGACGCATTGGGGTTATCAGTGGAATACTTGACATACCATGTTAACGCGCGGTCCTATATGGATGTAACCAACTATGCTTTCTTAATAGTATCGTCCATAATCTGTTGTGGTGTCGAAACAACATATGTGACAAATCAAAACTATTATGGATATTCGATCTCTGTTCCTTTAAAAATCGGCATCTTCATCGCATTTGTCAGGTTGAATGGCAAGGGTGGAGGTGGAGGTATAAGCAAAGGTTTATGAGGTCCTGGAGGTGGAGGTGGAGTGGATGGATGAGGTATCCTTAGAATAGCCTACATTATTAACTGAACTGCGCTTCGCGGCGTAGTCAACACTACCCCTTCATTGTCACTTGAAGGGGGTTCAATGAGTAGACTATATTTTAGGCTATATCCTATGTTCCTTCTAAAGAATCTCCCACTTCACATAGCCCCAAACATTAAGGTAACTACATAACCCACTTTTCACATAATAACATTTTAATCAAAGTCTTCAGTGAGCTCAAATACTTACCTCCGCGATCTTTTAAATATCCTTCGCTCCGCTTCGCTATAGCCGATATTTCTATTGATCGCGAAATAAGTCACAAACTACCCACCGCGTGATCAACCCAGTGATCTACAACCCTGTGATATTGCTTCCTGGTGCTTCGAGACGTTGCACCAGTTCAGGAGTCCACACTATAGGGCCTTCGAGCCTCCACGTCCCTTGTCTATCAGCTAATTTAGACAACCACTCATATAGTTCTTTAGGGAAGAAACAAAATAATGCATTGCTCTCATCTGTATACAAAAATATCTACAACCACTTCTACTTGGATAATTTAGGGCTCCTGTTCTCTTGAGTCGCGAATGGATGCAAGTTTTGATCAATCCACTTATCAAGCTCTTTCTTCGTAAGAAACCATTTATCAAACATCTCTCAGATAGATCCCGGTCCCAACAATGGAACCATTTGTTGGCTTAAGGGGGCTTGACCCAGGTTCAAAGTTGTTCCTGCCAACAAACAAAACCCTAATTGCTGGCCCTTTCAGCAACAACCTGTGTGGCACAGGTCGCAGTCTCACCCGAAGTAGTATTGGGGGATGCTAGAACCAGGTTTCTGCATCCAGGGACATGTGATATGTGGTTCTCTAACTTCTATAGATCAGATCTTCCTTCGTTCAGATCGATAGTCTTCTAGGTCTCACTACTGCAACTCTATGAAAATGGATTCTATACCTTCACAAAGGTCTAAAATTAGTCTTTGCAGAATTTAAACAGATAATTTATCCACGTTTGCGCATTAATTAACAACCCTAGATCTGGCTTCATGTAGATCTATCCAATTCATCAGAAAACATAGTAGAAATAACTCTTATCTTCGTGAAACTAGATAATTACTTAGATCATGCATAAATAAGACACATTTAATGGTTCTGAGCATCATTCATTCATTATTCTATAGAAAACACATCATAAGTGAAAAATCACAACATAACAGGATCAACATAAATGCTTAGATGACACATTACTTCTTCAAAATCTGTCTTTATTGATCTTCAATGTTTAGATTATAGACTCTTCTACCCTGCGCACTTAGCTGCAGGGGTTTGCGCACTCAGTTGTGGACTTGCCAAGGCCTCTTGCGCACTCATCTGCAGGAGCCTTCCCCTTCTCGCCAAAGTACAGGAAGCAGAGCCTTCCTACCTTAGCACTTGCCCAAAACAAAAAACAAAAAACCATTCAAAGTTCACAATTCTTCATCATAGGTTCTCCCTAAGACTCACTATGACCCAACTATTTATAGCTTTTTTCCATACAATACCATGGTCTGCAGAACATGGGAGAATCTTAAAATTGACCCAAACAAGGTTCTAAGACCCCTTTGACTCCTATCTACCTGCACGCTCTGCATCCACATTTCCCGGAGACTTTACATCTTTTACAAAAATCTATACAAAAATTGGGTTAACTAACCCCAAAAATTGACCCTAGGGACCCTATTCGAACAACTAGGGCCTAGGAGCCAAGAAATTTCTTCATGGTGGAGGTGCATAAGTCCAATGGAATCCATTCTTGTTTAGGGCCTAATGCTCTAGTGTGGATTGCTATAAAGGTTGAGGAAACCCAAATTGGTTTGCTTTTGAGTTCCACATTCATGCTTGGAATATGGCACGAGGGTGATTGGCTAAAAGAAATATTTGGTCAATGCAATCTATGGTCAAGTGGTTCATGGAAGTCCCATACCTGGCTAGATTTTGCACTCATTAGTAAGAGCCTCTTCTCATTGGTATTTTATGTGTAAATGTACTAGTTCATATGTTGTTTTTATGGTTTTCATGTCCTTGTTATTTATGTTGGTTATATGTTGGTTATGCGTATGTTTTATAACAATTATGATGTGTGGCTATCATCATGTTTCATCATGTTTTGTTTATTAAATGAGTGTACAAGGAATACATGACCTAAGAGATGATAATTCAACTATTGTGATAAGGCATCAATGCTTCCTTACAAATCTCAGGCAAGTATGAGACCCCTATGCTCATATATGTTTTTAAGACCTGTAGATTGTATATTTGTCACATGTTCGACAAAATGCATGTCATGGATAGTAGTGGTAAGATCAAGTACTTGTTCAATTGTTTACATTAGTACCTTTTTTTTAATTTTATTTATCATTTCTTGGAGTTTCATGAAGTTCTGGGTAGTGGCCTGGTACCTCGCCCTAAAAAAGTGGTGAAGAATCTGAGGTCGTTGACACAAAAAGGTCTGAAAAAGTCTACAATTGCTAGCATGCCTTGTTGTGGGAGCGACTGGAAGGCACCAGTCGTATGCATGGCTTGTTATGGGAGTAGTTGATGGTCCAAATCATTGAAATGTCAAGTTGCCTCAGGGTTTGGTCCCCTGGAGGCGTTGGTTGGCTCCTAAATATTTTGTAGCATGTGTAGACGATCATAATTTTTGTGTTTTTATTGGTTCCACTTCCTAAACTATATGTGAGGATTTGAATCACATGATAGTAGCCTCTCCTCACATGTTTGCCATAGTGGACTAGTTAACTTCAGTAAATGTGGGAGGAGGGTGTTACACCCTTGTTAGATCAACCACAAAACTTGATCCCAATAGTGTTGAGAGAATTGAACATGTGACCTCTCAATAGTAGAGGAGAGATAACCCTTGGGACTAAATTCAAGGTATGTTCACTTTTTATCTTCTGTCTTTTGATTTTGGTTTTTCCTTGGGGTGGGTTTGGGTGGTGTGGTCAAAATGAGTTGATAGAATTGTAAACAACCTTTGAAAAAGGGTTAACCAAAGTCAAGTCCATTGTTTTTTTTAATATATAAAACATTCAGCTAAATATCTAGTTTGGGAATGATATTTACTAACTGGGTAGCTAAAAAAATAGTGTAGAGAAGAGATTGAAAGCAAAAGATAAAACATACCAAAAACATTTTGATGCCTTTCTCATTTCCGTCAGCTAAAATTTTTTTTGCATTTACTTATGCCAGGGTCAATGATGGAAGGACCTCCAAGTAGATGCCAACTATGAAACATTAGTTCATTGATGTGACGATGCCATATCAAATATATAGATCGATAAGTATTATTATCAATTTCCAAAAAACACCACCTTGAATTCTTCCTTCCTGTGATTCCTCCTCTTCACCCTCTTCTTTTCCTCTCTCCATAACTATAATCATGAATCCGCCCAGCCACAAAAAAATAAATAAATAAATAAAAATCTTATTTTTTCCATATATCATCACAATTCAAACCCTACACTATATTATGATTTCTTCCTTTCTTTTCATTCATTTTCATTAATTAATTGCCACATCTCTTAATTTCAAGTACAAACTTTATCGTGCACCTTCATCCTCTTACTCAAGTTGGAACATGGGTCTCTTTTCACAAGTTTTGCAAATAAAATGCCAGGAATTTAGAATGTGAGCTACCATTAAATTTTTATTTTTTTCTAATTATGTTATATTATATAATAGGCGAGGTGGGTATTTATCTTTTAATAAAAAAGAATTATTTAAATATGAAATGGAAATTTTGTCTCTATAATATTAAGTTTATTTTGGGAGATTAAAAAGGGCAAATTTTATTCTCCTCACTCATATTCAATTCTTGCTTACAATATATTAGTTCTTCATGAATTTACTATTGATTACATTTTTTGTGAATCAACCATTGATTGAGGTTGGCAAGTTATCAATGATTTCATTCTCACCTTTGGATTGGAGGGTGATACAAAAAGTTACATGTAGATATTGAATATTGATAATGGAGGGTGATACCAATAGTTACATTATTGATAATGAAGATGGAAAGAGGCACTAATATCCTTGAAAACTCAATGGAACCTACCTCAAAACCTTGTAGGGTTCCATCCATAAATTTCACAAGGCTTATGGATTATGAAGAAAATAAAGGAAGTCAATGATTTCAAGGGAGAAGCAGAGCCACGACAACTCTAAATATCACTTGGATTCTTGTTAGGTGTTTTCTATAACCAAGCTCAAAGGATTTATGTCATGTTCTATGTGATTTTCACAATAAGTCAACCTCATAGACCCACTTCAAAGGAAGATTATCCTACATCAATTAAAAATCTTTCAATGATGGAAATCGGCATGTGTATTTTGATGATGGTGGTATCCATGGGTTTTCTGTGTATCCTATTGAGGGTGGCGGGCATGTGCCTTAAGTTGATGGAAACATGCACATGTATTGTGTTGATGGCACTGACCTTATGTATTTTATTGATATTACATCGAAGTATATGTTGATGGTAGTGATCACTTCGTATGGGACTGGATCATTTACTCATGGTGGTTCCTAGTGGCTTTACTTTCATTGAAATGTACATTATTGTACACAATTAAAATGACTAACATAAACCACTGATTGATATTATTGTAAGACTCGTTAGATAGTCATTTTTTGGTTCTTAGACTAAATTAGTCATTCATGATAGTCATTTTTATTTTTATTACCTATTAGCTAGTCGTATATTATATCCCAAGGCTAAATTAGTCATTTATATTAGTCATTTTTAGTTGGGTCACTGTTATGAAACCAACTCACAAAAAGATAGAAAAGATAGTTGAACGCCATAGAATCTAGCCTCTTCGAGGGGGCAACCTCCTTTACATTACACAAATGAACAATTCTTGGATGATACAAATGAAAATACCTCCTTTCTATATATAGGAGTCTAAGGGGTCATAATATAATCAAAGTCGACATAACAATAATAATGTAAGGGCATAATAATAACAATAGTGGGTTTCTATGGGGCACAATAGTAACGATATGGGGACTACATGGGTACAACAATATAATAAGGGGGTTGTACTAATAACAATAAGGGGTTACACTAGTAGTATAGGGGCCTAACATGCCCCTCTCCTTCAAAAAGTGTTGTCCTCAACGCTTGAGTAGTTTTTGATGCTTCTGTATAAAAATTTTATCCTTCCATGTGGAATCTTCAGCGGGTAAGTTCTTTCACTTGATGAGATACTCTAAAAAATTTGATTGATTTCCTAGCTGTCGAGTTCTTGTTGCTATGACTGCTCCAAGTTCTAATATGATTTTTCCTTCCTCTTCAAGTTCTGGCAATATTGTTTGAATTGGGATATTTTGCAACTTTTGAATGAGTGGCCACACTTCTTTGTCCTTCTTCCATTCATCCCTTGCTTCGTTTATCCAATTTGGTTGGATAGTAGAAATAGCACAAAACAATGCTTCCACATCCTCATCCTTTCTTGAGAGTGCATCTGCAACAAAAAATTTCTTCCCTTTTCTGTAGATGATGTCAAAGTCATAACCCAACATATTTGTGACCCATTTTTTATGTTCTTCTAATGATAATATTTGTTCTAAAATGTATTTAAGACTATTATGATCCATTTTTACCTTGAAGTGTCTTCCCATTGGGTAAGGTCGTCATTTCTTAAGTGTGTGTAGTATTTCCAACATTTCCTTCTCATAGCTTGCTTGAGATGTAACCATAAAAATACCCAATCACCTACATCAAAACAATTTTTCACTGTGATGTTGATCTACCTGTTTTTTCATTCAATTCTGCACCAAAGTGGCGTTATCCTTTAAAAGTTGGAGAACTTTTAGTTGATGCTCGATGTGATCTTTCACTGCTTGAGCCTTTTTCTTCTTGATATTTCCTTCTATCTTGAGAGTTTGAGGAGTGGTAATTTCTTCCAATGCTTTACAAGATATGGTCGGGTTCATTTCTTGATGCTAGATGTGATCTTTCACTTCTTGAACATTTTTCTTCTTGATATGTCCTTCTATCTTGATACCTTGAGGAGTAGTAATTCCAGCCAATGCATTACAAGATATGGTTGGATTCATTTCTTCTTTCTCGGTGTGATCTTTCACTTCTTGAACCTTTTTCTTCTTCATATGTCCTTCTATCTTGAGAGTTTGAGTGGTAATTCTTGCCAATGCTTTACAATATATGGTCGGATTCACTTCTTCTTTCTCTGGGGTTGGGTCTTGGTGTATATCCTCTTCTTTTGATGTTTCTTGATCCTTTTCTTCCTCTTCTTCATACTCTATGTAAAATAATTTCTTCTTAGCACACTCATGACCTCTAGTGCATTTTATATCACAATTGTAACAAAGCCCTTTTTCTCTTTTTTCTTCCAATTGTTGTGGTGTAAGCCTTGTAGGTTGTGGAAGGCTAGGAGAATAAACACTTCCATAATTATAGTCATGAGTGGTGGGATTCCTTGTTTTCATAATTTTGCTTTCAATTTTTCTTGCCAACTTGAATGCCTCCTCCAATGAATCAGGTTCCCAAAAACGAACCTCATGTTGAACGTTATCCTTTAAAGTCCCTATGAAGACATCAATCCTTTGCTTCTTTGGAATATAATTTACCCTTCTATTCAATTTTTGAAAGTCTTCAATGTGCTCTTCCATTGAACCCTTTTGTTTGAGATTTATCAATTGGCTAAAGAAGAAGTTTCTCTTTGTATCCTCATAATGTGCTATCATTTCCTCCGTGAAAATTGACCACGTGACAAGTGGTTTACGAGAACAAAACCCTTTATACCATAAAAATTGATTTGGTTCTAAATAATTAGATGCAATACATACCTTTTGTAACAATGGTACACCATGTAGATCAAAATATTTCTCCATTTGTACTATCCAATTTACCGGATCCTTGCCATCAAACTTCCTCATCTCGCTTTTTCTTGATTTTTGGAGCTTGATCTTGAAATGACTGTAACTCTGTAATTTTGGATCTTCTAGTTTTGAAATCATGACCTGCAGTATCCCTTTGTGTCCTCTTTCCAATGCCACAAGTCTGATCCAAATTGGATTCTCCAAGGAAGAGTTATGCCAAATCTCCCACAGTGACCTGATTATAGACTAGTTCACTAGAGCGAATTTGTATGATGTGACACGTGCCACTGTTTCGATATTTGGATCTAAAAAATGTACACAAGAAACTACAGTCCATCCTATTTCTGTAACTTCTTACGAAATTTCAATCCGATGCTCAGAGAGAAAGTTATGACGATTTTCCCCAGGTCACCTGTTTGGAATGTAATTCGGGAGTCTGCAAAAACCCTAACTTCCTCAGACTATATCTCTGAAAATATAGCGAGACAAGATCTGAAATTCGAAGCCAAGGTTCAGACCAATTTTGTCTCAAATGGGTTTTTTTCTTAGCTTCTGAAACTTCGTAGTGAAATAGTTATAGCGAAAATCCCACGATGACTTGTTTGGAGCAGCGAAACCCTAGAATCCACAGCTCTGATACCAAATGTTATGAAACCAGCTCACAAAAAGATAGAAAAGATAGTTGACCACCTTATAATCCAGCCTTTTCGAGGGGGCTTTACATTACACAAATGAACAATTCATGGATGATACAAATGAAAATACCTCATTTCTATATATAGGAGTCTAAGGGGTCATAATATAATTAGAGCCGACATAACAATAATAATATAAGGGCATAATAATAACAATAGTGGGCTTCTATGGGGCACAAAAGTAACAATATGGAGACTACATGGGTACAACAATATAATAAGGGGGTTGTACTAATAACAATAAGGGGTTACGCTAGTAGTATAGGGACCTAACAGTGACTTAATATTACTCATTTTTGGTAGTATTTCACTTGGAAAATATGTGGTGACTAACATTGTTAATCACCTAGTCACTAATTTCTCATTTTCTACTAGTGATTTCAGGTTCACTATAAAACCCCAACCTCTTAATACTAAGGGTATGTCAATTTTAATAACCTTGAAGTGATAATCCTTTTAGGGTTGTTGATGAATTCTAGAAATCCTATTCTTTTGATGTTTAGGATTTTGGTATTGTTATGATAGAAACCCTAGTTATTTAAGTTTTTTTGTTAATGTCTAAGTTATATATTGAAACCTATATATTTAGGGTTTGGTGAATTAGGGTTTGTAAAAGAACCCTTTTAATAGTTATAGTAAGATCCTAGGAGTGAAGCCCTAGGTGTATGTTCATATATTTGATAGAAACCGGGCCCGGTGAAAATTGTTGTATATCTAAGTTTGATGTATTGATGTTTGTGTTTTGGGTTTACATAGTAGGTATGGATATTAATATGAGATGTTAGTACATGATAATGAAACCCTAGATATGTATATGCAGGTATCGTGAAAATTGCTGAAATATAAGTCTCTAATATTATAGGGAATGGTGTTTTTTTATTAGTGATATGATTTATTTTTTATTATAAAATATAGCGTTTGCGACAAAACCTATGACCAGGTGCTCAAAATTAGGCTCAAACTCAAAGTGGATGAATGTCGATAAACCTAGCTTCAGATCGAAGTTCTCGTAATCTTAATTCCAATGGTGCGAACGTCACTCGAATCCGAGCTCATATGAAGAATTTAGAGCAAGTCAAAGTTCAGGTTTGATTAGGACATATGGCAGGAGAAGATGATGTGGCATGACTCTTCAACGAATGGGATTGTATAAATAGAGTGAGGCTCTAAGTTGTAAAGATAGTCGATGATAGAGTAAGTAGCAAAGGAATGGTTCGAGCTTAGAGTAGGAGTCTAAGTGTATTGGGTCATAGTAGCAGGAGGAGGCTCTGCAACTGAGTGCGCAGAGGCCTAGTAGAGTATGTAGTTGAGTGCGTGGAACCTTGTAGATGAGTGCACAAGGCGGTGTCGAGTCTGTAAGTGGGATTGAAGATTAATAAAGAGAAGTTGATTCTTAATTTTGTGTATTTGTTGTGCATTATCTTCTTTATGTTTTTATTATTTTATGTATCGCGCGCACTGATATGATTGTTGAATATGCTATAATAACCATAAATATTACACACATAAGTTAAGTAATCGGTTAATTAGCAAGGAACTTGGGTATTATACGGATTGCGCCCCGAGCAGGGCTGCGTGGAAACCACACCGCAGGTTGCGAAGGGATCGCAAGTGCACGTAGTGACAGGTCAGACCGCGGACCTCTAGAAGCCCATCAGACATCCCAAGGGTGCAAAAACCTGGTTCTAGGACCCTCCCATACTACTTCGGGTGAGACCTCAGTCTGCAATCCACGGACTATTGCCGAAAAGGCCAATAGTACTAGGATTTGTTTAGCTAAATCAGCTCTGAACCTGGGTCAGGCCCATACAAGCCAACATTTTGGATGAGCAACATTGGTCCATGGACCTATGGTGCTCCCAGTTTTCCCAAAAAAAGTTGTTTAGGACCTCAAAATGGCTCCAAAAGTTCAGGACCCTAAAAAATGCCAAAAATAGTAAATTGTGCTACAATTAAGGAAACTGAAAAACTAAAAGAGATAGTTGTGGGGGGTCCAAGTGGGATAGATGGGTGGCCACCAACATCCACCTGGATCAGGTATATATATCCCTTCTAATATTAGTAAGAATTTGGACCAACTAGGCATTACTTATGCATATACCTTTGACTGTAAAGTGAAAATCACTATGTGAGGCTCAGGTGGAATAGCTTGAAAGAGCTTGTATATGTGTTCATATATATTATGCATCAGAGGCCTTGGGAAATGACCACGTTACATATGTATTAATAATTGTCAATGTGGAAGGGTTGGAAACCATAAGACCCTAAAGGAAAAGGTTTTTATCTTTAACCAACCATATGAGAGTGTGGTGATCAAACATGAAAGTGAAGGAGATTAGAGTCATTGATGGACACAGGGAATTTCAGCCATTATATGAACCTTAGAGGTTTGGGACCTTGGAGGTTTTGTAGGACTCTCATGGAGGAACTCTCTAGATTTAAATCCCAATATTATGTGACATGCGGGCTGGATAATCTCAAGCAGGGTGTATGTTCGTAGATAACAAATTGACCAAGACTTTGGAAAAATGATGAAATTAACCCATTTTACCAAATTAGTTTATAACAGAGAAAACTTGGTTTTGCAAGGGGTTTGACCCTTGGTGGGACCTGGGTTAACATGACACATAACATGGAAGGAGGGTGACATGTTTCCCTCGTGACGACACACATGGAATCCAAATTCAACCATTTGGAAAGTTCAAATGGGCTAAAAATAGGTGACACATGGAACTCTCATAGGAGGCCATGTGGAGGGTATGACATCAGCAGAGGTCACCCCAGTGAAATAGATTGATGATTTCACCCTGACATTATATAGAGGATCCAACACTGAAATAACTTTGATTTATGTCCCAAGACAAAAGAATTTTCCATCAATTAACATGAAGGGATTCTCTATCTATTTCCCTAGACCCTAGAAGTTTTCATTGGAGGTGCAAAAAGAAACTCTCGAGATTTTATCCTTGGGAGTACATGGCATGCTAGCTTAGTAAAATAGGATCCGATGTCATGTGTGTGTGTGTGTGTGTCTATATATATATATATATCTATATACATGTAGGTGTATAGGTGGTGTATAGGTAAACTCCTTGTCACCCAGGCATTCTTATATGGAGGCGATGGGGAAGACTCCTATGATTTTATCCCCAGGACTGTGTGGCAAGTGACAACCTCGCTTGTTAGCAATGACCGCACCATATGGCATAAACATATAGTTATAACTACCCAAATGGGGGGATATCTTATTATATTTAATTTACACATGGGTGTTCCATGTAAACCTGAAGGCTTCGTGTAAAAGAATCTTGGAGTTTTTTGTGAGGGCTTCCAAGGAAACTCCTAGGATTTTGTCCCCAAGATGATGTGGCAATGAGGAACCCACTAGGTGGTAATGTGTGCAAGAAAGGGATTTAATTAAATAAATATGTGTGTGTGTATTTCAAAATGAGGGGAGCTCATGTATAATGAAGTGGCATAGGCCACGGTGTCATCTGCTAACAGAAATTCCACACATACCTTGGAAAGGTGACATGGCTAGGACTTGTATAGCCACATGGTGACTGTTATACTCCTATAGTTATAGGTGTCATATTTCATGATTGAATGGTTGAAATCTATAATATGTTCATCCTTTCCTTGCTGTAAAGGTTTCCATATTATGAAAAAATCAAAAAATCAAAAAATGTAAAGAGGGTATACCCTAAAAGAAAAATCAAAGGGTGAAAAAATAAATGGTCAAAAGAAAAAATGAAAAATGAACCCCAAATAAAAAATACCAGGAAAGTGTGCAAGTCCAAATGCCACTACTATTTCATTTTTGAAAAATAAAGCATTGTGTGCAGCTTGTTAACTTCATGCCACAATTAATGAATGGCCAAACAGCTTAATCTTGGCCGATTCATGTTTCAATTTCATGTTTTAGATAGAGAATAAAAATCTGTCCAAATTGTTTAATCTTGGCAGATGAGTAGATAGGTAGAGAAGCAAAGGAACTCAGCTATTTAATCTGAGCCCTTGGAAGAAATAAGTGTAGACTTAGATAGGCTTACAATGAAAAGAAAAGAAAAATTGATGAGGGTTTGCCTGTCCAAGTACACCCAAAAGAAAGAAGAAAAAATGTTAGGCAAAGTAAGCTGGGTAGGTAGATGAAGTTGCAGAATGAGACTTGTGATTGATTTTGTCTCTCAAAGTGTTAATTTTACCTCTATCACAAGTGCTATGGCAGATGTTAGTGTCAGTCTTTGCAGCCTTCCTCCAGTGATCAAACATGCTCTTACAAAGTGATTTTAAGGTGTCAAGGTCAAATTTTGTCATTTCAGTGAGTCTTCAAGCAAAATTTGGTCACTAGGCATTAGGTCTAGGGTTTTCTTTTACTCCTTTCAAAGTTGTCCAAATGTCAGTCCATGTCACCATTCAGCTGATTGCACCATCATTCAGAGGGTTGTCATCATCATGTCAGGGTCCAATGGGTCATTTTACACCTTGTTCATGCTTCAGTTGCGCCTAGGTAAAGTTCATTTCCCTCTCCTAGGGTTTTGAAGGTAATTTCTCTTGGATGATCAAATCATTAGAAAAACTTGTATCCAGATGTTCATACACCTTCCCCTATCCTTAATGTACCTTATTAAACACTTCCCATCACTGAGATCCCCCGAATTCCTCATTTTTGCACAAACCCTAGTTTCTTACTACAACTTGACAATTTTCTAGACTAGGCATGTGTTTTGCTCTTTTGGACCCCTTCCCCTCACTCAATCTTTGAAATTCCACTTTCCCCTACTTCCTAACATCCCTCCCTACTTCTCAAAATTTTCTCAAGAATTTAGAAGCCCCTTATCCCCTTCATTTCGACAAATCCCCTGTTCCACACAACGGGGTAGGTTTTATTCAAATGATGTTTCTGAGCAAGAAAATATGAATTTTGGAAAACTAAGAGAGGTTTTTGTCCATAATAGGCCAAGGAATAAAATCCTCCTTCAATTTTTACACAGGTGTCATGGTTTCAGAGAAATGTCAAAAATACAGTTGCCTCAAGAGAATTGATGCACCTCTGAAGTGACCTTGGGAAAATCAAGTTTTCTCCTAGCTTGGTTGGCCAAATGACTTTCTTGATGAGTAAACAGATAACTAGACACAAATAGATTTCCAATTAGCTATCATGAGCTCAATTTGGAGTTGAGGAAGACCTTCAAATGTTGACTGCAACAACACTCTGCCTTTAGGCAGCCTCATTTTGCACATTTTGACCAGTCTTGAGAGATTTGATTTTTGACAGGGCAAATAAGCTCCAAATTCAAAAATTCTAGTGGGGTTGGAAATTATACTCAATAATATTTCCAACGAGCTATTGTGCACCCAATTTGGACACCGGGAAGGCCCTTAAAACTGTTCTGTAAAAAGGCACTACGCATAGAAATTTTTAACACAGAATTTTCTGCCCTATGTGCCGCGCCACATGGCGCTCGCTTTTGCTAGGAGCCTTCAAATGACAAAAACTCAGCATTTTTGGAGTTGGCATGGAAAAATATGTTTTCCTACCAATGGCCAATAAATTTGGACAGGTTTTGAGCCCTCAAAAAGGTCAAAAACACTCAAAAAATGACCTTACTACCCCTATTTTGACACACTGGAAGCAGTGTTGGGAGAACTGAATTTTGGAGGGGTAAATGGAGGCCAAATTGAAAAATTCCACTTGGGTTGGAAAGTAGACAGGTGTAAATTTCCAAAAATAACACTTGGAGTGAATTTGGAAACTAGAAAGGCCTTCAAAAGTGGGTCCAAACAGGTGCTACGCAGAGAGAATCAGGGGTGGCGCATAGAGGAAATTTGGCCCAGTTTGACCAGGAATGCTCTGTTTTTCACCCAGATTTTGCTAGTTTGACTTTTTCACATGCTTAGTGTCAAATTTGTGATGTAATTTAATATAAATTGGTGGATCATGATGTAAATATGTCAAATTTTCACTTGTAGAGGTAGATTCATCATTTTAGAGGTTGTTTGAAACTGAATGAATCAGTTCCCTTGTTTTTAGAGGCATGTTGTTATCTTGCCTAGTTTCTAGTTCTCAATTTAGAATCAGTTGGATCAGCTCCTAAAATTGTGAGCTCGACCCCTAGAGGCTAGGATAAGTTGTTTTTTGCCTATATCTTATTTTTTTCAGTCATTAGCATGGTTGGACTTTTGAGAAAGCCTTGATCCTCATTGTACACTCATATCAGCATTTTGGCTAAGGAATTGAGACCAGTGGCAATTTGGGATCCATGTGGCAATTTGACTTGGTACAGTGCTTTCCTTTGTAATAGTGAATTTATTTAATTGATTGTATGCCATTATCTCTCTTATTTCTTCTCAGCTAAATCAAACAAGAGTGTAAGTAGAATCCATTGAAATTGCAGTGCTTTACTTGAGGTTTGCTTTAGTATTTGATGTTTTCAGCTGTTTGGAGAGGATCCATGAGTTTTATTGCCCTCTTTAGCTCCTCACATGTCTAATCCTTCCATCTCATTCAATTTTAAGTGCCAAAAACAATTGCCTACCTTGCTCCATTGAGATCTTTGCAAGACTGAGCCTCAATCCCCGCACCCAAAATCTACCTTTCCATCTGAGCCAAAAAAATATCATTTTATTCAATCTAACTTTTTCACATATATACCTAGCCTAAGATCAGTATTTATATAAGTCATATCAAGCCCTCATCGATCATAATTTGTTGATATTGACCCGGAGAGAGCCCTCTCCTGACCTGGTAGGGCTAGCTACCAGGCTGAGCGTGGTTTGATGTTGGCCCTGGATCCTACCTTTTCAGCCTGAGGTAAATCTAGGCACTAACAGTAGATATTTATTTGGAGCAGCTCAAGTGAGGCATGTCTAATATCCCATTCATATTCTTCCCTAAATCATTTACTAATCTCCCCCAAAGGTATCAAGATCTGCTTAATATCCTTAAAATCACTCATTCCATTTTTCATCAGATGCCTAAGTAAAACTCCATTTTTACTTAGGAAAATGGCCACATTTCTTGTATAAACCCCCTTTAGCCTAAGTGTTAAGTGTGAATCAGTATTATCACATCAATAAAACTTTTTCATTTCCATATTCAGATTCATATATGCTACTTCCACAACTTCTTATGATTCAGTTAGTTGATCCTTAATGAGTGCATTAGAACATTATCAACCATATTAACAGTAAACAGGTGCAGTAAAATAGAACAGATCATCACACATAAGCCACACACATGAACACCATGATATAAGGTGGAAAGCCAATGTGGGAGAAAACCACCTGCTGCAAGTCATCTCAATCTTCTTCTTAATAAGAAAATCCTTTTACAATATTTATGTACTGGTGCAGTCTTATACCAGTACGCAGGCTTCTACCTGCAGAGAGCTACAACCCTTTCTCGTTCTCCAGTCTCTCCTAGAAGGGAGCTACAACCCCCATAGTTCTTTTACTAGCCGATCCATTTACTAGTACGCAGGCTGCTACCTGCTACAATGCTCCAAAGTTTTCAACTACTACTGGAAGGGAGCTACTACCCCCTTAGCTCTCGTACTAGCTAAGATACTAGTACGTAGGTGACGGCCTACAATCTTCTCTCCTCTAGATACCATGTTTCATACATTTTTAGACTGGATATTCCTGAAGCACAACACATAATCTGAAAGGCCACGTTTCATCCAATTTTCATACTGGACCCATTAATATCATTGAAGCACATAATCAATCAATCTTTTGAATCACCCAAACACCAGATCAATACATATACAAGGATAATATATGTGTTAGCACCCAGATCTAGTCCATCAGATCACACAAATATGAGTCATTATGATCCTGATCCAATATTAGTTCTCATCCATCAATACTAAAGCTAAACACAATCAACCAAACAGGATATGCAGAATACTGACACCTTTAAACTGTCATCAGAACCCATCAACAACCAGAACCACCTGTGACTTCAAATATCATAGCTCAAATTGTATACGCTACTACAATGAACCAAACCTGCATATATACGCGCTTACACCAAAGCCAACCCACGTACAGATCTATAAATATTCAAACATGACTTGCATCGATTTCAAACTTAAGTTATACCCAGTTCAGATCATTTTCAATATACAGATCTAGAATAAGCATAATCAAATATATAGAGATAGTTCATTTCAAACCATTTGATCCCGATCTATCCTTAGATCTTGTTCTCCATCAACCGGTGAGATCCCTCTTTAGCTCAGATCCAGATCTGCACCATAACCCAATCACAGTATTCCAGATCTAACACTTTATCAGATATTCAATAATTCAGATGATGCTTTCCCAAATGATCTCCTTCCTCTTTTATAGCCTTAGTCCTTTCTCAATACCACGGTCCAAAACCATAGGATCAAAAAACTGTTGGACTAATACCATGAACCAACCATGAAAGTGCGTGAGATCAACACTTTTGGATGCAATACCACAGACCAAAACCACAGGATCAAAAACTGTCGGAATAATACCATGAACCAACCATGAAAGTGCGTGAGATCAACACTTTTGGATGCAATACCACAGGCCAAAACCATAGGATCAAAAACTGTCAGACTAATACCATGAGCCAACCATGAAAGTGCGTGAAATTTTTTCTCTACATGAAATAAACTTTTCTCTGCATAAAAGTGCGTGAACTTTTCTCTACATGAAATAAACTTTTCTCTGCATAAAAGTGCGTGAACTTTTCTCTACATGAAATAAAATTTTCTCTACATAAAAGTGCGTGAACTTTTCTCTACATGAAATAAACTTTTCTCTGCATAAAAGTGCGTGAACGTTTCTCTACATGGAATAAACTTTTCTCTGCATAAAAGTGCGTGAACTTTTCTCTACATGGAATAAACTTTTCTCTGCATAAAAGTGCGTGAACTTTTCTCTACATGAAGGAAACTTTGTTGCACTATAATTTATCAAATAAATTTGCTGCACTATAATTTATCATTTGTGTGATTTGCCGTCAAGGACAACACTTGTCTCATAATGCCAACAATCTCCCCCTTTGGACTTGTCATACTGAGAATTGTCATCTGATATCTCTTCCGTAGATTCATCTAGATATAAATAAGAGAGATGTTCTTTTATGAGTGGGTTGCCATCAAGTACAACACATGCATCATAATGCCAACAATCTCCCCCTTTGGACTTGATGGCAACAACACCAAATCACTCTCCCCCTTTGAAATCAAGGGCAAAGGGTGGACCAAGATATTCTCTTCCTTTGCTAAACATTCCGCTGTCCATACTCCCCTGAGTGCCTGCTGAAATTTCTAAATGAGCTCCCCCTTTGTATATGCCAAGGTGTACTTATCTGTCCATGCTCCCCCTGAGTACATGCTAAGTCTCTGCTCTGCTGAAGTGTGCTGTTCATGCTCCCCCTGTCTATAAGCAAGGTCTACAAAAAGATGTTTTACAAGAAGAACATGACTCTATCATAAATGACCTTCCTATCACCAAGGACTCATACATACATCCATTTCCCAACCAAGTGGGGATATACTAGAATTGACTCATCCACCCAACCAAGTGGGGATACATTAAAAGATAAAACAAGAACATTACATATTCATCCCAGACATAGTGGGGAAACCAATATAGGCCGTTACATGACCTTGACACCATAAAAGAGATACATGACATAGAGACAAAATATCTAAAGCAAGACTTATGAAAGTCACCAATAACTGATAGGAGCAACATCTGTCAAACACTTTTCATATCAGCAACCATGATCTCCTTCTGTTCTCCTTCTGCACCTGTTTTAACCAAAACAGCTTGTGTACACGAACCAAGAGCTTCTAAGGTAATGCCAACAATGCATTATTAGAAGTTAATCTGCTCCCCCTGAACCTATGCCAAATGGTCTCTCTCAGACCCATATCAGACTCTTCTCACCCAGAGTCTGGCCTACTGATTTTATTCAAACCAACATATACGCGACTGTATCCATAGAAACTTGCATATATACGCGGATACTCCTTATGAAACTCGCGTACAACCAATTCCAGATCACCAACCTGTAAATGTCTTGTAAGTCATCAACCTATAACAAGGTATGTCTGCATCAATTCATCCCTTTGAACAGAATTCTATCATCATATAGGTAAGAACTCATCATCATCATGTCTCCAACAATGCAACTTTGAATAATCATCCATGTATCTAGCCAACAATCCTCATCCATATATGTGCCAAGAACAATAGGAATCCTGCATCATAACTGTAATATATGATCTTTATGCATATGATGGCAACGGCATATGAGTGACTCATCATCAAGTAAAGAAGATGTGAATTAAAGCTTTGTACTTCTGAAGATCACCATGTAAGCATCATATATGCACCATCTAAGAATCAATTCACAAATACAATCTGAACATCAACTATGTAACCCCAAGAATCATATGAGATTTTATCATGGACAACTCATAACCACATCATAGCAAGATATATCATTTAGCCATATAAACATCATCATCAAGGACTATTAACCATAATGCCAACAATGCATTATTAAAGGCATATGCTCCCCCTCAACCTGTGCCATCTGTCAGATCTGATCATGCATATTAATAAGAAGTATCAAGACATCAGCAATATCAAGTTAGAACCAAAATACTTCTAACCATCATATCCACACATCATTAGCAAAATGCAACCATTATCAATTAGAGCAAAACTGATCCTTTTCTTGAATCTATCCCTACTGCCTTTCTTCAAACAATCATATACGCGACTGTGCAGTAACAAATTCGCGTATATATGCAACTTCCCTTTATCTAGCTTGTGTAGGAGATTGAAGTTTTACACTTCCGGCTCCCTCTGTTATGTCTGTATAATGTGTTGTGCCACCACTTTCTGACTGAACTTCCTTTTTCTTCCATATCTTCAAGTGTGATGATGTTTTCTCCTTTTGGTGTGATGTTCGTGCTTTTTTCCTGCATTCCTTTGCTATATGTCCAAGCTTGTTACATGCATAACATCTTACATGTTTCATATTCCTTTTGTAGCAATCAGCAGCTTTGTGACCAAACATATTGCAAGCAAAGCAATATCCATTAAAGTACCTTGACTGAGATGATCTGTTTGTTTGATGATCTTGAACCCTTCTTCTTCTACATCTGGCTGCAACATGTCCAAGGTTATGACATACATAACATTCAACATTATTCATAGGAGGAGTAAAAGAATTTCTTTGAAGAATTTCTTTCCTTGGTTTATGATGAGATTGACCTTTCATCTCTCTTATCTCCTTGTTGATCATTTTAGATTTTTCTTTAGAGTTCCTTGCCTCACCTTGTGAACTAGATTCACCTTCAATAGATTCATGAAAGCCAAGACCAGTTTTGATAGCAGGAGATCTTTGACTATTAAGAATATCATCCAAGACTTTAGTACTATCTTGAAAACGTAAGAGCTTATCCTTTTCTTCTAATTTACTTTTCAAGATATTTACCTCAACCTGAAGTTGTTCTTCTTTTTCTAGATATTGCTTCTTCATGTCTTCTTCAGCTTTCCTTTCTTCTTCCAACTAACGCTTTAGCATGAGAATCTCCTTTTCTTGTTCTTCATTCAGATCCTATTGCATTTGACGAATTCTGAAGGCACATTCTAGCTGAGATTTTAAGCTGATAACTTTGTTTCCCTGTTTTTCAATATCTTGGACTAGATCTTTATTCTGCTTCTTTGATTATTCAAGATCTTCCTTTAGAGAGCAGATCGTGGCTTCAAGACTTTCATAGTAACTGGATCTATCTCTGAGTTTCTTGATGGTTGTGTTCTTTTCATTGACTTCATTTCTTAGAGATGTTGCTTCAACCTGCAACTTTTGAAATTTCTCCTTGAATAACTCTCGTTGAGCCTTTTGTCTAGTAACAGCTTCTTTGAGGGCACCACTCTTTATGTTCAGAAGTCTTTCTTGTTCACTAATTTTGTTTGTCAGCCTGTTAAATTCTGCTTCTATTTGATATCCTTCTTCCTCACCCATAAGAGCACATTCAGTTGTTTCGTTATCACTTCCATATTTTCCAAATGGATGGATAGCTGGAACATCAGAGGATAGCAAATTCATACCTGATAGTTCATCTTCATTCTGAAATGATTCCGAATCTGAATCTGAATCTGAAGAGCTTCTTATACCTAATCCCCAATCGATTCTCCCACTATCATAGTTCTTTTGAGATGTCTTCTTCTTCTTAGGTGCTTTCTTCTTAAGCTTCTTTCCCATAGTTCCACAGATCTCCTTCAAGCAATCAAGCTTCTACCAAAGGACCTGCTCTGATACCAATTGTTGGAAATAATACTGAGAGGGGGGGGGGTGAATCAGTATTATCACATCAATAAAACTTTTTCATTTCCATATTCAGATTCATATATGCTACTTCCACAACTTCTTATGATTCAGTTAGTTGATCCTTAATGAGTGCATTAGAACATTATCAACCATATTAACAGTAAACAGGTGCAGTAAAATAGAACAGATCATCACACATAAGCCACACACATGAACACCATGATATAAGGTGGAAACCCAATGTGGGAGAAAACCACCTGCTGCAATTCATCTCAATCTTCTTCTTAATAAGAAAATCCTTTTACAATATTTATGTATTGGTGCAGTCTTATACCAGTACGCAGGCTTCTACCTGCAGAGAACTACAACCCTCTCTCGTTCTCCAGTCTCTCCTGGAAAGGAGCTACAACCCCCATAGTTCTTGTACTAGCCGATCCATTTACTAGTACGCAGGCTGCTACCTGCTACAATGCTCCAAAGTTTTCAACTACTACTGGAAGGGAGCTACTACCCCCTTAGCTCTTGTACTAGCTAAGATACTAGTACGTAGGTGCCGACCTACAATCTTCTCTCCTCCAGATACCACGTTTCATACATTTTCAGACTGGATATTCCTGAAGCACAACACATAATCTGAAAGGCCACGTTTCATCCAATTTTCATACTGGACCCATTAATATCATTGAAGCACATAATCAATCAATCTTCTGAATTACCCAAACACCAAATCAATACATACACAAGGATAATATATGTGTTAGCACCCAGATCTAGTCCATCAGATCACACAAATATGAGTCATTATGATCCTGATCCAATATTAGTTCTCATCCATCAATACTGAAGCTAAACACAATCAACCAAACAGGATATGCAGAATACTGACACCTTTAAACTATCATCAGAACCCATCAACAACCAGAACCACCTGTGACTTCAAATATCATAGCTCAAATTGTATACGCTACTACAATGAACCAAACCTGCATATATACGCGCTTACACCAAAGCCAACCCACGTACAGATCTATAAATATTCAAACATGAATTGCAGCGATTTCAAACTTAAGTTATACCCAGTTCAGATCATTTTCAATATACAGATCTAGAATAAGCATAATCAAATATATAGAGATAGTTCATTTCAAACCATTTGATCCCGATCTATCCTTAGATCTTGTTCTCCATCAACCGGTGAGATCCCTCTTTAGCTCAGATCCAGATCTACACCATAACCCAATCACAGTATTCCAGATCTAGCACTTTATCAGATATTCAATGATTCAGATGATGCTTTGCCAAATGATCTCCTTCCTCTTTTATAGCCTTAGTCCTTTCTCAATACCACGGTCCAAAACCATAGGATCAAAAAACTGTTGGACTAATACCATGAACCAACCATGAAAGTGCGTGAGATCAACACTTTTGGATGCAATACCACGAACCAAAACCATAGGATCAAAAACTATCGGACTAATACCATGAACCAACCATGAAAGTGCGTGAGATCAACACTTTTGGATGCAATACCACGGGCCAAAACCATAGGATCAAAAACTGTCAGACTAATACCATGAGCCAGCCATGAAAGTGCGTGAATTTTTTCTCTACATGAAATAAACTTTTCTCTGCATAAAAGTGCGTGAACTTTTCTCTACACGAAATAAACTTTTCTCTGCATAAAAGTGCGTGAACTTTTCTCTACATGAAATAAACTTTTCTCTGCATAAAAGTGCGTGAACTTTTCTCTACATGAAATAAAATTTTCTCTGCATAAAAGTGCGTGAACTTTTCTCTACATGAAATAAACTTTTCTCTGCATAAAAGTGCGTGAACTTTTCTCTACATGGAATAAACTTTTCTCTGCATAAAAGTGCGTGAACTTTTCTCTACATGGAATAAACTTTTCTCTGCATAAAAGTGCGTGAACTTTTCTCTACATGAAGGAAACTTTGTTGCACTATAATTTATCAAATAAATTTGCTGCACTATAATTTATCATTTGTGTGATTTGCCGTCAAGTACAACACTTGTCTCATAATGCCAACAATCTCCCCCTTTGGACTTGTCATACTGATAATTTTCATCTGATATCTCTTCTGTAGATTCATCTAGATATAAATAAGAGAGATGTTCTTTTATGAGTGGGTTGCCATCAAGTACAACACATGCATCATAATGCCAACATAATTGTCCCCTTCCCCATATTATATGTACATATAATAAAAATCCCCAATTGTTAATATCCTGCCCTGGTTTAATTATAAACCATAGCACCGTGCAAATCGGGAATTAATGGTTTGTCTGAAACCCATTAAGAACCCTCCCAACGCCATTCAAAGGATTAATTGACATTTGGTTAATTAATAACTTAACCCAAATCAACCCCGATAACCAATCAAATCTGCCCCGAAACCATTAAAAACGTGGTTTATAAGCCCGGGCCCATGCATTAACTCCTCGTCATGTTTCATTCGCGCTTGCCATCCGATCAATCGCTCCACCATTCGACGGTCCGCGATCATTTCGCGACCCCCGCCATTACCGAAAGTTAAGTCCCAGGGAACTGGTGGTTTTTGCACCGTACCCGGGACACGCGTCGTGCTCCCGCGTTGATCACTCCCTCTCCGCCGGAAACTGCCCTAGCTCAAAAGCGGTGCAGGCAAAAACAACTTACCACCTTCCCGCTGACCCTTTGTTGACGTCACCCGCCCGAAAAATCAATTTTTCCTGCCAAAATTCTTTTTGGCTAATAAAGGGTAAAAAAGGTCATTTTTTATGTTTTCGCTGCAAAAACAGTGCTCCAAGCATGCAATCTTTCGTGGTCGTGTTTCCAATGTTTCGACTACCTTCGACCAGAAAGGCCACAACGAGCTCCACAGCCTGCTATTCAACTTGCACAGTGCATTTTCTTCTTCCTTTTATTACAGTTCGAAACAGCGTTGAAGGATTCCCAGCCCGCAAAAGACAAAAATGGAGATTTACAGGGATTCTTACTGCCCCAGCCAGCAGAAACCTATAGACACAGAATTTGCCAAACTAAAAGCAGTGGAGACACGTTACAGCCTTATTTTTTTCCAGACAGTAGTGAGCAGGGTCGGTTCAACATTAAAGAATATGATTAAAGTCAAAGAGTATCAGAGGAGCATTAAAATATTATCAGTGGAGAATTAAAAGCAAATCAAATCAGAATTAAAGAGTATCAAAGCCGACAAAGAGAAGCAGGTCAGAAGTTAAAGAACAGTTAAGACAGAGAGTCGGCGCACAGCTACTTCAGACAGCTGCAGGTCGAACCCTAAAGAGCTAGCTTCCAGCACAGCATAAGTTAGCTGTTTTACTTTGCTTGTAAATTACTTTAGGTTAAACTTAGATATTATCTCAGAGCTTTAACGAGATATTTTGTACATATTTAGTAGTATAAATACCCCCTTCATCAGAGTTTTGAAGAGGTTGGGTATGTGTAGATTTATCTAGACTTTGTTGTAACTCTGAACCTTGGAATAAAAAGCTGTTGGGATCAAACTGTTTTCTAGCCTACTGGATGAAGAATTGATGTAGAGGACCTGTCACAGAATTCTTGAATCAACCCATGGATCAATAAGTACCCTTATATCTTGTGTTTTACAGTTTTCTTATCTGTTATGTCATCTATGTTTCATGATCTAAATGATAAAGAGAAAGATTAACTCAGAATTTTCTTAGCTGCACTCTGTTTTTAGTCTTTATCATTCTCTGTGTTTTCTTCAGAATTAGTATAAACAGTGAATTCTTAATTGCTCCTGTTTCCCCTGATTCTTTCACGTTGAGTATTTTCTAAGGAATTCTTAATTGCTCCTTAACAGTAATCATCCATTTTCCCTTTGTCAATATGATGAAGGATTCTTAACTGCCCTTCACCCATTTGAGTCCATTCCATCTGATTCCAACCTTTAAATTGTTCCATGTTTGACTACCTTGCTCTGTGATGCCATCCTTTGTTAGAAACCAAATCTAGGAAGCCTGTTTCTTTTGACTCCATCATGCCCAATGGACTGAACTCTTCAGTTTTACCTCACTGTTCTATTGAATCTCACCACCCAAACTCAAAACAAAACCCTTGTACTTCATAGCTAGCCTAAAAACCTTTGAAAAACAAAAATAAATCATAAATAGAGAACCCTCTCTGGATGCAGATTGGCTAGAATCTGTATCTAAAATATTGGTCTGTGGTTACCTCGGCCGTATTCCCTTTCTTACAACTTTTGGGAACAACCTGAGTGATAATAGTGACCACATGGTAGGTCAGGAGGACATGGAAAAAAACTATTAGGCCAATCTTTAACTAGCCATAACTTTTGATCTAGGAGCTAGATTGAGGCAAATTTTATATCACTGGAAATGTATCAATGAGAAAAATACAATGGAAATGTCTATTTTGGGTTTTGAAAAGTTTGAAAAAAGACCCCATTTCCATAACTGAACTTTGAAAGTTGGGTCAACATTGTAACTGCCTCCTTTTACTCTTAATGTGGTCTATGGGTGGTAAGGGGGCATGTTACAGAGTAGTATCAGAGCAAAGGTTCAACACTAGACCTTTGGAATAAATTGGTGCCCTATTATAAGATTAACAGAGTAGAAGGGCCTATGCTTAGACCTCTAGAGATGAGTGGAGCTCGAGCTTGGAGAGTAATAGATAAATGTGAATATGCTTGAGTGCTACTTATAACACTAATTTTGGATTTCATGTAGATGGAAATGATGCTTGAATTATTTTTCAATGTAATGGCATTTCATGTGTTTTTTATTAGGCATCTTGAAGATCTGGATAGTCAATGGCTACGACCATGAATGCTTATTGTTTCTATAATATTGGCATAATTGCTTACATTGTTTTGTGCATGATTGTTTATAGAGTACCAACACTACTGGTTAAGTGGTATATTCTTACACACTTCAAATGAATATGCCTGTGAATGTTCATATGACATGATGGATTTGGAAAATCCCTATGTGCCTTATATGTGTGTGTGTGTGAATCCCATGTTTTTCATATTATTTCTCAAAGAGCCTCAGTGGCTTGGAGGCATGGTATTATGTGACTCCATTAGAGAGTGAGGTGTTTTGATGATTTCTTACTTTTTCAAGTGGATGTTGAGGTGTAGCATTGTGATGCAATGGCTATGTATTGAATGAAGATTTTATGCATATCCATGTTTCATTTTTAAATGTGATAATTATAAATTACAATATGGAAGATACTAATGTGACATATGGATTTCTAACTGACCACCTTCATATTGCAGATGTCATGATTGTTGGCCTTGGCAAAAAGGTTAGATTTAATTATTCTAGCTAGCCTTATTAAGGAGGTTGAACTTAATGGCTATTTTTGACTTTAGCAAGAAGGATAAATATTTAAAAATTGATAATGTTGATTGATAGAGAAGGATGATATTTTAAAATTGTTAATGATGGTCTTAGTAAAATATTGATCTTCAAAACATTGCAATGGCATGATGGTTACCATGTTTATATAAACATATATGTATCTTTGAATTTCGAAACCAAGTTTATGTATATGTTTAATTGTGTCTAGGTTTGAGACATGTGAATACTGAGAATTTTGAAGATGTGTGGACAACTGCAGGGTATCTTGCTTCGCTTAGCATGGCAATATGGTAGATGGTTTATTATTTATTATATTTTATTAATGCACTAACAACTGAGTGTGTATGGAAGCATATAAAAAGAATCAGTGGAACCAAAATAAGGCATGGATAGTGCCATGGTACAACATGATATGGACCAATTCCATCAAGAGAAAAAAAGGGGGAAGCCCTTAGAATAAAAGGAACCTTCAAGGACTTGAAGGCTAAGCTTAAAATTTGTAAGGCAGAGAATTAAAGTGTTGGGTCCCTATAATACTAGTGATTACCCCATTACTATTGTATTTATACCCCTTATTTATATTGTTGTGCCCCTATTACCCCCATATTGTTATTTCTGTGCTCCATAGAATCCCTCTATTGTTATTTTTGTGGCTTTATATTATTATTGTTAGGTCGGCTGGATTATATTATGACTCCTTAGACTCCTATATATAGAAAGGAGGTTTTGTCATTTGAATCATCGAATAATTGTTCATTTATGTAATGTAAAGGAGGTTGCCCCCTCGAAGAGGCTGAATTCTAAGGCGGTGATCTATCTTTTCTATCTTTTCTTGAGCTAGTTTCATAACATTTGGTATGAGAGCTTTGGATTCTAGGGTTTCGCTGCTCCAAACAAGTCATCATGGCATTTTCGCTATAACTTTTTTTCTGTGGTGTTTCAGAAGTCGCAAAAAAAACCCATTTGATAAGAAATCGTGTTGAACCTTGGGGCCGAATTTCAGAGCTTTTTGCGTGATATTTGCAGAGATATGATCTGAGGAAGTTGGTCTTTTTGTAGACTCCTGAATTACATTCAAAACAGGTGACCTGGGGAAAATCGTCATAACTTTCTCTCTGGGAATCAGATTGAAATTTCATAAGAAGGTACAAAAAGAGGACGGACTTTAGTTTCTTGTATATCTTTTTCAGAACCAAAGATCAAAAATTGTACACGTGGCACTTCATACAAGTTCACTCTTCTGGAAAGGTCTATAATCAGGTCAGCTTGGGAGATTGTGCATAACTCTTTCTTGGAAAATCCAATTTGGATCAGACTGGTGGCATTGGAAAGAGGACACAGAGAGATACTACAGGTCACAAATTTAGAACTAGATGATTGGAAAGTACAGAGATACATCAGAGGAAATATCGAGCTCCTACAAAGTGAAAAAAGGTGTGTAGAATTTTTTAAATTTTTGCTTAAGCTTGGTTTGAAAATATATTTTGAAGGAATTCAAAGGGCATAGTAGAGCATTATTATCGGTAACTGATTCCCCGAGGAAAGAAAATGCAAACACCTAGTAAGGAACCTGAAAGCTCTAGCATGACTCATGAAGAAGAGGAAGAAATGCTACATGATATATCAAAATTACAAGAACAAGTGCAACAAATGTCACGCTCACAAAAGTTAACAGAAGCTAAGATAAATGGCGTGGAAGATAAGATGAATGGCATGGAAGCTAAGATGGACAATTTGAAGATAGATTTGAACACAAATTTGAAGACAGGCATGGCAGATTTGAAGACAAATTTGACAAATTTTCTACAAGAAATACTTACTAATGGTGAAAAGTTAGTAAAGGAAACTCATGATGAGAACAAAATAAATGTTAATCATGATTCCATAGACGCTAATGTTGGATCGAAGAATCACCATATTCCAAAAATCGATATGAGGAAGTTTGATGGCAAGGATCCCGCCACATGGATATTACAGATGGAGCAATTCTTCGATCTCAATAATGTGCAAAACGCACAAAAGGTACGTATGGCAACTGTATATTTGGAACCAAATTAGTTTGTATGGTATCAATGGCTTTGTTCTCGAAAAAAATTTATCACTTGGGCAATTTTTACGGAAGAATTGATAGCACATTATGAGGATACAAAAAGCAACACTTTTTTTAGCCAATTGATAAGTCTCAAACAAAAGGGTTCAGTAATGGAGCACATTGAGGAGTTCCAAAAATTGAACATAAGGGTAAAAGATATTCCAGAGGAGCATAGGATTGATGTGTTCATAGGGTCTTTAAAGGATAATATCCAACATGATGTTTGCCTTTGGGAACCTGATTCATTAGAAAAGGCATTCAGGTTAGCAAGAAAAATGGAAAGCAAAATTATGGCAACTAGGAAGCATACCACTCACAACTATAAAGACGGAAGTGTTGTTGCCCCTAGTCTTCCACAACCTACAAGGTTGACACCACAAAAATTGGAAGAAAAAAGAGCAAAAGGGCTTTGTTACAGTTGTGATAGCAAATACACAAAAGGTCATAAGTGTGCTGAGAAGAAATTATTCTACATAGATTGTGAAGAGGAAGAAGAAAAGGAGCAAGAAAGGTCAAAAGAAGAGAATATACTCCAGGAACAAAGCCTAGATGAAGAACAAATAAATCCGACCATATCTTGTAATGCATTGGCGGGAATTACCACTCCTCAAACCATCAAAATAGAAGGACAAATCAAGAAGAAAAAGGTAATAGTGTTGATTGATTCAGGAAGCACCCACAATTTTATTCATTGTAGGGTAGCAAAAGAATTGAATTGCTTCCTATATCCAGCACCAGAATGTCAAGTGATGATTGCAAATGGAGGAACAATAAATTGCTCTGGAAAGTGCCATAATATCAAGCTATCCATGGGAGAATATGTATTGACTAGCCCAATGCTTTCCATTCCAATGGGAGGTGCTGATGTTGTACTAGGAGTCCAATGGCTACAATCCTTGGGTACAATAGCTTTTAATTTTCAAGAACTTTTCATCAAATTTTCTACGGAAGGAAAGGAAGTTGAATTAAGGGGTATTGCAGGGAAACCAGGAAAGATAATCAGCTCTAATGGCATGACAAAGCTTCTAAAAAAGGAGCAAAGAGGTGTAATTGCACAATTATGTTCGCTAGATGTTTCCACATTGGAATCATCTATTTCTCCAGATCTCCAAAAAGTCCTGGACAATCATTCCAAGGTATTTGAGACTCCCAAAGGTCTCCCACCTATGCGTGATCATGATCATGCTATTCATCTGATTCCAGGAAGTGTTCCTCCAAACATCAGGCCGTACAGATATCCCTATGTCCAAAAAAGTGAAATTGAACGTATGGTTGCAGAAATGCTAGAGGCTGGTATAATTCAACTGAGTCAAAGTTCTTTCTCAGCTCCAGTAGTATTGGTGCACAAGAAGGATGGATCATGGCGCATGTGTCCGGATTATAGGGAGCTCAACAAGCTCACTATTAAAGATAAGTTCCCCATTCCTGTCATTGATGAATTACTAGATGAATTGCATGGATCAATTTACTTCACCAAGTTGGATCTTCGTTCGGGATATCATCAAATCAGAATGAAGATTGAAGACATTCTGAAAACGGCATTTAGAACTCATGAGGGTCATTATGAATTTTTGGTCATGCCTTTTGGCCTTACCAATGCACCTTCAACATTTCAAGGTTTGATGAATTCAATTTTCAAACCATTCCTTAGAAAATTTGTGTTAGTATTTTTTGATGATATACTAATCTACAAAAAGTCTTGGAAGGATCATGTTGAACATGTTGACAGGGTGCTACAACTATTGGAGGAGAAACAATTATATGCAAAAAGATCCAAATGTTTCTTTGGAGTCCAGGAGGTGGAATATTTGGGTCATATTGTATCTCATGAAGGAGTTAAGGTAGACCCTAGCAAAATTAAAGCCATTAAGGAATGGAAAATCCCCACATCCATAAAGCATCTGCGAGGATTTCTTGGGTTGACAGGGTATTATCGCAAGTTTGTTAAGAATTATGGGAGAATAGCAGCACCTCTAACAACATTATTGAAGAAAGATTCATTTTCATGGACTCCGGAAGCAACAAAGGCCTTTGAACATCTTAAAGAGGCAATGTGCCAAGCACCGGTCTTAGCTACACCAAACTTCACAAAAACCTTTATTGTGGAATGTGATGCTTCAGGAAATGGAATTGGTGCTGTTCTAATGCAAGATGAAAGACCCATTGCTTTTGAAAGTCGTCCAATCAAGGGAAAGTTTTTAAGCAAAGCTATTTATGAGAAGGAAATGTTGGCAATACTCCATGCACTTAAGAAATGGCGACCCTACCTAATGGGAAGACACTTCAAGGTAAAAACAGATCATGATAGCCTTAAATACTTTTTAGAACAAAGATTATCCTCTGAAGAGCAACAAAAGTGGGTCACAAAGATGTTGGGTTATGACTTTGAAATCATCTACAAAAAAGGGAAGCAAAATGTGGTGGCAGATGCACTCTCAAGAAAGGATGAGGATGTGGAAGCATTGTTGTGTGCCATTTCTATTATCCAACCAGATTGGATAAACGAAGCAAGGGAGGAATGGAAGAATGACGAAGAAGTGTGGGCACTTATTTGAAAGCTACAACAAGATTCCAGTACTTTTGATACATTTAGCTGGCAAAATGATTCGTTATGGTACAAAGATTGCTTATACCTCTGTAAGAATTCCCAGCTAAAACAAAAGATTCTTATGGAATTGCACACTTCTCCCTTAGGAGGGCACTCAGGATTTTTAAAAACTTACCACAGGGTTAAGAAGGATTTTTTTTGGGATGGCCTTAAATCAGATATTCAAAAGTTTGTGGCGGAATGTTTGGTTTGCCAACAAAATAAAGTTGAAACAATTAAGACACCGGGTCTATTACAACCTTTATCCATTCCAAGCCAACGTTGGGAGGAGGTTTCAATGGATTTTATCACAGGTTTACCCAAGTCTGAGGGAAAGAATGTCATCATGGTGGTAGTTGACAGACTTACCAAGTATGCACACTTTTGTGCATTATCACATCCATTTAAAGCCAGTACAATTTCTACTGCATTTATGGAAACAGTTCAAAAGCTACATGGAAACCCAAAGATTATTGTAAGTGACAGAGATCCCATTTTCACTGGAAATTTTTGGACAGAATTATTTTCTTGTCTTGGTACTCAGTTAGCTCATAGCTCATCTTATCATCCTCAATCTGATGGGCAAACTGAGATAGTAAACAAATGTTTGGAAGGATATCTTCGTTGCTTTGTATCTGATAAATAGACACAATGGGTCAAATGGTTGCCTCTGGCTGAATGGTGGTATAACACTTCCTTCCATACAGCAACAAAAATGACCCCATTTATGGCACTTTATGGGTATCAACCACCATCCATCACATCATATTTAAGAGAAAATTCTAAGGTTCAGGCAGTGGAACATCACATCGAACATCAAAAACAAGTCCTCCAACTCTTAAAGGATAACCTCATGTTGGCACAAAATAGAATGAAACAACAGGCAGATCAACATCGCAGTGAAAGAAGTTTTGATGTAGGTGATTGGGTATTCCTACGGCTACAACCATATAAGCAAATGTCCCTAAAGCAAGCTAAGAAGGATAATAAATTATCACCAAAGTATTATGGTCCGTACAAGGTGTTGCAAAAGATTGGTACTATGGCATACAAATTGGAGCTTCCTGCAGCTTCTCGATTGCACCCAGTTTTCCATGTTTCATGTTTAAAGAAGGTTATAGGCGACAAGCTCCCAATTCAAACAATATTGCCAGAACTTGACGAGGAAGGAAAAATTATATTGGAACTGGAAGCAGTCACAGAAACAAGAACTCGACAGCTACGAAATCGATCAATTTCAGAGTATCTTATCAAGTGGAAGAACTTATCCACTGAAGATTCCACATGGGAGGATGAGAATTTTATGCAGAAGTATCCAGAACTACTCAAGTGTTGAGGACAACACTTTTTTGAAGGAGAGGGGCATGTTGGGTCCCTATAATACTAGTGATTACCCCATTACTATTGTAGTTATACCCCTTATTTATATTGTTGTGCCCCTATTACCCCCATATTGTTATTTCTGTGCTCCATAGAAACCCTCTATTGTTATTTTTGTGGCTTTATATTATTATTGTTAGGTCGGCTGGATTATATTGTGACTCCTTAGATCCTATATATAGAAAGGAGGTTTTGTCATTTGAATCATCGAATAATTGTTCATTTATGTAATGTAAAGGAGGTTGCCCCCTCGAACAGGCTGAATTCTAAGGCATTGATCTATCTTTTCTTGAGCTGGTTTCATAACATAAAGGCTTGCAAGGTTGAATACCATGCTAATGTAAAATTTATCTCGTATTCAAGGTTTGTTACAACACACTCCAACCCCTTGAGATGTGGACAAAAGTCCTACTAACAAGGCCAAAAAGAAACCTCGTAAGGCTGGAATTCCCTTATGAATTATTTGAGGGAATTGAGACTCAAGGTTGTTGTAAACCTTGGAAAGAGTTTCAAATAGAATTTTGTATATATATATATATATATATATATATATATATGGAGGAGGACACCAAGAGTGTTGGACCCATGGTGATGGGTGATTTTGGGAGATATTGTATGTTCACTCTTCTTTCACAATTGAATGCATATTTTATTTTTGCCTATTTTGATTCCTAATTTACGCATGGCCATGCTACTTTTGTTTTACGGTTTTATGATTATTGTCATGAATTTTATTATTATTTTTTATTGCCATTGTTTCCTCTTTAAATTTTTCCTTTCAACTTCCATGCTTGGGGCCTCCAAAAAATATATTTGGTGTGGCAGGGAGGCCATAGATTCCTAGGAACAAGGCTAATTTAAATGCATTAGACTATGTGACCAAGGATCCCCCCAGCATAAATAATGAGTAGTGTAGAAACACGAGGAAGGCTGGAGAGGGGGTAGTGTGTATTTGGAATGAATAATGACATGTTGAATGAGTTCTAGACAATATGGAAGACCAATTGGGTGATTGGACGGAAGGAGGTCATTGCTGGTATATGTTTGAGCATCGTTTCTCTAATATGATGTCAAGCATGAATGAAATTATGTACAGGGTGAAAACTACCTATGTAAATAGTAACAACAATACAAGGAGTTATCTAAACATTGATTTTATCTTGCATGTGTCAATGTATGTTATGCCCATGATTAAGCGAACAATAGTATGATAGCCAAGTGGGCTAGTTGGGTCCATGGGAAATAATGGACAATGATATGGCAATGATGAAAATGGCACAAAGGAGGTTCTCTAAACCTTGACCTTACTTGATATATCTAAATATGGGTTATATTCATGAGAATGATTGATTAATTGAATGTATATTAAGGCCATCGTGATTGATAGGTTCTTTTCATGGATCATTCTTGTGGAAGAATGATGGTTTATATTTATTTAATGCAAGTATGGATGGCATGTAAAGATTCCCAGTTGTGTGAGGAATCAATAGGGAAAGAAGTAGACCTAGCTAATTTATGATTTTGAAATCATGTGATTATAACTCTTATATTTTTTCCCATGTTTACATTATGAACATGGAATGTTGAAGGTTTATCAATATATAAAGAAAAAATGTGATATGTCGCCTATTTCCACAAGCATGGGCAATTGAAGTAAGCACAAAACCAAAATTTGGGTTGTGGGTGCATGCGGTAAAGCGTCGGAAGGATGCATATGCCATCATTTACAATACATATATATAGAGAATGTGGATTATGGGTTTCCTGGGTTAATATTGGGACAAGTAGATCACTCGATATTGGGGGTTTCCTAGGCCTAGGATTTGTGATGACGGGGAAGTCATGGTAATGTGTAAATTGTGCCAAAATCATATGTATATGTATATGTGTTGCGCACTATGTATACATTCATGTGTTGTGTAATGTGTTGGGACAGGAAGATGTGGGATTGGTTGGTCCAATGTTTCATGTAATGTGTTGGCACATACAGGTATGGCCAGACTATTCAGCCCTGTGTGTTATGTAATGTGGAAGTTGTGATGATACCAGAGTTGTGATGGTAAATGATATTTTTTTCGATAGAAGACTACTAGGATTGGTAGTGACCACACTCATAGGGAAGCGAGTGAGAGGGGGGATTATATATATATGGTTCTTGCCAGGTTTGGAAACCAATCCAATATGTGGGGGTATATCCACCACTTGGGTGCTTGTCAAGTTTGGCAACTAATCTAGAGTGTGGGGTCAAAGAGAAGAGACGAGAAGAGAAGGAACTAGGTTCTTGCGAATATTGGAAACTGATCCAATGTGTGTACAAGAGGAGAGAAGGTCGTTGGGTGCTTGTCAGGTTTGGAAATCGACCTAGTGTGTGTAAATAAACAAACAAATAGAATTCAAAGATAAGTATCAGTGTTTCATTTTGATTTTATGAATTTATAAATTATGAACATGATTTGATATTCTATTTTATGTTGATTTGGTATATGATCTAATTTGGCTCGTTGTGATAGGAAGCAAAACAAAATTTCAAGGATTCACTTATGGATAAGATACTAATGAAGTATGATTTAATTTTATTTCAATTCCTTATGTTGAGTCTCATGGTGATTTGTGTGCCTTGATGTATGAAAGCATGGAAATTGCTCAATTCAGGTGAATGGACCAAGTTTCAAGGTTAATAGTTGCAACAACAAAGGTATTAAAGTACATAGTGGTACATTGGTCAAAGATTTTAGGAGCATGGTCGTTGTGGGACACTAGCACCCAATGGTTCCCATAGATTTCAATGAGGATTCCATGACCAGTATGAAGGTATTGAGGTAGATACTTTCCTTGGTTATGAAATTCTTTTCATTTGAGGAAGCCTTATGAAGGAATGAATCGCCCAAGGGATTAAGAAACAAAGAAGGGGATGTGTGAACTTGGAAGGTTTGTGATTATAGGGAAGAGGCTCCAGATCACTCGAGGGACCAGGATTCAAATAAGGGGATGTAAGAAAATAATTTGGTTTTAATGGTTCATGAGCATGGTTGATTGGGATTAGAAGCACATTGGGGGTGTTCTAGGAAGTAATTGTCCAATAATTGTTCGATAAAGGAATAAGGAGCACAAAGGAATTTAGAGTTAGATGTTGGAGGGAGGACACACTCTAGGAAAAGACAATCTATCAAGCTAGATTAGGTGCAACAAAAGAACCAAGATCGATGGAAAGTGGCTTCTATAATGAATGCTTTTTATGCTTATTTAGTTTTTGGGCAAGAAACTATGTACGGAGTCACTCACTCATTCCGATGCCCACCACCCAATAAGCATCAAGGTTAGTACACTCGACTGCCCTTAGTTACTTATTTGAGACGAGGGCCCCCATCGATTTGGAAGCTTGTTCGCATCAGGCAAGCGGCTTTGCTCTGATTCGCTCCATAACAAACCGAAAAAGAAAAAAAAATGATGATAAACTGCCCTATCTATGCCCGATAGGTGATCAGTATTATTGTCATTTCTCCTGTTATTAATCCTATCTGCCTGCGTGCCTATCCTGCCGATCCGCCTGTAAAGAAATCCTTTTGCCTTTCTCTTGTTTGTTGATTGATGCACGCAACCTCTTTGCTTGCTGCCGATGCCGACGGGCGAATGAATCCCCCCCATCCGGCAAGCAAAGGCAAGCAAGATATTATGCTGAAAACGCATAAGTAGTGAGGTTTCTCGAATCGGGGATCGGATGTTTCCGTGGGCAGTAAGCAGCAGGTCTCTGTCCAAGACCATTTGGTTGGTGAAGCTGGTGGTTTACGTGACCGGGCCTGATCCGTTCGGTAGATCCGGTCGAGGTGGGTGGTTTTTACCAGCGCGTGCGCGGTAGAAGTCCCTATGAGTGTCTCTAGCCCCTGTGAGCATCTTTCCTGAATGTCTTGAAGAGGGCCTCTCTAACCGAGAGTGGTGGGTGTCCACTCATCACTTCGGCCATTCCTGGCTCGGCTCCGATAACGCTATATGTAATTATAATTGAGTTGCATTATAAATATCACATAGATTTACATTGGGACTTAGCATGATTTTGCATTATGTTCAGGATCGGAACATCGACAATAATGTTCCTCCAAGGGGGTGGGGTTTGTGACATACCCTTTGGGAAAAAACCCCTCTTATAAACTCGTGTAATATTGTTTTAAATAAAATATAAAATGTTGAGATGTGGGACACATACTTTATATATTAATAAGGAGGTTTCTTTCGAGATTGAGGAAGTTCTTAATTATATTATTCACAGACTAACTTGTCTTATTTTAATGGCTACTTAAATTATTAAATTAGTTGGAAAGACAAGGAATAACCCTTACCCTGTTTGCAAAAAGGTACAAGAAAAAGGGACAAAGAAATTAATTGTAAGAAGTGGGTTGTGTTGGCAATATAACATGCCTAGAACCTTCAATGACCACACAACATGATGGGAAGATGAATGGATCAAAAGGAGGCATGCAAGAAAGGGATAAAAATGGGGGATTTGAAAATAGTTGAGCAGAGACTAGTGTAAGGAGCTGAGGATACAGAGGCATCTCTCAGAACAAAAGAGAGGGAGGAAATACCTAGGAATAACATTCAAGAGAAAGAGAGGGAAAGCAATGCTTTTAGGAAAAAGAATTTCTTAAGGAAAATAACAAAGTGACCAATATAAGAACTTCATATTAAATTGTGAATCTACAATGTTCCAATGTTCTCTAGGTGCCTAGTTTAGGGTGGAGATACTCGGGTGTTTACTACCTTGGTTTTTGGGTGGAGACAAGAGGATATCTGGACTCCTAGTGGTGTTGAAGGCATGAGAAGCTCCTTTGGGAACTCTTCCTAAAGATCTGAAATTTGGCTCAAGGGTGAGAGTTGCAAGTAATATTGTATGTAGCCCAGCAAAGGTTGGATGGAGAGTTAGAGTCCCAATCTCAATGGGAAAATATTTCAATATAAGATAAGTGTTCTTATGCCTTATGTGCTAGTGAATTCTATATGAATGTTTATTGTGCTATGTAACTAAAATTTTGAATGTGTGGAATGTTTGTTTCCTATAAGAGTGGGAGTGTTGTTTTCCTGTGTAACATTTGAGGAATTGGAAAAACTCTGTGTTGGTTGAATTCCTATGTTATGCTAAGGAATGTTGATTTTTTGTGAAAATGTGTAATTCTAACCTTTGTGCAGTCGATAAGGAATGGTTAAATCTTGTATGTTTGAGTTGTTAATGCTTTTTTTATTTGCCTCAGTATTGAATATTATATGCTTGACATAGAGTCAATGAGTTGATCAGATTAATATCAAGGGATGTGATTCTTGTATGAAAATGTGTTGAAATTTCCTTGAGCATCTTCTCAGGAATGGGTTCATTCTTGTGTTCATCCTGAGTTTGTACATTGACCTAAATGGGCTGAGTATGGGGAGGTAGAAAAATATTTATTAAACTAAATGAGTTGAAATGATTTGGTTATCACGCATTGGTTTAAAATTGGTAGACTTAGAAGGAACAACTTTGTTTATATATATATATATATATATATATATATATATATATATAGCTTTGTTTATATATAGACATATATCCAATTATATGTTGTAGGTCAAGTTAGTTGAAGCATTGTAAGCTCAGGAGGGATAGCCTCTTTTATGTATATATATGCATATTACCATTATATGGTTGCAAGACACAAGCCAAGATGGGCCAAGGTATTGTAAGCTCAAGAAAGGATAGTGAATTTCACTTTAGAGTAAAAGGAATATGCATAAGTAATGTCGAGATGGGCCAAATTATTGCTAAGATTAGAAGGAATATCATTCCCAATTTTATATATATATAGATATATAGATATATATATATATCTATATATATATATATATATATATATATATATATATATATATATATATATATATATATGATTCAACACATGATTCATCTCTATTAGGTTTATTATCTAGCAAATTCCCTTTAGAAGAAGTTCCACTAGTGTGTGTAAGAGTCATATTATTTAATACACAATCAATCTTCTTCAATTCTATTAATGAGAGATGCCTAGAATTCCGCACCACTCATAGCACACCTTGACATGCTTTGGAACACACTAAAATTCCCTTGCACCTTGCATGTCTTGGAACATCTTTCTACCTAGAACATCGTACCTTGACTAGGACACCCAAGCACATGTTGGCATGCCCTAACACAATATAGCACTCCCTTAGAACGTGTTGGCACACACTATAGTCCCTACCCTACCCTGGAACATATTGACATGCAATGACATACATTAGCACTTGGCACACATTGGCACTTGGCATGTATTGGAACCTATTGTCAGTGTGCCTAGCATACCCCTTTTGAAAAAGGTAAAGTCCTAACTTATTAAACCTCTTATGTGTTCATTTCCTTCCATTTTAGCTTTTTTCTCCCTTTTGTTTCCTTGACACATGTTGGAACACCCTGGTACCCTACATTCCTCTATGCTCCCTAGCACGCCTTAGCACTTGGCATGTAATGACACACACTAACATTCCTTGGCACCTAGCAATATGCCTTGGAACATATTAGCATGTTTGGTATGCCTAAACACATATTGGCATGTTGTAGCACTCCCTAGCATGTGTTGGAATACCCTGGTACTCCCAGCTATCATTCCATCGTACTCCTTGGCATGCATTGACACTTGACAGGCACTGGTACTTGGCAGGTATTGACACCTAATGTTGTGTTCCTAGAATTCCACTCTTGAAAAAATTAAAGTCCTAACTTTCTAACCCTCTTATGTGTTCATATCCTTGCAATTTAAGTTTGTGCTCCCTTTTGTTTCCCTAACACTCCTTGGCATGCATTGGCACACCTTAAAACCTAGCACATATTGTCATCCCTTAGCACTTGGCACATATTGGCATGCCTTGACACTATATAGCACATGATAGAATTCCATGAAATTCCATAGCACACCCTAGAACTTCCTAACATACCTGAACATTGCCTAGCATGCCTTGTCACTCCCTCCTTGGCATGCATGACACTCATTGATGACACTCCCTAACAAACCCTCTTACATTAGAGAAAATTTGAAGTAAAAAATGGGCCTCAAAACAAAAATGTACAACCAAAATCAACTTTATAATAACCAATAGGATTCAAGATGATGATGTCAACCATGGGGGATGATTCACCATTTTTTGAGTAAAAAAATAAAAATATTAAAAAAAAAACTACTTTTTAACTCGTATTTTAAACTTATCTCCCGATGGTTTTACTCAAATTTCGAGCGGGAGCACTTGTTATATGAAAAATTTAATTCCTCATCTAAGGAGTAGCCATGTTGCATACTTTCAACGGACCTTTCTACAAGAAAAAGGAAAAATACATGAAAAAATGTGTTTGTAATCATATTTTTTAGGTATTCCTCATTTTTAATAATAAAACTACGTAATTATTAATAACAGAGAGGAAAAAAGAATCTTTGATTATCTCAGAGTTTGTGCCAGGGGAAACATGTTTTAGGAGACCCATTTTAGGAGATCGTTGTCAAGTCATATGATTGTTTTATCTCATCATCATGACATTCAGATTGCCCACTATTGCAAATTCCACACAAACAAATTCCTGGAACCCTAGAATACAGATCCTAAAAATTAGAACCCGCTCAGCGTAATTCAATTTCATGGTGGCCCACACTATATGTTTCCCATCAAATTCAGGCATGTATCCACTGAAAATCATTTAGGACCTACTTGATGTAGAACCAATATGAATGGAATTTTCACTTAGTTATCATTCAAGCATATGAGCATACAATTGTTAAATTAAGTGACATGGTATATTTAATTTATTAAATTATATGTTATATTTTATTTATGACATATGTGTTTATTTTAAATAAAAAAAATTATTCTCCTTTTAAATTCAATATAAAGTGAAAACAAAAAGGTACATTCGTTGGGTAAGGAAGACTTGGAAAAAGCATTAGACTGAATGAATAAGAAAACTGCATCAGCTTGGAGGACACCAAAACTGTTGAATGTAAAATGGGAAGATGTCGGTAAAATTGAAGATGAGAAGAAGTCAATTCTTGACACATTCCAACTTCCTCTTGTGCATCAAGAGTTGGTAGCACAAGACAAGGTGCATGTTCTAGTTGGAATTGATACTTTGGATGGTATATTTGAATGGAAATTTATAGCGATTGATGGAAAGGACCCTATGCCTAACCAGACTTACAAGTATGTTGTTGGTGTCGATCCTATCTCAATTGAGAGAGATGAGGTTAAATAAGCAATGAACTCAGCTAAGACAATAGTTGTGAATGTTGTGAGGGGATTCATGCCACCTTTCTGGCAAGGTACAAGTAAAATGGATGAGGTCATGAATAAAAAGAGTTTTGCTAAAAAATTCCATGGAGGTGATGATACCCCTTGGACTTTTAAAAGTATTCACCCAACCCTCTATGAAGCTGCAATAAAGGATACCAAATACTATTTATTTACAAACAATGATATTTCTTTGAAAGATATTGAAGAAGGGAGACAACACAGTGGGCAGCAGTAAAAGTTTTCATTGCCCGAGGACAAGCGATGTCGGGAAGGGGGGACTATAATGTTCCCAAAAAATCAATTTCTCAAGGGACGACGTAGCCTATCAATCCCCATAGGCTATAGTCCTTCATAAAGCGAAAAAAATTCCAAAATTACCACTGTAGGGTGAGTTTTGGGGCAAGTGGGTGAAGAAACCCAAATCTGGGGCTTGGGGTAAAGTTTATTCAATCAATTCGGAAGAAGAGTCCCCTTTGAGAAATATATAAATATGGGAGGATTGAATTCATTTTGAGAGCATAAATTGTGGATCATTTTATCTCTTTTTTTCTTGAGCCTGACGCTTTGAGGGTTTTAAGACCCCTTTTTCTCCTGTCAATTCTAGTGGTGAAAGATTCCACCCTAGTTGACACCATTCCATCATTTCTCTCTGTTATGGGCTTAGGAATTCGATTTGGAAGGGGAGCGAAATATTGGTAGTTATTGGTCTTTGTTTGGGAACCAATGTGATAGGAAAGTGAGTATCTGCTTTATTTCTCATTTTGGAACAGAATGTACATCCGAAAGGCAGTGAAAATTCTTGTTGGGATATTGTTCTGTAAGGGGGAGTGAATCTCTTTGTAGGGTTGATCCCTTGTTCTGGGAATGAGAATATCATATGGAAGAATAGTGAAGTGATTTATCTTCTTTTTCCCTTGTTCTGGCTATAGGAACCATTCAATGAAGGCAACGAAAATTTAAAGACTCTGTGATAGCTCACTTTATGTTGGATCAGGGTCTCAGTAGGTGATTTTTTTAAAAGTGGATGAAGTTTTGTACACAGAACCACCTTCGTAAGGAGTCTTGTAGCTGAGGGATACATTTTTCGTGAATATGAAACTACTATATATCCACACGTGAGAAATTCTATAGCAAGGGATTGGCTTGTTGATCATCTTGAGGATTTTGGAAGTCTCTGTCTTAGGGCATCTATGAAGGCTAAGGCAAAATAATGTAGGACAAAAGCCTTAATTCCATTCCATGGGACTTATTGTGCTGTACAACACCCCCCCCCCCATTTCAATAAAATTTTTCATCAAAAAATCATAATATGAAATGGGTCCCTTTTAAACTTAGACGTGTGAATAAATTGGTGTTAACTCATGATTTGAAAATCCTCATCAAAAGGTCCAAGGGAAAGAATATATAATAAACCTTTTGAAGAATAATACTATAGGTCTTTTAAATAATTGGAAAACTCTTTATTATTATGATAAAGCCATCGCAAGATCACATATCGTAATAATAAGAAAAACATATATAAAAGACCCATTGATTACTCCGATCCGAAAAAGCAAATCGCTATCGGATATCGGGGAAAGGCAAAACACATTGCATATATAAAACACCTCTCCCATTCCTCCGATGCGATAAAGGGCATCACCATCGGCAATCTGCCTCAACAACCTTGCATATGAATTGTCACACCTTCAAATCTTTCGATGCGATAAGGCGTATCGCCATCGACGATCGGTGATTTCGCAATGGTGTAAGTAATATGACCCGAGCCCATTCCCGATTGTGATACATTAAATCAAGGCACGTGTTTCGAAACATATTTGAAAAGCTTGCATGCATTGTATCACCTTTTGGTGATCAAAGGGATATTTTGGAATATTATTAAAACCTTCCCGTTCACGTCACTAATCATCAATTGCGTTTATCCGCCAAAAATCTAAGCCACGCTTGAATGAATCATTCACCATATAAACGTTATGATGGGTATTTAAAAACTCCCTTACCATGATTGACAGGTGAAGCGGCCAATTAATGAAGCAGTTATGCCGAGATTTTCCACTTAGATTCTATCTGCGGCAGTTTCACTATAATCTTTGATTATTCGCTAATTGATATAACTCTTTCATATTGGCTCATTCTACCTATTTCTCTGTATCACGTTGGTTTCATTCATTGTGCAGAATTCCGCGGAAATAACAGGTTTTAAGCAAATGGGAAAGAAATCCAAGAGATCCGCGACAGCAGCGGCCCCTCAAGTAACAATGCAACTGACCAGTGATCCAGGACCAAGTAAAAAAGGCCTAATCTCAGACACTACATGTCTCAGTCTTGGAAATACAAGCTGGCAAAGCATATATAATTTAATTGAAGTAGAGGAGCCTGAGGAAGTGTCGGAAGAAGCTACTGCAGACTCAACTAATAAATCAAAAGCCTCCCTGAAAGATTTAGCCGACTCATTTTTGCATAGGATAGCAGCTCGGGAGAAAATTCTTCCATACACTGATGTAGTCAGATGGGTGGTTGAAGAAATTCCAGTTTCAAACAGAACGTTTTGCACAGTTGACGGAAGAATTTTTGGTTCATTTCAGCCTGATGACTTAAGGAAGATGTATCATTTGCCCGAACCAGAAAAGAAATACAACAAAGCCTTTCTGGAGAAATTCACAGTGTAGAACGAGACGGAATCGGCCCCGATTAAGCAATGGAGACAGAATCCTGCAAAGCACAAACATGAATCATCGGGTAAGTACTCTTTGGATTCCTTGTCATTTCCTTACTGTTACGCTGGGCCAAGGATGTGTCGGATATGGGGAATGCATGATTCAACAAAGTTTACTATTGAAATGGTTCCTTTAATGGAAGCGGTTTTTAACAGTTACGTAATGGATTGGGTTAACATATTGTCCGATAAACTAGCCTCGGCAATTCTTGATTTTAGATCAAATTCACGTAAAACCACCAGGACCATTCCCCCTTTCTATTACAGTGCTTATGTTATGGATATTCTTTGCTTTAATTCCGAATACCCGGTACTTGGGTGGAGATGGACACCACAAGACCCTAAGCCAATCCACATTTATCATCAAATGTTATGGAAGGCACACTATAAAGACCACTTGTACCAAATCTGTAATGGTTTCATGTTGCCTATCTATTATGCCATTTTTGATAAGCCTGCCCCAAAAATTTCCGAGGAAGCAGAGATTGACTTGACTGCTGTAGGGAATTGGTTCGAGGAGGACAAGTTCACATATATAAGAGTTTTTGGTAGCCTTGCAAGACCTCATGTCCTTCCTTTGTATATACCTGATAAGCTATTAGCCCGAGAGTTTGCCTACCAAATAAAAACAGCAGGAACATCCAAAACTCTTAAAACTTCTAAAAAGCAGTCATGGCCTGTATTTCCTTTGAGATGCGGTGTTTATACTCTACATGATTACAAACATGCGGAAAAGGAGGCAGGAAAAATAAATATGCTCAATCTTCCAATTATTCCTAATAGGCAATTCGATCCAAGGAAAGCTGCCTATAATGTGCTTGAACAAGCCAAACTTACAAAGTTTGACCATGAAAAGGATGAATTTGTTGACCTGTTTTCTTCAGCAGAATCATTGTTTCAGGTGAAAACATTGCCCAAAATGAAATATAAAGATGAACAACTGGTAGAATTCAATAGGCTCAGAGAACAGAGGTTGCAAACTTTGCCTCTGGACTTATTAGCTACTACACCAACAACTAAGTCGAGTGAGCCTGAATAGAAAATTATTAACAAATCTCTTGCTACAGAGAAAATTCCCGAAAAGGGAAAAGAGCCAGAACAAGAAACAGAGCAAGAAAAAGAGAAGAAGCAGGACAACGAATATATTGATCTAGATACTCAAATTGATCCCAAACTCCTCAAAGAGTGGCAACAATTTGACTCTATTATAAGCAATCCCGAGACTTCACAAGGATTTTGCACACCTCAAGTAACAATCATTCAAGAGACAACAACAACTACGGTTCCAATTGAAGGAACCAGCAGCCTACCCGTCAGCAAAGATGCAGAAATAATTCCTAAAGATCCATCCGATTAGATTGTTTTGCAGATAGAAGACATACCACCATTAGATGTCTTTTACAGTCCTAAACATCGGGCTGTGGTGAAAAGACAGAGAAAAAGGAGGAGACTTGATCAATCTTCCCTTTTATCAGAACAAACAGAGATGGCTAATGTGGTGTGGAAGGAGAAATTTAACCCTTCCTATGACCTTACAAAACTTTCTCAGTATGCAGGAGCCTATTCAGCAGCCACCATGGATAAAGCCTCGGAAGTAAGCAATCTACTTAAGGAAAGAGACCAAACAATAGTTTCATTGCAGTCACAGGTGTCCGAAGCACAACGAAAAATAGAACAGTTAGAACAACAGCTATCAACACAGCAGCAGATAAACAATCAATTAAATGAGCAATTTCTCAAAGAGAAGCAAAGGATAGACTTAAGCGCAGTACAAAAACAAAAGGAATTGTCTGAAGCATTGGCCAGATTGAAGACGATGAATGAACAAATGAATAAGATGAAAGATGAGCAAATCGCTCAACTGTCACAAGAAGTAGAAAAATTCAAAAGTCTTCCTCAACCAGCAGAGTTCATAACCGAAGCTCTCCAAATCAATAAAGCATTGATTACACAGCTAAAACTGCTATGTCATAACATTTCTCTGGTTGAGCCCCTTTGTGAAATGACTGCATCAATAGTTGATAAAATAGTCGATGCCAGGCAGGATTTAGAACAGGCCGATGAGACTTTAACCAACTTTCTTGCTTGGCAAGACACAAGTGAAGGACAAGCCGCAAATCCGCCCAAAATTCTAGAGTCACACAAAGACATCCTTTTCCTAGAATGGTAGTCACAACTGATGAAAGCAGATAGAGAAACCTCAAGATGCCGAGTATCTACCAGTAATTTAATTGAGTTAATCAATGTCACTATTTATCTGTCTAACATGATTTCACAGTGCACTCCAAGTAAATTGATGTTAGCCAAAGCCTTGGAACAAACATGCAATCAAGAATTGGAAAAGAATTGAATATTAATTGCCGGCATCCAAAGTTTAACTTGGGATACCTTTTGAACCATACAGTCAAAGGGCCGCACTCAAATGTTTAACCGATGTGATCGGTTGTATGATTCCCGAAATCCATGATGCCACATACTCAGCCCAACTGCATTCTCGTCTAAGTCGCCCTCCAGAATTGCAACCGATGCTTGCTATCTGCCAACTCAAGCAAAAGGGAGATCATCCGAAACAATGAATCATGCTGCCGACTGCAAACAAGCCGATTTTGAGGAGATACTCATAATGTAGTTGTACCAATTAATAGCATTTTTATTTTGTAATTAGTTAGCCTAATTAGTATTTATAGGCCCTTTCATGCATTTAGAAAGGGTCCTCAGTTTTTGTATAAACTCATATCAATAAGTCACACTATTGTGCTTCTGATCTATTTTTTATGGAGACTGGGCCAGTATTCTGAATTTTAACGAAGAAAGCTTTGATGACATGTGCACTATTGCTTTATTGTGGAAGTGTTTCTAAGTTAGAAGAAGGAATTTGAATGCGATTAATATCGGGAGTGAATCAAATAACATATGGTATTATTATCTATGCTCTTGCCTCATTATTACGTGTGAATCAACATTTATTTAATCTTGCTATCATTGGATATATGTGTGTGTTTTAACAGCAATCCTTGTACTTTTCACTATTGAATGTCTAAGGACTGTTATTCTTTCAATCATATTTATGCCTATGATATATATATATATATATATATATATGAAGAATAGTGTAATAATGTTTTCTTGATTACTTTGTTCAACTACTTGAACAAAGTAATTATCATATGAATAAATATCTTTCTTTACCAATAGAGTCATCTATATGCATGTTTGTGTATAAAGATCACCAAAAGTTACACTATTAACAGAATTCCCGGGATAGGATAGTCGTTTATAATTTTACTTTTAGATTATATCATTCATCCATTATCTTTAGATATTAGAGAATCAACCATTTATCCATCATATTTACCAATCATTGGGAAACTGGTCCCATTATTTCTAGTCGGAGCCACCACACCAAACGGAAAAGGAGTTGCCTTTAAGGTCCAGACCGGGTGGTTTTCCCCGATGTTGTTGCAGCGATTTTCGAGGCATCAACATTTTGGTGCTAGAAGGAGGGCATGAACTGTGAATGGCGAGCAAACCCAACCCTATAACCCATTCTGAGAGTAAATCTCCCTCCACGTCACCTCGGACCTCCCATTTGCATACTGGAACACCAGTATTCAAACGAGAAGAAGAGGAGTCAACCACAACTGCTCAAACCCATCATACTTCAAAACGATTAAGTCCTGAGTCCCCTAAAGTTCAGTCTCTGATCCATAAACTTCAAGGCTTTTCAATATCACCACAGAAATCTAAGGTATCTCAAGGCAGTGAGACTTCGCAATTCAATCTACCTCACCCTCTCACCAGACTTCAAAGTAGAAAGCTCGGTATTGAACCTACTGAGTTGCCTTTACCTAAAAGGAAAAGGGCAAAAAAGAACACTGAAGGATCTGACAGTGAAGCTTTCTCATCATCATCCTCCATCTCATCTTCTCTAGTGCGAAGTCAGCCATCCACCCCACCATTACATATTGTTGTTCAACAGGGATCAGGAACTTCAACATCTCAACCTCAAACCTCAATATCAACTCCTTCCCAAAAATCTGGAACTTCACCTACAATATCATCTGTTATTAGTTTTCCAATGGCTCAAAATCCATGGAGTAGTCCTGGTGCGGTCAATATGTCTGCACCTCTACACCAATTGCCAGATTCTCCCGAAAAATGGTTGCCGAAATTTAATCCAGATACAGGGACACTAGCCGAGGAGCATATTAACAATTTCATGTTATCCGTTAATTTGAAAGGAGTGACAAAGGAAGATGTTGTCGTTAGGATTTTCCCTTATACCTTACAAGGATCAGCTGGGTCTTGGTATTTTTCCCTGCCCTCTGGATCCATTACTAGTTCGAACATTTTTCAAGAACAGTTTCTAACTAAGTATGGCGATGATAGATCTTTAGCAACGTTAATTAATGATCTCTCAAATATTCGGATAGAAACTAAAGAACCTATTAAGGAATTCAACTCACAATTCAATAAACTCTTGAATAAGATTCCAACCACCTCTAAACCAAGTGAGCAAATCAGAAGTGAATGGTATATAACAGCCCTACCTTCAAATATAGTTATTTTTGTAGACAGAGCTGTTAAACCAACTTTAGCTAAGAACATGAAAGAGGCGCTTGCTGTAGAGAAACGCATTATTGCTTTAGAAAAGAAAGCTGCTCTTGAAGATAGGAAATCCAAAAAAGTTTCTTTTAAAGATGATTCAAAGAAGAAAACCCCCAAAGATCCATATGATATGGAAGGTTTACAAAAAGTCCTCAAGACTATGTCAAATGAAATGGTTGAAATCATAAACAAGTAGCTGAAACTTCAACAAAAAGGCCATTTAGAAATTTTAAGAAACCTGAATCAAAACCGCCAAATGCCATCTCTAATGCAGACTCAGATCCCGAAGAGGAAGAAGAAGATGAAGCAGTCTTGCCATCCGAGGAACCGGAAGAAGAAGAGACTGTTGAATGCCATGGGATGTGGGATTTTATTTTACCCAACTCCGATACAGAAAATGAACAAGAAGCTTTTCCTATGACAACCAGAAGCAAAGGTACTCCTGACCCTGTTTAGGCAAATTCGAAGAAAAAGAATGCAGGTACCACTACTACTAAAGAAAAGGTTTCTACAAAGAAAGCTGCCGCAATACCATCCCAAAATCAGCCATCATCTTCAAATTCACCTTCAACATCTAAGACATTAGTAGTTACAGATTCTATGGACTACAATATTATCGAAGACATGAAGAAGAATAAGGCAAATATTACTATTTTTTAACTTAGAAAACTCAAGCATCAACAGAAATTACTTCTTAAGAAGTTAAATGTCGTACCTTCCTCACCTCTTCCTAATGTTGTGTTGTCCAAAGCTACTAATGATTAAGGTCAACCACCTCCTGGTAGGGTAGAAGCTACTGACGCGGTTTTAATTGGGGATAGATCAATTTCTCATACTCCTCCTTTCCTCTTGACCTATGAGATCTATAATAGAAATCTACACAACTGTTTGATTGACTCAGGGGCTTCCTCTCATATAATGCCAGCTTTAGTTTGTTCCAAACTGAACATTGAACCCCAAAAGTCTGTAATTCATATTGTACAGCTAGATAGAACTAAGGTCCAGGTTTTAGGGGAAATCAACTCAGTGACTATTAGGTTATCAGCGGATCCAAGAGTGGTTCAAAGAATTGATATTTTAATCGGTGATATAACTGAATTCTACAGGTTGATTTTAAGTAGAGATTGGTCTGAAAAAATCCATGGTTATATTTCCACCGATTGGTCCCATATGTGGTTACCTTATAAAGGAAAGCCAAATCAGATCAAAATCGATCGGGAGAAACACATGACCCATACTGTTACCGAATTCGAATAGGAAAATCAACAAATAGCATTCAATAACAATATTTTGGGGAATTATTCATCTGAATCATTCTTTGGCAATTTCACTGCTCAACCATCTCCTTTCCTAGTTAATAATTTCACATCTCAAATTGAAAACTTCTCACAAACAAATAGGTCAAGATGTGTTAATATTGCTGAGGAAACTGTAAATAAAATTGTTGATAATTCTTTATTTTGGTCACTGTACTGTGATGGGTCTAAATCTAGTGAAGGTGCAGGAGCAGGATGTATTTTAGTTAGTCATGAGGGAGAAAAAACTATGTTATCATGTAGATTGGAATTTGAATGCACAAAAAATACAGCTGAATATGAGGCCTTAGTTCAAGGACTTTACAAAGCAATTGGTCTCAAAGTTCAATATCTGAAGGTGTTTGGTGATTCAGAAATTATTATCAAACAAGTTAGAAACTCAATTCATTGCCTTTCTGGTCATCTCAAACACTGTCAGTCTTTGGTACAAGAACTCATATCTCAATTCTTAGCATTCAACATTTCTCCATCCCTAGGTCTCAAAACGCGGCAGCCGACTTGCTAGCTAACGTGGCCTCCAAACTCCTACCATCCGAAGATTATAGCCTAGAGAGATTTTCAGTAGAATTAATTTTTAGACCATCAATTCCTGACAATGTCACCAATTGGCAAGTGTTTAATCACGTTGAAGACATTTTAAATTTCTTGACTTCCGATAAGTCCTATGATGATCAAATCATCGATAAAAGTGATCATGACTTTCAAATGAAAGAAAAGCAAGAAGAAAACTCAATACCTAAACCAGTGGTCAAACTTGAGGATCTTTATGATATTAAAGACGGGTTTAAACAAGTGACCAATTCAAAACTCTGGAGTTCCACTTTAATATTTGAATTAATAAACCTAGGTACTGAGGAAAATCCTCAAAACATCAATTTGGGATTAGGACTTTCTTTAGAAGAAAGATCAGCGTTCATTAGATTGTTGCAAAAAAACAAATATGTCTTTGCTTGGAAATATGATGATTTAAAAACATACGATACATCGATCATTCAACATACTATTCCAATGCTCTCCGAACAAAAGCCAGTGCAACAGAAGTTAAGGAAAATTCATCCTAATCTAGAGAGTCAAATAAAGGCTGAACTAAATAAACTCTTGAAGGCTAAGATAATTTTTCCTGTCAGACATTCAAACTGGGTGTCCAATATGGTGCCTGTTAGAAAGAAGAATGGCGATATAAGAATTTGCATTGATTTCATAAATCTTAATAAAGCAAGCCAAAAAGATAACTTCCCTTTACCTACCATGGAGCAGACACTCCATTCAGTAGCTGGTTCTGAGTTAATGTCTTTTTTAGACGGTTTTTCAAGATATAACCAAATTTTGGTTCATCCTGATGACAAGCTTCAAACTACCTTCAGAACTAAGTGGGGAACTTATGCTTACCAAAAAATGCCTTTTGGACTTATCAATCCAGGAGCTACATTCAGGGAAAATTTTAAGAACCCCCCGTAAATTTATAAATAAAATAAATGGGTGAATCTCCATGGTATATATGAAAAATGGAAGGCGATTTTATCAATAATATAATATGTATATATAATTTTTTGGCGAATCTCTCACCAGGCATGGCGAATATTTTACTCAATTATAAAATCTTGTAAGATCTTGGCGAGTCTTTCACTAAATAATAAAACTTTGTAAAGTCCTACTGAATTTTAGCATAGGCTACATGCTCGTTTAATTCCCCATTTAAATAGGCTACATTCCAGGTGAATACCATGGGTCAATACCATGTGCCATTTTGGTGAATACCATGGGTCAATACCATGTGCCATTTTTATTTTTATTAATTCTAATATTAGGGTTAATAATGGTTTTTTGCATGGTATTAATAACAATCTAGTCCATGGTATTTGTCCCATAGTATTTTGGCCATAGGTTTCACCTAAATATAACCCATTTTTTGAGTGTTAACCCATTTTTTGAGTGTTCGTAAATATAAGGTGACTTATGGAGTAAATATAAAAAAATGTTTTATTTGTTTACCATACCTCTCGTTTATTTATATTTTTATTAATTTACCATACCTCTTTTACAAATATGGTATTTGGCCTATAGGATTCACTTAAATAAAACCTCTTTCTTGAGCCTTCATAAATAGAACGAGGGTTATGGACTAAATATAAAAAGAGGTTTTATTTATTTACGATACGTCTAGTTTATTTATATTTTTATTTATTTACCATACCTTTTGAGTAAGTATAAAAAGACGTTTTATTTATTTACCATACCTCCACTTTACTTATATTTTTATTTGTTTACACCCTTAAAGTGTTTTATTTATTTACCATACCTCTCATTTATTTATATTTTTATTAATTTACCATAACTCTTTTATAAATATGGTATTTGGCCCATAGGATTCACTTAAATAAAACCTATTCTTGAAAATGGGCGAATGGATTCACTTAAATAAAACCTATTCTTGAAAATGGGCGAATGGGAGGTTGTAAGTCCTAATTTCAAGGGCTAAATTTACCTTTTTTACACTCTCCCTTAAAATAAGGTGTGCTATTTGAGGTGATTTGTAAAAATGTACTATGATACAAAATATTCGTCCACTAAAAATTTAAAACCCCTTAATTTCGCCAAAGGGCGAACATTCGCCCCTAAAATTATCCTTGGCTACATTCTAGAGAGCAATGGATATAACATTCAAAGGATTGCCAATAAATCAGTAGTTGTCTATTTAGATGATATTATTGTATTTTCCAAGAAAAGATCTAATCATTTACGTGATTTAAAACAAATCTTTGAATGCTGCAGAAGGTATGGTATATCTCTTAACCCAAAGAAGTCCTTTTTTGCTCTTGATCAAGGAAATCTTTTAGGCTTCATTGTTTCAAAAAATGGTATCTATATTGATCCAGACATAATTAAAGAGATTTCTGAAATTCCATTCCCTCATAATAAAAAATCCATGCAGTCATTTTTGGGTCAAATTAACTTTGTCAAAAGATTTGTTCCAGATTTTTGCCAGATTATTTTACCATTGCAAAATATGATTAAGAAAAATTCAGTGTTCAAATGGGGACCTACAGAAAAAGAGGCATTTGATTCTATCAAACAATCAATCATAAATGCCCCTGCTTTAAGCACTCCCAATTTTTCAAATCATTTCATACTATATACCCTCGCATCTGCTTCGTCTTATGCGGCAGTATTGACTCAAATTAATGATCAAAACTTGGAAGCACCAATCTCATTTTACAGCTCAAATCTTCAAGGTGCTGAACTAAATTATTCGGAAGTTGAAAAACAAGCCTTTGCTGTATACAAAGCCATCAAACACTACAGACCCTTCCTCTTGAAATCTCACACTAAAGTTATAGTTCCTTTTTCAGCAGTAAGACAATTACTAGTTCAAAGGGAATTAGGAGAAAAGAGAGCAAATTGGGTCACAGCATTACAAGAATATGACTTAGAAATAAAACCAGCAAAGATTGTCAAAGGCCAAGGTTTTTGCAGGTTGTTAGCAGGAGCATCCAACATTCAAGAACCTGAAGGTACAGAAGATACTGAAGAAATCAATCAGATAAGTATCACAGATTCTAAATCACAATATGCGGACCTGATTTTCTATTTAAAAAATGGATACACTCCTTCTAATCTTTCCTATAAAAACAAACGTGCCATTAGCTTAAAAGCAAAAAACTTCATAATTGTAGATGATATATTGTTTAGGCGAAATTATGACTCAATTTTATTAAGATGCTTAGAAAAACCTGAATCACAAAAAGTTTTGCAGGAACTACAAGATGGACCAGCAGGAGGACATTTTGGAGCTGATACAACAGCTCACAAAATCATTCACACTAGATATTATTGGCCCACCCTGTTCAGAGATACTCATGAATATGTAAGGAAATGCCAAAGTTGTCAAACATCCAGTGGAAGACAAAGAAAGCCAGATTTCCCTTTACAAACTGTCAACATTGAACAACCTTTTGAGCAATGGGGATTGGAAATCATTGGGGAAATCACTCCATATTCTTCCAAACAACACAAGTATATCCTTACTGCCACTGATTACTTTACTAAATGGGTTGAAGCAATTCCTTTGAAGACAATGAACTCTGAGGTAATCATGGAATTCATAGATCAATTCATTATTACCAGGTTTGGTATCCAAAACGCTCTTGTTTTTTATAATGCATCTTATTTCTCTGGAAATTCTATATTTGAGTTTGCAATTAAAATGGGATTTAAATTGAAGTATTCTGCCAATTACTACCCCCAGGGTAATGGTTTGGCAGAATCCACCAATAAAAACCTTATTAAGATTATTAAGAGAACTATTGAGCAGAATCATAAAAACTGGCACAAATCTTTGATATTTGCACTATGGGCTAACATAATAACACAAAAGGCCTCCATAGGCACTTCTCCATTTAATCTAGTTTATGGAAAGGAAGCTGTCATACCAGCAAATTTAGTACTTCCATCTCTAGCTTTAGTGCAGTTTATTGAAGAAAGTCCCTCATCTTCTATTCAACTAAGACATGATCAGATTTTAAAACCAGAAGAAGAAAGGGAAAAAGCCAGGATTATACATGCAAAACATCAGCAAATTATCAAGTCATCGTTTGATACAACTTCAACTAGTTCAAAGCAATTACAAGTTGGTGATCTAGCTTTGAAATGGGACAAAGCCCATGAGGATAAAGGAAAACACACTAAGTTCCAGAAAATGTGGCTCGGACCATTTCAAATCAATGAGAAGATAGGTCATTCTACTTTCATATTGCAAGATCTATCAAGAAAGTGAGATGCTCTTCCTGTTAACGGCCTTATCTTGAAAAAATTCTTCAATTGAGGAGGTAACCCCTTCTCCCTTTGTAAATATTCAATTTTCAGCAAAATTTCTGTACATAGCTTATACTTTTTAGGATTTTGGAGAATAAAGTTGTAAGAAGCTTTCCATTGGTCTTTGCTATATTGAAAAAGTTCCTCAAAAGAAATAGTTCTGATATTTGCTTTTAAAGATGGAAGCCTTAAACGAAAGGAAACTTTCTAGGAAATTAGGTAGATTTAGATTCTGAAACCCCATTTTATTTTTGTGAAATCTTCTCAAGATTTAGAACTATTGTAAATCATTTTAATGTTTTTAAGCAGCCAAAAAACGGTTATCAATACAAAATAGATACTGATTCAATCTTATCATCTTCAACTCTTATCCTGTCATCCATCTTCTCTTAAGGAGAAAATTGTTCATCCCATTCATCAAAGTTTATAATTACTTAGAGTGTAATTCTAAAATATGTATGATATAAAAAGATAAGAGGTCTTATTACAAGCCTGCTTACCATGATCATTAGGGGAATAGTTTAGCTGACATTACCAATATTGCATATCAAAACAGGGTAATGACTTATAATTATAAGACAATGGGTCTCATCACGAGCCAGCTTGTTCAGTTAAATTACAACCAGTGAATGGCATTGTCAAACAGCTAGCCACCAAACCAAGACAATGGTTTTTTATCTTACAAAATAAGAAAAAAGGAAAAAGTAATACAAAATATGGAGACATATTTATGAATTCATTCTTTTTTATTATACTCTGAAATGGATGGGATAATGAACGATCAAATGGTTAAAAGGTATCCCTGTCGAGACTATAGACGTTTGCTAGTAGCAGAGGCTCTACCTATGACAGAGGAGTCACTATAAAGCTAAGTTGGAAAAGTTTTTATTTTATCATTAACAACTAATTAAGGCTAATTTAAAACATAGAATGTATTTAATTTTAGCACGAGAAGAAAATAGCAGAAAGAGTAATCATTATTTTCAGAATTTATGATTACCTGACTATATTAGAAATTTTCGCTAGTCAAGATTTCCAGATTCAGAAAGTTTAAATATTTTAACAATTCTCACAACTGTTTCTCCCAGTGAATCACCAATTGTTGTGTTGTACAACAACCCCCCATTTCAATAAAAATTTTCATCAAAAAATCATAATATGAAATGGGTCCCTTTTAAACTTAGATGTGTGAATAAATTGGTATTAACTCATCATTTGAAAATCCTCATCAAAAGGTCCAAGGGAAATAATATCTAATAAACCTTTTGAAGAATAATACTTTAGGTCTTTTAAATAATTGGAAAGCTATTTATTATTACGATAAAGCGATCACAAGATTGCATATCGTAATAATAAGAAAAACATATATAAAAGACCCATTAATTACTCCGATCCGAAAAAGCAAATCGCTATCGGATATCGGGGAAAGGCAAAACACATTGCATATATAAAACACCTCTCCCATTCCTCCGATGCGATAAAGGGCATCGCCATCGGCAATCGGCCTCAACAACCTTGCATATGAATTGTCACACCTTCAAATCTTCCGATGCGATAAGGCGTATCGCCATCGGCGATCGGCGATTTCACAATGGTGTAAGTAATATGACCCGAGCCCATTCCCGATTGCAATACATTAAATCAAGGCACGTGTTTCGAAACATATTTGAAAAGCTTGCATGCATTGTATCACCTTTTGGTGATCAAAGGGATATTTTGGACTATTATTAAAACCTTCCCGTTCACGTCACCAATCATCAATTGCGTTTATCCGCCAAAAATCTAAGCCACGCTTGAATGAATCATTCACCATATAAACGTTATGATGGGTATTTAAAAACTCCCTTACCATGATTGATAGGTGAAGCGACCAATTAATGAAGTAGTTATGCCGAGATTTTCCACTTAGATTCTATCTGTGGCAGTTTCACTATAATCTTTGAGTATTCACTAATTGATATAACTCTTTCATATTGGCTCATTCTACCTATTTCCTAGTATCACGCTGGTTTCATTCATTGTGCAGAATTCTACAGAAATAACAGGTTTTAAGCAAATGGGAAAGAAATCCAAGAGATTCACGGCAGCAGCGGCCCCTCAAGTAATAGTGCAGCCGACCAGTGATCCAGGACCAAGTAAAAGAATCCCAATCTCAGACACTACATGTCTCGGTCTTGGAAATACAAGCTGGCAAAGCATCTATAATTTAATTGAAGTAGAGGAGCCTGAGGAAGTGTCAGAAGAAGCTACTGCAGACTCAACTAATAAATCAGAAGCCTCCCTGAAAGATTTAGCCGACTCATATTTGCACAGGATAGCAACTCGGGAGAAAATTCTTCCATACACTGATGTATTCAAATGGGTGGTTGAAGAAATTCCAGTTTCAAACAGAACATTTTGCACAGTTGACGGAAGAATTTTTGGTTCATTTCAACCTGATGACTTAAGGAAGATGTATCATTTTCCTAAACCAAAAAAGAAATACAACAAAGCCTTTCTTGAGAAATTCGCAGCAGAGAACGAGACGGAATCGGCCCTGATTAAGCAATGGAGACAGAATCCCGCAAAGCACAAACATGAATCATCAGGTAAGTACTCCGTGGATTTCTTGTCATCTCCTTAATGTTACACTGGAGCAATGACGTGTCGGATATGGGGAATGCATGATTCAACAAAGTTTACTATTGAAATGGTTCCTTTAATGGAAGCGGCTGTTAACAGTTATGTAATGGATTGGGCTAACATATTGTCCGATAAACTAGCCTCGACAATTCTTGATTTTAGATCAAATTCATGTAAAACCACCAGGACCATTCCCCCTTTCTATTACAGTGCTTATGTTATGGATATGCTTTGCTTTAATTCCAAATACCCGGTACTTGGGTGGAGATGGACGCCACAAGACCCTAAGCCAATCCACATTTACCATCAAATGTTATGGAAGGCACACTATAAAGACCACTTGTACCAAATCTGTAATGGTTTCATGTTGCCTATCTATTATGCCATTTTTGATAAGCCTGCCCCAAAAATTTCTGAGGAAGCAGAGATTGACTTGACTGCTGTAGGGAATTGGTTCGGGGAGGACAAGTTCACATATATAAGAGTTTTTGGTAGCCTTGCAAGACCTCATGTCCTTCCTTTGTATATACCTGATAAGCTATTAGCCCGAGAGTTGGCCTACCAAATAACAACAGCAGGAACATCCAAAACTCTTAGAACTTCTAAAAAGCAGTCATGGCCTATATTTCCTTTGAGATGCAGTGTTTATACTCTACATGATTACAAACATGCGGAAAAGGAGGTAAGAAAAATAAATATGCTCAATCTTCCAACCATTCCTAACAGGCAATTCGATCCAAGGAAAGTTGCCTATAATGTGCTTGAACAAGCCAAACTTACAAAGTTTGACCATGAAAAAGATGAATTTGACGACCTGTTTTCTTCAGCAGAATCATTGTTTCAGGTGAAAACATTGGCCAAAATGAAATATAAAGATGAAGAACTGGTAGAATTCAATAGGCTCAGAGAACAGAGGTTGCAAACTCTGCCTCTGGACTTATTAGCTACTACACCAACAACTAAGTTGAGTGAGCCTGAACATAAAATTATTGACAAATCTCCTGCTACAGAGAAAATTCCCGAAAAGGGAAAAGAGCCAGAACAAGAAACAAAGCAAGAAAAAGAGAAGAAGCAGGACGGTGAATATATTGATCTAGATACTCAAATTGATCCCAAACTCCTCAAAGAGTGGCAACAATTTGACTCTATTATAAGCAATCTCGAAACGTCACAAGGATTCAGCACACCTCAAGTAACAGTCAGTCAAGAGACAACAACAACTACGATTCCAATTGAAGGAACCAGCGGCCTACCCGTCAGCAAAGATGCAAAAATAATTCCTAAAGATCCATCCGATCAGATTGTTTTGCAGATAGAAGACATACCACCATTAGATGTCTTTTACAGTCCTAAACACCCGGCTGTGGTGAAAAGACAAAGAAAAAGGAGGAGACTTGATCAATCTTCCCTTTTACCAGAACAAACAGAGATGGCTAATGTGGTGTGGAAGGAAGAATTTAACCCTTCCGATGACCTTACAAAACTTTTTCAGTATGCAGGAGCCTATTCAGCAGCCACCATGGATAAAGCCTCGGAAGTAAGCAATCTACTTAAGGAAAGAGACCAAACAATAGTTTCATTGCAGTCACAGATGTCCGAAACACAGCGAAAAATAGAAAAGTTAAAACAGCAGCTATCAACACAGCAGTAGATAAACAATCAATTAAATGAGAAATTTCTCAAAGAGAAGCAGAGGATAGACTTAAGCGCAGTACAGAAACAAAAGGAATTGTCTGAAGCATTGGCCAGATTGAAGACGATGAATGAAGAAATGAATAAGACGAAAGATGAGCAAATCGCTCAACTGTCACAAGAAGTAGAAAAATTCAAAAGTCTTCCTCAACCAGCAGAGTTCAGAACCAAAGCTCTCCAAATCAATAAAGCATTGATTACATAGCTAAAACAGCTATGTCATAACATTTCTCTGGTTGAGCCCCTTTGTGAAATGACTGCATCAATAGTTGATAAAATAGTCGATGCCAGGCAGGATTTAGAACAGTCCGATGAGACTTTAACCAACTTTCTTGCTTGGCAAGACACAAGTGAAGGACAAGCCGCAAATCTGCCCAAAATTCTAGAGTCACACAAAGACATCCTTTTCCTAGAATGGCAGTCACAGCTAATGAAAGCAGAGAGAGAAACCTCAATATGCCGAGTATCTACTAGTAATTTAATTGAGTTAATCAATGACACTCTTTATCTGTCTAACATGATTTCACAGTGCACTCCAGGTAAATTGACATCAGCCAAAGCCTTGGAACAAACATGCAATCAAGAATTGGAAAAGAATGGAAGATTAATTTCCGGCATCCAAAGTTTAACTTGCGATACCTTTTGGTTTTTCTTAATTAAACGATACATTCAAAGGGCAGCACTCAAATGTTTAACCGATGCGATCGGTTATATGATTCCCGAAATCCATGATGCCACATACTCAGCCCAATTGCATTCTCATCTAAGTCGCCCTCCAGAATTGCAACCGATGTTTACTATCTGCCAACTCAATCAAAAGGGAGATCATCCGAAACAATGAATCATGCTGCCGACTACAAACAAGCTGATTTTGATGAGATACTCATAATGTAGTTGTACCAATTAATAGCATTTTTATTTTGTAATTAGTTAGCCTAATTAGTATTTATAGGCCCTTTCATGCATTTAGAAAGGGTCCTCAGTTTTTGTATAAACTCATATCAGTAAGTCACACTATTGTGCTTCTGATCTATTTTTTTATGGAGACTGGGCCAGTATTCTGAATTTTAACGAAGAAAGCTTTGATGACATGTGCACTATTGCTTTCTTGTGGAAGTGTTTTTAAGTTAGAAGAAGGAATTTGAATGCGATTAATATCGGGAGTGAATCAAATAACATATGGTACTATTATCTATGTTCTTGCCTCATTCTTACATGTGAATCAACATTTATTTAATCTTGCTATCATTGGATATATGTGTGTGTTTTAACAGCAATCCTTGTACTTTTCACTATTGAATGTCTAAGGACTGTTATTCTTTCAATCATATTTATGTCTATGATATATATATATGAAGAATAGTGTAATAATGTTTTCTTGATTACTTTGTTCAACTACTTGAACAAAGTAATTATCATATGAATAAATATCTTTGTTTACCAATAGAGTCATCTATATGCCTGTTTGTGTATAAAGATCACCAAAAGTTACACTATTAGCAGAATTCCCGGGATAGGATAGTCGTTTATAATTCTACTTTTAGATTAAATCATTCATCCATTATCATTAGATATTAGAGAATCAACCATTTATCCATCCTATTTACCAATCATTGGGAAACTGGTCCCATTATTTCCAGTCGGAGCCACCACACCAAATGGAAAAGGAGTTGCCTTTAAGGTCCGGACCGGGTGGTTTTCCCCGATGTTGTTGCAGTGATTTTCGAGGCATAAACAGGACTAAAATAGGATTCGAAGCTGGTATAAGGAACATATGTCCTTTCTATGCATTAAATAAGCCATTAAAAACTTTCATGGTGGATTGAAAAGGTTTTGAGAGCTCGGCTCTAATAGATAAAAATGATTTGAGGCTTGTAACCTCTCGAATTTAGCATAGTAAGTATTTGTAGGTCTCAGTTGGTCTGAATAGAACTTTAAATGGGCATCCTTTCACTGTGATATATGGTTAAGTTCTTTGGTCCTATTGACCAGGAGTTTGAATTATTTCATATGGCACTGTTTTAGACTGAACTACGTGTTGAATGAAATTGAGCTAAAGGGGTATAATATATTATTGAAAAATATATTGTCTTGCCAAGATTTTATATTGTTGTTTACAAAACGATTGAACAATGACATAAATTTGATTGTTCATCGATTTGTATTGAATTAAGTCATTGTGTTAGAAAAAGGAAAATTTGTTACAAGGAAATTCTAGGGCAGAATTACCCTAGATCTCTACATATAGGAATGTAAGAATTAGATTCGTCTACTACTAAAAAAGAAAAAATAGAGGCATGTTGCATGAAACAACAACAACACAAATTTTTGAACAATTAAATAATTAAAAAATTAAATTGTCAAAAATAGAAAATGGTAACTCACTTGTTTAATGCCTTTCAATTTTGCATCATCCTCAAGAAAGAAGCAAAGATACTTGATGGATATATCCACCTAATGAAAAAAGTACAAGCACCTTATGGTTAGTTGTACAAATAGACATGATAGCTTAACCACGATTCTTATAAGAACGAATAAAACAATGGATGAAAAACAATATAGAAAAATATACATCTCTTCATATCCAAACCCATCCAATATTATTAAAACATGTTTATGTAAAGCTACCCATAAATAAGGATTGCCCCTCTTAAAGAGTGGCAAGCATATTATGGACATTCTATAGAAAAAATGATTGTTTCTGAGGCTTGAAAGTTGAAATATTAAATGTCTTTAGAAGCATTGACATCTGCGACTAGATGGAATGACCTTGTTGAAATTTAAATTGAACATTTTGAGGGTTCCTTGACAATCTTTGATGGAAGAAATTTAATAAATAGACAAAGCATACAACAAGGATTTCAATCAATAGACTTGCTTAAGCTTGAAAATCTATTGTTCAATGGTTGTTCTTGGAATGTTTCAAGTGGAAAAAGTAATTAGTACCTATCTATTTTCCCTATTTGGGACTGGATGATTCATGGGAAAAGTATTGCAGAGCTTCCCAAAATTCAAGCAAAGAGGCTCTGTAAAAAGAGAATCTTTCTATGACAAGATCTATGGGATGTTGATCACAATTCCTGGATAGATTGCCAAATTTTTGCTCATTTCAAGGCAGTATTTTCATCTGATAGAACATCTATGTAGGATTGCAATATCTTATAAAAGATGAGGATATGCCTAAAATGAATGTTGATATGTAGGGCTCTGTTTGGAGAGATTGGAGGTGGGTTTATGATAATCTCATTTTCATCTATAATATAATAATGCACTTTTATGCATAAAAATATTCCATTAGCCCCAGTCTTGAATGCAAGATGGTATTCATTGAATGTTGAGTTATATGGATCCACCAAATGAGAATGATTTGACCCTACAAGATTTCTTATAAGCTCAGAATATTTGCTTTATCAAGGCCATCCTACAATGTCCATGCTTTCTAAAATTAGGTTTACCGATGAAAAGTGCCCCTATTTTTTCAAGGGTGAGACATTAAGTCACATACTCTAGCCTAATTACCTCAAAGAGCATGGCCTATATTCAAGGACAATGGTGGAGCATGTGAAGCAATGGTATTGGACATTGAATATCTAGAGGATAATTTGATTTATGCCATGAAGTACTATGGACATGAATAAAATTTTAGGTTGCTTCAGAGGTTTTCTAAGCTTTATCAAGTTCGAAAGTTTGTTGGGTAGATCTCAAGACCTTCCAAGACCATTCCATTATAATAAGAGAATCCCATGCAACTGGGTTGAGTATAATTGGTCTTGCCAAAATTTCAAAACAATTCTTGCCATTGTTGGAAAGATGAAATTGATCAAGATGATAGTCTTTGTGAGGACATTTCTACAAACACAAGAGACTTCTAGCTTGTAGAAGACTTAACATGTGATGAGGATTTTGATGATGAAGAGGAAATTTTCTAAAAAGAGAGTTGTTTCAATGATGAGTTTGGAGTTGCATTGTCCTTGGATCTCACAAAAGAAAGGCTAATCAATGATTTTTTTCTTGCATAACAGTGGGCACAAAATGCACAATGACATAGATATGACCTTGTTCCACAATGCACAAGGTTCCACATGTGCCATCTTCAAATGTCAATGAATTGAAAATATCAATCATTAACATAAGTCATTACATAATGGGCGAACATATTCAATTATGCCCTTCTACATAACCATAACTACAATGTGAAAACAATATCACATGATTTTGACTCAGTAACAACTCTACACGGACATTAGGAGAAATCAAATGTGAGACTCAACCCAACAAATCGGCTGAGCATAGACTTCGACAATAACTCAACCCATTAAAAGGTTAGGAAATAGAAACTCAAGAAAAGAAAGTAACCTAAATTAAGCAAAAATCAGGTAACTTATTGACCGAAATGTAATTTAATTCTGGGAAGGAGTTTTAACAGAGTTTGACTTGTATCGTCAGCTAGGAGAGCAGCTTTCATAGTTATAGCATCATGTTTCATGTATGACATGCCATTAAATTCCAAGGGTTACATTGAAAGATAAAAAGTAGAAATACACTAAAGCTAACTATACCAAACCCTAAGCGTGAAGGATGAACAAACATAAGGAACCACTCTAGAATCTAAACGCCAACTAGCAACACAATCAATTGAAGGCAGCCAAATGAAGCCAAAGCTAGTAACAAGAATATAGACAAGAGAACCACATTAGGGATAAGATTTCAAATAAATAGTCATGTATTTATGAACTGGAGACCCATGTTTTTCCTGACTGGTCAATGAATGAAAGAGGTGGCTTGACTTACAGGTGAAGTATTTTCCCTCCTCAAAAGCCTTGGTCCCAATTTCCCTAAACAATCAGCATAAAAATAACCCAAATACAAATAATTGTTTTTTACACAACTAACACCAAATACTCTTAACTAAACACTCAACTCCTCAAAGTTTATTTGAATTTCCATATTGAATCTACGAAAAGAGGATGTGCACATCCAAAATAAGCCCAAAAATTAAAAGAATCCCAAATTAATTTTTTCATGAATGAATCAAAAAACAATATGTTCTATGTTCTTACTAAGTGAAGTGCAGTCCTCAAAATCATCCAAAGTAATCACTGCAATGAAAATGAATACAAAACGCAAGAGGAATGCCAAAAGTAGCACTACGTAAAAGAGGGTCTTATAGGATAGATAACATGCATCAACCTTCAACTTCATAAAATCTTCCATTGGTGGTGGAAATGATGATTGGAGACATGTCAGGAGATGCCTAAACCTCCATTGTGAGATTTATTATTCCATTACATAGTCTTTCCTAGTTAGGACCTTTTTAAAACAATATGTTGGGTTTTATAATTTATTGAACAAAAGTGAAAATACATGGAATCTGTGTGTAAGGCGACCATGATAGATCCAATAATAAGAGTAATTTAGTTAACACCAACGAAAATCCATGGAATATGTGTGTAAGGTGAGCACAATAGATCCATTCAGAAGAGTAATTTATTGAACACCAATGAAAATCCATGGAATCTGTGTGTAAGGCTACCACAATAGATCCATTCAGAAGAGAGGTTTGGTTAATGATGAGATTCGAATTAAAAAAAACTCCATCGCCATTTTTGCACACTTATGTATGTATCTAAAGTCACCATCAGAGTATATTTCCCTAATTATCTGAAGGTTTTCAATGCACCCGTATTGAAATTAAAATAAATTATCATAAATTTAAAATAAATTTAGACTTCATTACCATTACCATGTATCTTTTAACTCTGTCAAAATCAGTAAATAAGACTTCATTCTCGCCATAATTTAACTCTATCAAACTCAATAAATAATACTTCATTCAACTTAGTCAAACTTAGGAAATAAGACTTCATTCGCACCAAATATGCAAGGTAGGGTGGAAACTTTTTGGTGGGAAAAAAGGGTAAATAACATTGATGTGTAGCATCTACTTAAATCACCAAGTATATACCTAAACCATCAATATGACATCACTTCTTTGAGTAAAATTATGAAACACCATGGAACAACTCAACTTAGAATTTATAGCCAAAGCACCAAGAGTTAGAATAGAGTGCTTAAATTATCACAATAAAAATAATACACATTGGAAATATCATATACACATGGATCATACATACTAAGCTAAATGTGGTAGCTAGAGCAACGTTTTCTTACACTTAGTGTCTTAAATGGCCAAAACAATGTGTCATCAAACCTCTTCCAAAATTTGTTTCCAATAAGAAAAAAAACATCATTTTTGTATTAATATTAATGCAAAGGTGTAATTTACATGATCTAACATATACTAAATTTGTTTCACATATATAACGTGATATTCTAATATGTGCAACATCTAATGTTTGGTCAATATTAAAATCCCCATAGGATTCAAAACAAATTCATAAGAGTCTAGTACTGATATGTTCATAATGTACATTCAAACTAGATAAACAATTGATATCCAAGTTAAAACTAGTATCCTAAGATCAGTGGATATGACACTAATAATAAAAAATGTAGATATGCATGAAAAGTTAAGTCTTCAACTAAAGGAAATGTGTCCTCTAGTAACTAACCAACTTTTTTCCTTACAAGTATTCTTCATAATGTATTTGACCTAGTTATAAGCCCACTCCCATTTTGTATAATTTCTCAGCCTTTGAATTTAATTCCCTGTGAATGTGATCAAAGGATATAACCCCAAACATTCTAATCAAACCCATAACTCTAATCATCTGTTGATCCAATAAAGAAGTGTTTAAGGAAGTATAACCTTTTATACAATCTATAATAGCCTTTGAATCACCTATCACTTGTATGTTTAGATTGTTGAAATGACACAATTAAAATGACTAACATAAACTATTGATTCGTAATATTGTAGTACTTGTTAGGTAGTCGTATTTTTGTTCCTAGACTAAATTAGTCATTCATGTTAGCCATTTTTAGTTGTATTACTTATTAGCTAGTCATATATTTTAACTCGGGACTAAATTAGTCATTTATGTTAGTCATTTTTAGTTGGGTCACTTAAGATTGCTCATTTTTTGTAGTATTTCACTTGGAAAAGCTACTGTGACTACATTTTTTAGTCACCTATTTGCTAATTTCTCATTTTCTATTAGTGAATTTCTTTTCCTAATTTGATATATGATGCTTATATGTGTGTGAATGTATCTGATTCCATTTACTTGTATTCAATATATCTTTTTCTTTGATTGGTTCTTTGTCTTTTATTTGTGTTTACAGGTACTTCTCGAGCGTGTTAAGTATGCGAAGGAGTGACAGGATCGATACAAGGGAGACAAGAGGAAAGCAAAACTACAAGTAGGTCTTCTCATCTTATTTGTCTTATCTATTGCTTTTAGGAAAAGGCTAAAGTGCTTTAAATTGTTGTTCTAGATATGGCTACTTATCTAGGGAATTAGTATTTATCCGTAGATACCAAATTCTCCAAAACACTACAGGCTTCTTGTATAGAATCGACACAGTAGCAGGCTTACTGAAGAAGCCATAAAATGATCACCATGGTGATTGATATTTTAGTTGTCCAAGCACAAAGTAAAGAAAATTCAAGGAGTAGAAAGGTTTGCAGCCATATCATAAGTATAAAATGTACTCAAAGCCTAAATTGGACCCCATCCAATGCAAAGTGCTCTAGAAACGTTTTCCAACAATATGCAGATGTTCAAAAATGGGTTCCTAGATAAAAAGATATGGCCTATTGAAGTTCAGGGTTGTGATGCCTTAGGAAGGAAGGATATCAGCATATCGAAGCTCCAGGACATCGAAGTATTGTAACATTAGGGATCAAAATCTTGAAGGTCAGCAGATCGGTGCATCAAAATATTGGAGGTCAGCGTATTGACAAATCAGCATATCAAATATTTGGATACCAGAACATCGGGGATTGGAATGTCAGAGGTCAGCATATCGGTGCATCGTAATATCAGAGGTTAGCACATCAGTGCATCAGAATATCAGATAACCGTAACATCAATTCTGGTACACTAAGAAGTTCCGATAGTATTAAAAGTGTTGAGTAATGCCAAAGAATATTAACAAAGGATTTTGTTGCAAATCCTAGGGTTGATGGGCCTTCTTCTTTCTCCTCCCAGTAGGACACATGGTAGCATGAGATTAGTTCCGATAAGCTACAGTGTTAAACAAAGTCTTTCGGTAGAAATCACATGAGAGAATTTTTTTTGGCCGACGCATTTCGAACCAACAAGCGTGGTTCATCATCAGGACCAGATGAAGAGGCAGACCATGGCAAAGGCTTAAATAGAGAGGAATGTAGAGACAAAATTTCAAGTAACGGCTATATTTGAACAATAATGTTTAAATTATAATATTAATTTATTAATATATTAAAAACAAATATTATTAAGTAACGACTATATTAAACGGCTAGTCGTTACTGAATAATATTTGTTTTTAATATATTAATAAATTAATATTATAATTTAAACATTATTGTTCAAATATTGTCGTTACTTGAAATTTTGTCTCTACATTCCTCTCTATTTAAGCCTTTGCCATGGTCTGCCTCTTCATCTGGTCCTGATGATGAACCACACTTGTTAGTTTGAAACGCGTCGACCAAAAAGAAAAAAAATCTCTCATGTGATTTCTACTGAAAGACTTTGTTTAATTCATTATGGATCAAAAAAGCTTGAATACAAAAGCTGCAGTGTTATATAACGTCAGCATGACGTTTCAGTACGACATGAAACATGGCAGGTTTATTCAACGATATTGGGTGTCCTATTATGCTAGATCAAGATGACACGTGTCATCACTATAAAGATGCCACGTGGAGTGATGATGTCATATCGGAGCTCGACATATCAGAGGATTAAGATATCGAAACTCTAGAATAGATGGTTATTGAAAAGTTCTGATGGAGGGGGCTTTCGATATTGGGTTGGCTCTTGGTCATGTAAATACAAAGAACCAAGGGCACAGAGCAGTAGCAAAGGAAGATTGGCCCCTGACAAGAACAAAATGCCTTAGCACCTCAATGCTAAGCTGTAGGTCACAGCTCACAGTCCCATGGAGGATAAATACTCAAGGAGCTCATCGTCAAAGAAGCTAAAGACACCAGGACTGAGGAGTATCGGAACACTGCACCACTATGAATTTGTGATATGGAGTTTCTCTGATAAGGAAGTACAGAGAATTAAAGGATGTATGAGTTGGCAGCTACGAAATTGAATGTAGGTACAGAGGATTTGGTAGTTAAAAGGGGCTAAACCTGCGGAAGACTCTGTAACAAGAAATTGAGGACAACATTTGTAGTAGAGATGAATTCAAGAGCATGAAGGAAGAAATCGATTGTTTCGCGTGCACGAATGGTTGTGATAAATAAGAATAGAACGATCACCTTTGTGGACTGTCAAGATTTGTGGAATGATAAATGAAATTGGGGCTCTCGGAGGAGTGTGCAGGTCACCTGAGAATTAATTTCTCAGCACAAGAGCTCTGTGTAGTCAGACTATGAAGAACTGCAAGGTCCATCTCTGTTTTGGGTGTTGTGACAAGAAACTATCAGAAGACGCAAGAGTGGAAAGTGAAGCCATGCCTAAGTACAGATTGGCAGCTAAAGGACAGAGAGGAGAGACTCCCTTGTGTAGAGTGCCTCAATGGAACAAAACCATCATCGACAAGAGAAAAGACAGGGATGTCAGCATATGTGTGTGTACATAATGTTGTGAGAGTGAGCATCGAATCAGAGAGGTTGAAGCACCTGGGAGGACACTGTGTAATACAGCAGCAAGAGCAGCGTGAGGACTATGTGGAGAATTGCAAGGGTAGTGCTGAAGAGTCAGTGTAGAGCCCTTGACAGAGAATTCAGAGTGCATAGGAAGTGTTACTATGAGTAGTGAGAGGAGACCTATTAATGAATTGAGGCTTCTGCGATCTATATTCTGTGTAGTGTTATCTTCTAGAATCATCGCATTCATGTTTGTTGGAATCGACGTTTCGAACCAACCTCTGTGGTTCATCATTAGGAATAGATCCATGAGTGAATAAGTCAGAACTCAATAGGGTTAATAAATAAGGCTAGGGTTGGTATGGGAATGAATATTAGCCGACGGGTTTAATTCAGTTTTGTTATAATTTGTTTATTTTAATTTTATTGTTAATTTAACAATTATTTTAGTTATTGGTTTTTAATAACTAGTTTTTCTTCTTTTAAGATTAAAATTAGGATTAGAATTTATTAATTCATAATTAATATTAATTAGTGATTATAAAATAATTAATAATTATCTGTCTTATTAATTAATTTTATTGATTATATAATTATCTTAATTTTAAGTTATGTTTGAATGATTAAAAATAAAATAATAATTAATACCTAGTGACTAATAATGATTAAAAACCAATTCATTATTATGCCCAATAAATTAATTTATATTATTAATTCCAAGAATGAATTTAATATTTTAAATTAAATTAAATAAAAACTTTTTTGTTCTTTTATATTTTGTGAATGATGTTGCAAAGGTTAAGTGTATTGTAAATTTAATTATATTTCTATACACTTATTGATAATTACTTTATAAAGAATTATATTTTAGAATTGAATATGATGATTGAGATTGGATTAAATTAAGTTGTTAGATTAAAAATTTTAACTTTTTGATAATTATAAAAAGTATTTATTCTTGATGATTTGAAGAAAATGGTTAAATGAATATAGGGCTAGTGTAATACAAAGGAAGATCATGGAGGTCAAGTCAAGGGATAAGAGGGCAGGGAACATTTAGGGGAAGGTGGGATTAGAGGTAAGAGTCAGGATCCAATTATCACTAATTTTCCAACCATCATCGCGGTTAAGGTTGTTAGGGTGTTTACCTATTTCGATAGCTTCTCTAAATTTCCTATGGTGATAATGATCAATTTTGGCCACAACACAAGATTTTTCAATACAAATGTGATGATTGGTTTTATTGGAGTGCTCGGCCAAAGCTTAGATTTTCGAACGGTTATGCTTAATGTCATATGCATGCTCTTGTATCCTAGTTCAGATTGATCAAACGGTCTCACCAATGTAGGTTTTGCCACAAGAACAAGGAACAAGGTAAACCCCTTTATGGAATTTAGAATCAATGGGATCTTTAACGGATTTTAGCCATCTGCTCCTATGAGTGGGTGCTCACATACAAACAAATGTAATTAAGTGAGTGTTTAATTTACATCATAAACAAACAACAAAATTGGTGGTTTTTCCCTCTGGGTTTCCACATGAAAAACATTGTGTCAAATGTGTGATGCTCATGTGATTGTTGTTTGAATATGTGTGTTTGAAATATTGTTGGCTCATTGTTTTTGTGAATGAATTCTCTTACAAGTTAAATAATATAATAAGGGAATAAAAGCATAATAACAAAAAGGAAAATATTTTCTTAATTATTGATTCGCCCCCCCTCTCAGCAATTCCTCATTTCAATAATTGGTATCAGAGCAAGGGATCCTTCAGCAACAGTTTAAACATTGGAAGGTAGATCTATAAGGAACTATGTCTATGCAAGAGAGTCAAGAGGCTTACTCGAGTAGAATAAGAATCTTTGATGGGACCAACTATGCGTTTTGGAAAGTCAGTATGGAAGCATATCTTATGTCCCTGGGAGTAGATGTCTGAACTTCAATACTAGTAGACTACAATGTCCCTGATATTCCTCCCACTGATGCAGATGGTAAAACATTATATGGGAACAATGCTAAAGCCAAGAATGCCATTCTCTTTGATCTTAGTCAATCAAAACTTGTAAAATTTATGCATTGTAAGTCTACTAAGGAAGTGTGGGTAAATCTTAACCAGAGTCATGAAGGAGATGGCAAAGTCAAGTAAGCGAAACTTCAGACTTTCAAAATGAGGTTTGAAGGCTTGATAATGAAAGCATAGTAGAATACTTCCTCAGAGTTTATGAAGTGACTAATATGATTAGAGGACTTTGTGAAGAAGTTAAGGAAGAGATGATTGTTCAGAATAATCCCAAAATCTTAGCTATTGAGGTAATGGCTAATTTAAAGGATCTCAAGATGGATCAGTTGCATGGTACTCTCATAGCCTATGAGATGAGAGTAGGAATAGAAAAATCTGAACCAAAGGAAGCAATGTTCAAAGTATCCAGAAAGGGAAAGGAGCACAAAGATCATCAAGATTGCTCTAGTTGTGAATCTGATCAGGAGCTGGCTTAACTAGCCAGAAAACTGAAGTGTGGCTCAGGAAAATATAAAGGGAAGTTTCCCTTTAAGAGTTCGACATTGCTCTTCCAAATGCCCTTATAAAGAAAAGGTTGAAAGGGAAGAGGATCTGAAATTTGGAAACAAGTCTTAGACACATCAAAAGAAAAATCCCTATAAGAAGAAGGGGTTCTACTCAAAAGAGGATAGCTCAGCACCAAAGTCAGACTGTGAAGACTCATCAGAGAATGAGTCAAATAAGTATATTCTTATGGCATTTGAAATAGACTCCAAGAAACAAGGTATTATGGACTTTGAAGAGGAAGAAGAATAAGGAGTAGTAGACCTTGAAGGGGAACTCATCAGTTCCCTCGATGAGTTAAAGAAAGAAAGGAAGAAGAATAAGAAACTGAAGGAACAGTTACAGCGTGCATAGGAAGGTATGTATAACTCTAATAATTAGGAGTTTTTCTATAAAAAATAAATGCTTGAAGAACCTATCAAGAGTAAGGACAGTTTAGTCCTTCTACTGAAAGAAAAATAAGGAAACTATGAGAGATAGGAAGAGGAGAACAAGTAGTTGAAACAAGAGTTGCTCAAGTTAAAAAGGGAAATGATCTCACGGATATGCAAAGATGATATTCTATCTTTCAAATTTGAGTTAGAGGAGGCCAAACGAAAAGAAGAGGTTCTTCAAGAACTGATTCAAGAATGGGAAGAGAACTGTCAGAGTCTTGAAGCAGAGGTTGTCTCTCTGAGAACCGATATTGAGAAAACAAAGACCGAGAAGGGTATAAATGAAAAAATTGTTGAAGGGACAAGGAGATTAGATCATATCCTAAATAGTCAAAGGCCCTCAGGAATCAAAACTGGTCTGGGATACTCTAAGACACAAGAATCTTCTATTGGAAAGATAAAATTCAGGTCAGTAGGATTCAAAGAACCACAGATCCGTGGGAAGAAGCATAATGAAAGAATTAATGAAGACAAAAGAGCAGTCGGGCAAAGAGGAGATCGTTAATGGAAAATGAACCAATCAGTCATACGACCAAGGTATTTTCCTGCACAATCTCATAATGCTTCTAACAATAGGCATGCCTATTTGTTTTATGGTCACTGCTATAGGTGTCATATCTTTGGACATAAATCCATTGATTGTAGAAGGATCAAATTTGAAAGAGATGAAAATCCCAGATATAATATGCATTAGATTTCTAAGTCTCAAAACTCTTCTCTCAGAAATTGGAATGTCTTCTCTCCCTTGCTAAGTGAAGTAGAATGATTCAAATGTAATAATTTTGGGCACAAATCCAGTGAGTGCAAAAGCAGGTTTGAATACCTGTCTAAGTCCCAAAATGTCAGACAGATAGCTATCCAAAAGGATAAAGGGAGTTGGAAACTAAAGACTAAAAAGAGCATGTAATGTGGACTCGCCTTATCAGCTCATAATCAAGAAAAAAAATGGTATGTGGATAGTGGTTGTTCCAAACATATGACTGGGGAAAAAAGAAAATTTATGTCACTTAAAGAAAAGGATAGAGGAAGCAATGTCACTTTTGGAAACAATACTCCAGCAAGAATCAAGGGAAAAGGAGTAGTCAGTCTTGATCAAAAAACAGAAGCACAGAATGTGCTATATGTAGAAGGTCTCAAGCACAATCTGCTCAGTGTTAGCCAGATGTGTGACAATGGCTATGATGTGACCTTTTGATCTAAATATTTGATATCCGTGACATAAAGAATGGAAAACTAGTGGGAAAATAAATCAGAACCCACAATAATGTATATGTGTTTGACGATGCCAAGGTTAGCTTCTATTTGAGAAAAACAAGGGACGCACGGTTGTGGCACAAGAGGCTTGGGCATATGAATTTTGACAGTTTGATAAAAATAAGAAAGATGGGAGCAATGAGAGGATTACCAAGACTTTCAAATCCTAATAACACAATCTGCAAGTCGTGTTAGTTTGGCAAGCAGACTAGGACTCATTTCAAATCGAAAGAGTTCTCCTCATCCAGACCTCTAGAGCTCATTCACATAAACATTTGTGGCCCAACTAGAGAAAAAACCTCAAAAGGAGAGAGGTATTTCATGTTTCTCATTGATGATTTCACCAGGGCTACTTGGATTGTTCTCTTAAAAGAAAAATCAAAAGCGTTCAAGCATTTCAAGAAGTTTAAAGCTCAAGTAGAAAATGAGAAAGACTTAAATATAAAATGCTTAAGATCAAACAGAGGGGGAGAGTACACCTCAAGAGAATTTGAGGAATTTTGTGAAGAGCACGACATTAGGAGGTAGTACTCAGTGGCTAGAACTCCTCAACAAAATGGAGTAGTAGAGAGGAAGAACAGAACAATCCAGGAAATGGCCAGAGCAATGTTAGATGAAGCAGGAGTGTCTCACAACTTCTGGGGAGAAGCATCCCAGGAAGCAGTATATCTATCAAACAAAACTCAACTCATGCCTAATAGTGATAAAAATCCCTACGAGTTATGGAAGGGAAGACCTACATCATTTAAAAACCTCAAGGTGTTTGGGAGCAAGTGCTTCATTAAAAGGAATGAAAAGAACCCTGGGAAGTTTGATTCACATGTTGATGAAGGAATATTGCTCGGATACTCTATTCGAAGCAAAGGATATAAGTGTTACAACAAGAAGACAAAGAAGATTGAGGATTGCATCAACATAATAGTAGATGAAGTAGGTTCACAACCTAAATCCTCTAAAAGTAATATGAACTCAGATGATGAAGAAAGCTTATATTTGAGGTTCGTTGATCTAAATGAAACAGATTCAGACAATGAAAGTGAGGAAGAAGGCATGTCTTCAAGGCCAAAGACACCCTCTAGGTATGTACAGAAGGAACATCCTAAGATTCAGATTCTTGGAGATCAAAGACATGGTGTCCAAACCAGAAGGAAACTTGTGGGTAGTACAAGTTATGCAAATTTGGCTCTGTTATCACAGATAGAACCCAAGAACCTTTGTCAAGCAAGTGAAGACAAGTTTTGGGTGAAATCTATGAATGAAGAACTTGACCAGATTGAAAATAATGATACATGGGAGCTTGTTCCAAGGCCAAGAGAGAAAAATGTTATTGGAACCAAATGGATTTTCAAGAACAAACTAAATGAACAGGGTCAAGTAATTAGGAACAAAGCTCAATTGGTCTGCAAAGGGTATGCCCAAATAGAAGGGGTATATTTCAAAGAAACCTTTGCACCAGTAGCTCGACTAGAAGCTATAAGGATATTTATTTCTCTTTCCATCCATAAGAATATCAAGGTATATCATATGGATGTGAAGTCTGCATTTCTCAATGGAGATTTAGAAGAAGAAGTTTACATTGAGCAGCCAGAAGGATTTCTACTCACCTCTGATGAAGGGCTCGTATGCAAACTAAAGAAGGCCATGTATGGATTAAAATAGGCCCCCAAAGCTTGGTACGAAAGACTGGATAAGTACCTTCAGCAACAAGGGTTTAAGAAAGGCACAATTGACAGTAACCTATATGTAAAATCTGAAGGTGACCATCTACTGATAGTAGTTGTGTATGTGGATGATATAATATTTGGTAGTGATATGGAACAGTTGGGGCATCAATTTGAAAAATGTATGCAAACAAAGTTTGAAATGTCCATGATCGAAGAACTATCCTTCTTCCTGGGTTTGCAAATTACTCAGTCTCCAAACATAGTATTTATATCCCAATCCAAATATCTCAAGGAAACCTTGAAGAAATTTGGAATGGAAGATTTCAAACCAGTCAACATGCCCATGACTACAGGCTACAAATTGTGCAAAGAAGATGAAACACCGTCGGTAAATCAGATTGAATACAGGTCAATGATAGGAAGCTTACCGTATCTGACAGCTTCAAGGCCAAACATCATGCAAGCAATGGGGATTGTGGCCAAATTTGAGGCCTTTCCATAGGCAAGTCATGTTGTTTCCGTTAAGCACATTTTTAAAAATCTTCAAGCTACAGCAGAATATGGATTGTGGTATGGTAAGAGTGAAGATTTCAAATTGAAGGCCTACACAGATGCAGATTGGGATGGAAGCCTTGATGACATGAAGAGTACTTCTAGTGCATCCTTCTTCCTAGGAAAATGCTTGGTGTCGTGGGTCAGCAAGAAACATGCCTCCATTTCTTTATCGACTGCTAAAGTAGAGTATATTGTTATTGTTACCTGTTGTACACAGATTCTATGGATGAAGCAAACCTTGAAAGATATACAGGTAGATTTGACTAATCCCATTCCAATAATGTGTGACAACACAAGTGCCATCAACATCTCCAAAAATCCAGTCATGCATTCAAAGACTAAGCATATTCCTATCAAGTTCCATTTCTTGAGGGAACAGGTTGCAACCAACACTGTCAGACTTGAGTATATATCCACTAAAGAGAAACTGACATATATCTTTACCAAGCCACTGGCAAGAGAACCATTTGAATATCTTAGGAAGCAGATAGGAGTTGTGACTCCTCCCTCCAAATGACTTCATTTTGGTAGGAGGTGGAAGCTACTCAGCATGTGAACTCATGGGAGAGTATGCTGCAATGGTTCAGGGGGAGTGCTCGAGAAGTATTTTTTTCCACTGATGTCAAAGGGGGAGAAGATTTTCATCAGAGTAGACCATGCCTAGCCTGAGGGAGAGCTTATGTCATTGCCATCAATTCCAAAGGGGGATACTGTTGGACAATTTATGGTGTATGGGTGGTTGTGTAAGTGTTGGCATTGATCTCAAACAAAGGTCAACATGATGAATGGGTGTTTGGGAGGAATCCCATGGTTTTTTAAGTGTTTTGTAGAAAATCATCACAGTAGCAAGCTTATTGAAGAAGCCATAAAATGATGATTATAGTGATGGGCCAATGGAACTCCATGGTAGCTGCAGGCTTCTTGTAGAGAATCATCGCGGTAGCAGGCTTACGGAAGAAGCCATTAAATCATCCATTAAGGGAATTTTGAGGTCTAACATTGGCCTCTTAAGGAAATTATAAAATAATAGTGGAAATAATAAAATAATATTATATTACATCATCAAATTTTAGAGGAAAAAAGGAAAAACTTTATTTCAACTCGTATTTTCAACTTATCTCCCTATGGGTTTACTCAAATTTTGAGTGGAAATGCTCGTTGGATGAAAAATCTAATTCCTCATCCAAGGAGTACACATGTTACATACTTTTGATGGACCCTGCTACACAAAAAATGAAAAATGCATGAAAAACGTGATTGCAATCATGTTTTTTCATGTATTTCTCATTTTTTCGTGTAGCAGGGTCCATCAAAAGTATGCAACATGGGTACTCCTTGGATGAGGAATTAAATTTTTCATCCAATAAATACTCCTGCTTGAAATTTGAGTAAAACCTTATGGAGATAAGTTGAAAATACGAGTTGAAAAAGTAGTTTTATTATTTTAATATTTTTACTTTTTTCTTCAAAAATGGTGAATCATCCTCCATGGTTGACATCATCATCTTGAATCCTATTGGTTCTTATAAATTTTGTTTTTGTTGTACATTTTTCTTAGGAGGCCTATTTTAGACCTCAAAATTTCCCTAATGACCATGGTGATTGAGAGTTCAGTTGTCCAAGCACAAAGTAAAGAAAATTCAACGAGCAGAAAGGTTTGCAGCCATCTCACAAGTGGCAAATGTACTCAAAGCCTACATTGGACCCCACCCAATGCAAAGTGCTTTGGAAAAAGAATTCCAATAGTATGCGGAAGTTCAAAAATGGGTTCATAGATCAAAAGATATGGTCTACTGAAGTTCAGGGTTGTGAAGCCTCGGGAAGGAAGGAATATTAGCATATCAGAGGTTCGAGACATTGGAGGATCGTAACATCGGGGATCAGAATGTCAGAGGTCAGAAAATCAACGCATCAAAATATCGGAAGTCAGCGTATTGGCGCATTGGCATATCAGAGATTTGGATACCAAAACATCGGGGATCAGAATTTCGAAGGTCAGCATATCGATGCATCAAAATATCGGAGGTCAACGTATCGGTGCATCGGAATATCGAAGAACTGTGACATCGGGTATCGGAAATTCTCAACTGTGGTACACTAAGAAGTTTCGATAGTATTAAAAGTGTCGAGTAATGCCAAAGAAGATTAACAAAGTATTTTGTTGCAAATCCTAGGGTTGACAAGCCCTCTTCTCTCTCCTCCCAGCAAGACACATGGCAGCATGAGATTGGTTTCGATAAGCTACAGTGTTATCTGATGTCAGCATGACATTGTAGTATGATAGGACATGTGGCAGGCTGATTCAACGATATTGGGTGCCCTAGTGTGCCAGATCAAGGTGACACGTGTCATCTCTATAAATAAATCATGTGGAGTAATGGTGTCATATCGTAGCTTAGCATATCGGAGGATTAAGATATCGAAACTCTAGAACAGATGGTTATTGAAAATTTCCGATGGAGGGGGCTTCCGATATTGAGTTGGCTCTTGATCATGTAAATAAAAAGAACCAAGGGCGTAGATCATTAGCAAAGGAAGATTTTCCCTCGACGGGAAAAAAATTCCTTAGCAACTCAATGCTAAGTTGTAGGTCACAGCTCATTGTCCCATGGAGGAGAAATACTCAAGGAGCTCAGCGTTAGAGGAGCTAAATGCAGTGGGACTGAGGAGTATCGGAACACTGCACCACTGTGAGGTTGTGATATGGAGTTTCTCTGATAAGGAATTACAAAGAATTAAAGGATGTATGAATCGGCAGCTGCGAAATTGAATGCAAGTACATAGCATTTGGTAGTTATCAAGGGATAAACCTGCGGAAAACTCTGTAACAAGAAATCAAGGTCAACAATTATAGCAGAGATGAATTCAAGGGCATGAAGGAAGAAATCGATTGTTTCACGTGCACGAATGGTTGTGATAAATAAGAATAGAATGGTCACTTCTTTGGACTGTCAATATTTGAGGAACAATAAATGAAATTGGGGCTCTCGGAGGAGTGTGCAGGTCACCTGAGAATTAATTTCTCAGCACAGGAGCTCTGTGCATTCATACTATGAAGAACTGCAAGGTCCATCTCTGTTTTGGGCGTTGTAACAAGAAACTATCAGAAGACGCAAGAGGGGCAAGCAAAGCCATGCCTAAGTATAAATTGGCAGCTAAAGGAAGAGAGGAGAGACTCCCTTATGAAGAGTGCCTCAGTGGAACAAAACCATCATTGACAATAGAAAAGATGGGAATGTGAGAATATGTGTGTGTGTGCAGTGATGTGGGAGTGAGCATCGAATCAGAGAGGTTGAAGAACCTAGGAGGACAATGTGTAATACAATACCAAGAGCAGCGTCAGGACTGTGTGGAGAATCGTAAGGGTGGTGTTGAAGAGCAGTCAGTGTAGAGCCCTTGATAGAGAATGCATAGCATAGAGGAAATGTTACTGTGAGCAATGAGAGGAGACCTACTGCAAGTGAGCACATAAGGGAGAATGCAGAAGTCAAATCTATGAACAACCATTGTTGGTATTTTAGTTGTATAATTGTACGCTTCAGATTTCAGTTTGAAAATTTTATTAAATAGTAGAGCAGTGGCAAGAGCAGGTTGGTGGCTGCATATCGAAGAGGTTGGTGCCTCTTGGCAAGTTGGTGCTTTCTAACCAATGAGGGTCAGTGCCTCCTGTGAGTGGGTGCTCACAATAAACAGATGTAATTAAGTGGGTGCTTAATTTACATCATAAACAAACAACAAAATTGGTGGTTTTTTCCCTTTGGGTTTCCATGTGAAAAACACTGTGTCAAATGTGTGTTGCTCATGTGATTGTTGTTTGAACATGTGTGTCTAAAATATTGTTGGCTCACTATTTTTATGAATAAATGCTCTCACAAATTAAAGAATATAGGAAGGTACTAAAATCATGATAAGAAAAAGGAAAATAGTTTCTTAATCACTGATTCACCCCCCCCCCGAGCAATTCCTTATTTCAACAATAACTCCACCTAATAATGACCAATGAACTCAATAATTAAATATGATCACTCATACATAAAACAATTAGGAGTTATGTACTCCAACGAAAACAAACATAGTTACCAATCAAATGAGAATAGTACCGAGTTCTCACTTTTTTAAAGTTGCAAAAAATCATCCAATTTTTAAAAGTATTGATTCATAATACACATTTTTTTAGCATATTTTTGACACTTTAAAATTTTCTTATGTATTAAGTAAGCACATTTTTTTAAAATGTTAGTGATTTTCATGCTAATTTTGAAAAATGTTGATGCCACATTTACCCATTTTTTGGGGGGATTATTTTTGACACTTTAAATTTTTTTGATATATTAGGTATGGATAATTTTTTTTAAATGTTGGTAATTTTCATGAGGATTTTGAAAGTAGCATCAACCTCTTTTTTAGGCATATTTTTAACTCTTTAAATTTTCTTTTATCCTAAGAATGCACAATTTTTTTTTAATGTTGATTATTTAACCATTTTTCAAGTTGTCTTATTCTTCTTCTTATTTTTCATCATAAGATGTTTCTTTTTTTAAGGGTTTTCCAAACTCGTGTTTTTTTTTCTTTGCATTGTTTTTAAAGTGAATTTTTAATTTTTTTGGTGAAATTTAAAAAAATAATAAATTAAGATTTTTTTATATATTTATATATCATTAATTAATGCTTCAATACACATAAAATAATTGTCACTAAAAAATAATAATTTTAAACACTCGACAAAAAATACACATTTTGCATATAGGTATAATTTAAAAAATGCATCTTTCAAGACATTTTCACTAAAAATGGCATATTAAATAAATGTTTTTTATGAAAAAAAAAATGGAAAATGGGAAATTTTAGTAAATTTTTATGAACTTTATATCCAAAGATAATGACATTTAAAAAGTTTTTTTCCAAAAAAAAAACAAACAATTAAAAAAATAAAACACATGAAAAATAAAAAACATAAACAAAATTTAAAAGAACATTAAATTAAATAAAAAACAAAAAAAAAAACAACAACATTAAAAAGATAGAAATAAAAATATTAAAATAAAACATTACAATAAAAAATAAAAATAAAAATCCCTCAATCCATAAATTAAACTTAAATTGATTGTAAACTTAAAATTAAAAAATAAAGTCAAGTCCTACTAGCACAACTAGTTCAAGATGGGCCTCGTAAGAAAGGCGACCCAGGATCAAACCTCACAGGGGGTGGTTGTGCCCTGTGCTAGGGGGAGGTGTTACACTAAAATTTGTCACCATGACTATTTGCAGTTAGTATGGCTCCATCAGCTGTCATACTATCCTCCTTGGCAAGTCTTATACCTCTGCTCTTCATGTCAAACTCCAAGAAAGAGAGAAAGTCTTTAAAAATCTATATAACTCTGGGTACGCAGTTTCTCTTAGCCTTACCTGCGTGTACGCACCTCAAGTTCACATTCCATGCGTACTTGTACGCTCTGTCTGTAAAGGGGTGGGTGCGTACCCCTGTAAAGGTCAAAAGGCGCGAGTTTTACTTCAAAAACGTTACTTGTGGTCGATTCTAGAGCATTCTAGAAGTTTGTTTGATGTGTATTGAGCGCCTCCAAATGATTCATGCATCCCAATGAAAGAGGAACTTATCCCATGAAGAGGGGAGCTATCCCATTGAAAGAGGGGCTTATCCCATTCATGGTGGACCTGATTAACTTCCTCCAAAGCACTATAAATACGGGCATTGGGCCAGAGGGAGGGGAGGTTGAAAGCTGAACATTCCTAAGGGTAGATGCTGCTGGAATTAGGACTCCCTTATAGAGCTTGAGAGGAGAGATTCCCATCCTTTATTAGCTTCATTTGGAAGTGGGTGAGCTGATCAAAGTAAAGGAGAACTCTTGCTGGACCCTGGGAGGGACCTGCACAACACCAAGGCACAGGTTGTAATGGTTTCTTTTGTTTCCACTTAATACAATTAAGCTCACTTTTCTCAACAGATTGTTATACATGATTTGTTTCATATACTCCTTGGTCTTTATGATGAATATGTTTTATTTTATGAGTTATTCAGGTGCAAAGACCCGACCTAAAATTGTAAGAAAATTATGCAAAAACTGAAATAACTAACCTAAATATACAACTTAACATTTATGAGATCTAGTCAAACTCTCGACTCAAGTAGAGGAGGATTTGTTTCATTTGTTAACGAGCTTGACACAGGAAAAGAACTATGCTCGGATTTAGTTTCATGTTTACGCAAGCTTGAAACAAAAACCATGCTTGTTATAAGTTCGCATGCCCCCAACACAATGACGCCAATCAAGGTACATGCCCCCCAAGCTTCATTGCATTCGACCAGGTGGATGGAATGAAGCTTTACTTTCAAGATCTTGGAAAGACTTGTGGGAGTTGTTTCATTTTTTAATGAGGTTGACAGAGGAAATGAACTATCCTCAAAACCCTTGTTTCATTTTTTAAATGAGCTTGACACAACATAAGGAACTATGCTCATAACTACTCTCTACAATCTACCTAACAAAAAACTCTACTCTAAAAACCTTGATTCATTTTTTAACGAGCTTGACACAAGACAAGGAACTATGCTCTAAAATCCTTGATTCATTTTTTAACGAGCTTGACACAAGACAAGGAACTATGCTCTAAAATCCTTGATTCATTTTTTAACGAGCTTGACACAAGACAAGGAACTATGCTCATAACTACTTTCTACAATCTACCTACTTAACCTACCCTTTTTTCATTTTTTAACGAGCTTGACACAAGACAAGGAACTATGCTCAAACCTGATTCATTTTTGAACGAGGTTGACTCAGTAACAGGAACTATCCTTTGACCAACTGATTCATTTTTTTAATGAGGTCGACACAGTAAAAGGAACTTTCCTCGAACAACTGATTCACTTTTTAACGAGGTTGACACAGGAAAAGAACTATCCTCACCCTCACTGATTCATTTTTTAACGAGGTCGACACAGTAAAAGGAACTTTCCTCGTACACACTAATTCATTTTTTAATGAGGTTGACACAGTAAAAGGAACTTTCCTCACACTAACCTGTTTCATTTTTTAACGAGGTTGATACAGGAAAAACTATCCTCGTACTTGATCATGGCTTCCAACTGGAAGAAAGACATGTCAATGGACACACCTTGATCATGGCTTCCAAGAGGTCTTCATCAGAAGGAAGAATACTTCTCTGGAAGGAACACATGTCAAGGGACTCAAAAGGGATAAGAACATCGTGTTCAAGTAATCCCATAGAGTTTTCCATGTCAATTACCGGATCTACATCAAAGGAAGATGAGCAAACAATGGGAGGCTCACGTACGTCGGTAACTGAAAACATGGGACCAGTTGCCACATAATTAACCCGTGGCGGGGTAGATACCACTTTAGAATTAGGAACATTTAGGGGTGTCATATTATTGGTAGTCGAAACAAGACTAGGGAAGGAAAGCTGGTCTACAGTCACAATACTGCCATTGTGAGGGAAAGACATCACGCAAAAGAGTGTCGATACGACAGCTTTCATTGCATAAACATAGTCTCGCCCAAGAAGTAAATTGAAATCCAAGGGACCTAGAACTACCATAAGATCAATACAGACAGTTTTACCTTCCAAGGTAATAGAAAACTTAGGAAGGATCCCTAACGGTTCACTAATGGTTCTGTTAAAAGCTTTCAGATTCTGCGTAATAGGTGCAAGCTGAGGGGAACCCAAAGCTTTCCAAAAGTTGAGGATAAAATATTGACAGAAGCACCTTCATCTACCTGAGTACGATGTATGTCCCTACTACCAGCCTTGACAATGATTTGGAAAGGGATGGAGGAAGGAAGACGAGGTTCTGTCAATCTATTCCAATCAAAGGAAAAGACCTCAGTACTTGGAGGGGGTTCTGTAGAAACAGGTGAAATGCCCCCCGGCGTAGAAGAATCTGATGTAACAAAAAGAACCTGAGCGATATGATGTTCACTTTCTAAAGGGAAAGTGGGATCGACCGAATGTGAAATTGAATCGACCACTTGATCAAATAATGGATCATCAACCTGAGTGACATGAGTTTCACTCTCCAATGGAAGAGTGTGATCGACTGTACTTGAAATTAGATCAATCACTCCGTCAGTTGACGGTAGGTTGGGGGAAAGTTTACGATAACCAGTTGGAAATTCTTGTTGTGGAACAGTAAGGTTTTCCAACAATGTTGAGGCTTCATCCATGTGAGGGCAAATGTGAGTTTGATGACTCCCTTTGCATAACTTACAAGGAAACCTAACTTTACCTTTTTTCCCAAGAACCTGACTATCACTGGTTGATGGATCAATGGAAAGTTGATGAGATTTTTCTGACCATACTTCCAAGACCTTTGGAATACCAGGACAATTGACAAGGAAGTCGTCACCCTTACAAAGCCTGCAAGGGTATTTGGGTTTACGATGCATGTCGGAGTTTTCCTCAACACAACTAACACTTACAGTCGTGGCTGGTTGGTTGACCTCTTTCTTATCTTGCTTCTTCTTCTTCTTCCCTTTCTTCTTCTTCTTAAACACCTGGTTACTAGCATCAAGGCTTTTACCAAGCGAAGAGGAAGAAATGGAGGAAGAAAAATTAGGCGAAGAAGGTAAAGGGTCAACAGAAGGTTGGTGATGTTGAGATGGTGAACTCTGTTGAGGTGAAGCATTCGGTTGAGGTGGAACAATTGGAGTACTTTGGGCCAACGAAGTTGAAAATAACCATATCGGTAAACCTATTGTAAATCCAGGTAATGACAAAGTAGCCATATAAGGAGGACCAACATTTCCAAAGTAAGGAAAAGTACTAGGATTCTTGTTAGGAGAGGTTCCTAGGTTGGTAAATTCCGGAACACTTGCCATTATATTCAACTTCAGTGAATTTTATTAACAATTTAAAACTAAAATTAAAAATTCACAATTCACACTTAACAATTAAAATTCACAATTCACACCTATGGTCTCTAAAAGTAAAAACAAACAAATTAACACGCGCTATCACATCTAGGAGTCAAACCACACACAAACAGTAACCTTCCGGACCGAAAACACTAGTTGGTGATGAAATCCAACGTCGCAGAATTCAATACAGAAGTGGCGGGTGGAACAGTTACCCCGACAACCTTCTTAATGAATAGACTGGACCAAGTTCCTCCACTTTAACCGTCTCGAGTGAAGTGAACCCCCCAGAAAATCCAAGTGAGTCTAGCCGACATCTGCTCCAGGTACAGTGGGATCTTCCCTCCACCGTCACCTTGGGTAGAACCCTAAAGATAATAGTCACTAAGGTCACCAACAGCAACAAATATTCCTGGGGGAACAGTCTACGATCCGATAGCACGCAAGGGCAAAGTAACAAGCTCAATCCCCTTGCCGGCTCCTTGACAATAATCCAAGGTTTACCGACAAGTGACCCCAGGCTCCTCGACAATGGTTAATCCGAGGTTTACCATTTGTAGTACGTGCATATCTGGCGTCGTTCCCAATGAAGGAGGATTGATCCCCTCACTGGTTCGGACATGATCTCGTGCTTCTCCTTTAAGAGGAGCTTTCCCAGAGCATAAATGTAACAGCTGGATTTATCCTACCACAAGATGAGCTACTTGTTTGGTTTTGCTGTCTTGGAGAGTTAATTACTCTCCTACTCCAAGACACTAGCCTAAGCTATGTTGGTGTTTCAGAGCCCTAGAAATGTAAAAATTACTAGATGAATTTTAATTAAGCACTGTGTTATTTAGGCTGTTATTACTCAAAGGGGTAAATGGATATGAAACCAATGGTGTTATGACCCGACTCAACTGAATGCAATCGAATATGATAATGTAATCTTTTCAATTCGATGAATCCTAACTAAAGTAAGGAGAGAGTTTCCATTCACTTCCAACAATGCAAAAAATTGATCACTAAGAGAAAATATAACAAATTCTCTAATGCACTAATTTCATCAAGAAAAACTAATGCAAATCAATTCCAAAATAGTTTTTTATTTTTTATTTTTGTGTAAATTCAAATCAAAGAATACTGATCTAAATCTACGATTGATTTTTCAGAATGTAAACTATGCAATTGTAATCTATGCACAATTCACTTGAAAAGTATGCAAATGTAATTTATGCACATTTTTCATTAATATTCTGAAAATGAGAACTCTAATTATGCAAATGTGATCTATGTAAGAGAATTCTCAAACACAAGATGATTCTAATGTAATCTAAGAACCAATCAAGTGCAAGTCGAGAAAATTGGGTGAGAGTTCCAAAGATCGAAAAATAAAAACACTCAAAGGCGATTAACACTCATACACAATTTAGCCCCCCCCCCCGGCGAATGAGGGGGAAATTTTTTTGCAAAAACAAAAGCAAAAAGATGCAAAATTGTGAAAATATTGAGACAAACCTCCAAGTAATGACCAAAGGAAACCAAATTAAGAATTTCTCAAAAAAGAGACTTAAAACACCCAATTGATGAAAGCTTAAAGCAGGAATGCCAATGGAATTAACCAAGGAAAGTTTCTGATAGGTAACCAGTGGATCTGGGCAGCAAAAACAAGCTATAAACAAAATCTAAAAGAAAAAAAAGAAAAAATTGAATGTTTCTAGGCTTTTGACAGGGTACGCAGGCAGCCTGTTTGCACAGGTGTGTGTACGCTCTGTGTACAAAGCTGTAGTGTGTACAAGTACGCACAGTGCTTAACGCAGAGGGTGCGTACTACTAGCAAAACCAAGAAAAATAAAATATAACTTAACCCTAAGCTATTCTACCCAAATTCACAGTCAATCAGCCAAAAACCAGAAAGAAATCGACTTTTCTCAAATCAAAGTATCAATCAAAAGAGAAATCAATCAAATCCATGGATTCCCCAGTATGGTCGCCATTTTGTCATGCGGAAAGAGTCAATTTTGCGGAAGATTTCAAGGTACTGACGATTTCTAGGTCATCTCTCTAGATAATGTGTTGATGTCGATAGAAAGCGACCCGTTGCAGGAAAGCCCACAACACGAAATCATAGATCAAGTTGAAGAAATGTAGTTGTAAGGACTGACTCAGGGATGGTCGAGATGGATGACGGGTATTTTGCAGATGAATGGTTTATTTGCAGTGACCTCTTGAACACATAACGACACGACAGATGGCTTGGTGACAATTGACCCAATAGTTAATACCCGGAACCGGTTTGAAGATTTTCAATGTGGTTTGATCAACTGTTAGGCAAAGGATTTCCCAACCCAGGTGAATGAAAAGTGTCGTGTTCAAGAGTGGTGATAAGGCTTCTTCTGAGACAAAGGATAACAAATAGGCTCATTTTTCTCTCTTTTCCCTCACCATTTCTGGCAAGTACCTCTTTATTTTTTTACAAGCTTGAGGAGGATAACATATGCTTGTTTATAAGCTCATCCTTCGGATGAGTCCAACTTAGTTTAGATGTGAACCCTAAGAAGGAGTGGTCCGTTCCTGTTTGTAATCGAACAGGTCCTTTACTGTGAAATTTTAACGAGTCCAGTATAGGAGAAACTCAGCGTTTTTCAATTTTAGAGAGTCTGAAAAAACTTAAGAAGACTCCAGGGTTGAACTTTTTCGTAAATTTGTGTCTCCCAAGCCCGAAAAAGTATAAAATAATACTTGAGAGAACCGCTTGATCTTTACGACCAAGGAGTACTTTCATGATTAGTGTCTTTGACCTGAAAAGTAGAAAGCGATCAAGGACACGTCGTTTTATTTCCAATATCGAATTTGAAATGACAAAAATCCGGCAATCTTTTCATGTTTTTACGGTCAGAAAAGGGTTGTAAGAGGACCGTCTTTTTAGTTTCGTTTTAACGAGTTTAAAAAGAAAAACTCAGCGATCTTTTCATGTTTTAGGAGTCAGAAAATAGCTTAAAGGTGACTCTAAGGTTTCATTTTTTTGTAAGTTTTAACGAGTTCGAAAAAATGATAAAAATGTACTCATGGTTTTCACTTTTTTGTAAATTTTAATGAGTTCGAAAAAATGATAAAAATGTACTCATATGGCCGACTTTCAATTTAATTTACGAGCAGGAAAAGACAGAAAGAACTCGGCATTTTCATTTGTTTTATGAGAATGAAAGATAGCAAAATAATCTCGGGATTTTCATGAGTTTAACGAGTCTTGAAAATAACTGAAATTGACTCGAGATAGGTTTCATTTTTTCAAAAGCTTGAAACAGAGAAAAACTATGCTTCAAAGTAGTTTCATTTTTACATAAGCTTGAAACAGAGAAAAAACTGTGCTTGATGCCCCCTAAGCATAAGCGCTAGAGTGCATGCCCCCCTAGCTTCATTTTATTCAACTAAGTACAAGCTGGATGAAATGAAGGTTCATGTACAAGCTGGATGAAATGAAGGTTCATGGTGGAAACAAAAGAAACCATTACAACCTATGCCTTGGTGTTGTGCAGGTCCCTCCCAGGGTCCAGCAAGAGTTCTCCTTTACTTTGATCAGCTCACCCACTTCCAAATGAAGCTAAGAAAGGATGGGAATCTCTCCTCTCAAGCTCTTTAAGGGAGTCCTAATTCCAGTAGCATCTACCCTTAGGAATGTTCAGCTTTCAACCTCTGCTCCCTCTGGCCCAATGCCTGTATTTATAGTGCTTTGGAGGAAGTTAATTAGGTCCACCATGAATGGGATAAGCCCCTCTTTCAATGGGATAGCTCCCCTCTTCATGGGATAAGTTCCTCTTTCATTGGGATGCATGAACCATCTGGAGGCGCTCAATACACGTCAAACAAACTTCTAGAATGCTCTAGAATCGACCATAAGTAACTTTTTTGAAGTAAAACTCGCGCCTTTTGACCTTCACAGGGGTACGCACCCACCCCTTTACAGACAGAGCGTACAAGTATGCATGGAATGTGAACTTGAGGTGCGTACATGCAGGTAAGGCTAAGAGAAACTGCGTACCCAGAGTTATATAGATTTTTAAAGACTTTCTCTCTTTCTTGGAGTTTGACATGAAGAGCAGAGGTATAAGACTTGCCAAGGAGGATAGTATGACAGCTGATGGAGCCATACTAACTGCAAATAGTCATGGTGACAAATTTTAGTGTAACAGATTGCCCCCTAAAGTGCGAAGCCTGTAGTAGATTAGGGTTTCATATCATCTAGGAAGGGTGAAGTACTTTATCATTTCAAGGATTATCTTGTGGAGAGCCCAGTCGAAACCTACAAATATTCAACACAAAATACATATATAAGATCATATCATCACTGAGGTAGGCATTCCCATACTCAGATTGAAAACTTTAACTAACAAACTAACTACTGCTCTGATATAGGAATGATTTCGCAATACATCATAATCATAGACTCTTGTAGACACAGTATGGACGCAGCCATTTGTTTATGATTAGTCTACTGTACAATGAATACAAAACTCCTAGCAGCCTGGATGGTGGAAACTAGATCCAGGGTCTTCATTTCTACTTCCCGAAATGGTATGATTCTATCCATGCGAATAAATGAGTTGATGTCGAACATGGTAGAAACCACTTGATTACCAGTCGATGATGTAAACTGTTAACAAGTGTGAGAGAGACCACCAGTGATGTCAATGGTTCTCAAAGTACCCAGTACAATCCATGAGATGTGAATGAATGAGTTGATGTCGAACATTTCACGGAATCCTTCGATCGAAAGTCAATGATGTAAACCGTCGTCAAAGGCGAGAAACCTGCCATTGATGCATGCAGATTTCAAGGTACTGACGATTTCTAGGTCATCTCTCTAGATAATGTGCTGATGTCGATAGAAAGCGACCTGTTGCAGGCAAGCCCACAACACGAAATCATAGATCAAGTTGAAGAAATGTAGTTGTAAGGACTGACTCAGGGATGGTCGAGATGGATGACGGGTATTTTGCAGATGAATGGTTTATTTGCAGTGACCTCTTGAACACATAACGACACGACAGATGGATTGGTGAAAATTGACCCAATAGTTAATACCCAGAACCGGTTTGAAGATTTTTAATGTGGTTTGATCAACTGTTAGGCAAAGGATTTCCCAACCCAGGTGAATGAAAAGTGTCGTGTTCAAGAGTGGTGATAAGGCTTCTTCTGAGACAAAGGATAACAAATAGTCTCATTTTTCTCTCTTTTCCCCCACCATTTCTGGCAAGTACCTCTTTATTTTTTTACAAGCTTGAGGAGGATAACATATGCTTGTTTATAAGCTCATCCTTCGGATGAGTCCAACTTAGTTTAGATGCGAACCCTAAGAAGGAGTGGTCCGTTCCTGTTTGTAGTCGAACAGGTCCTTTACTGTGAAATTTTAACGAGTCCAGTATAGGAGAAACTCGGCGTTTTTCAGAAACAAAAGAAACCATTACAACCTGTGCCTTTAAGCTCACTTTTCTCAACAGATTGTTATACATGATTTGTTTCATATACTCCTTGGTCTTTATGATGAATATGTTTTATTTTATGAGTTATTCAGGTGCTATGTAATCGTTTGCTTGTTAGTGAATGCAGATTTCAAAGAGAAGGAGGAGCTCATCTGGATCAGAGAGGCTGGACTGCTACAAACAGCGTTGGACTAAAGGTATGCTTTAAACACCTGGTTGCTTGTATTCTAAATGCATATTTAGGGAAAGATAGTGCTTAATTGTCTTGTTTGTCACTAGAAAGCCTTAGCTTCTAGGGAGGTTGGTTTTGTCCGCAAAATTGACTCTTTCCGCATGACAGGAGGAGACATGCTAAAAAATTCAATCAGTTAAGGGTTAGTGTGGCCCAGGCCTGGTGCAATCCCCAGGTGACTTTGACGGCTTAGATTCCCCTATGTCATGTCCCCGAGTCATCATCTCCGCCCTTTGCGAGTCGGGCACCAGGCACGGGCGCATTTAACCAAAGTGCAATGGGCTGATGTAATAGGTGGGCGCGCGCCCAGGTGAATCAACACAATGGATAGGCGTTGACACGACAGTTGGGTGAACGCGGAAAGTGTGCACACTTGAAGTGGACGACCGAATGATGAAGGAGCGAAATTGGCTAAGTGTTGAAAGGAGAGCAACTAGACGTTTATATGAGGCGGTGACCAATATCATTGGCAGGCCGACATGTAGAGTGGGGGTGCGACGAAGTTGGAGCATGGGTCGGCTTGGAGGTAAGTCGATCCCCTCAACACAGTGGCACACGTATAAACATCGAACGGTGAGATGGGAGAAGAAGCATCGAATAGTCGAGCAAGAAGCATAGGCGAAGAATGAAGATTGCAGGAAACGACTGAGCTACAGTGGATGAGACCACAGGTCAAGCAGAGTTAGGTGTAGTTGGGTTTCGGTCGGGTCTGGCAGGTGTCGCAGGGTAGGTGGGCCGCAGACACAGGAGTTCGAGCAGAGGCAGTGTTTGAGTGAGGACAAGTGAACGGTTGGGCGCCAGGTGAATGGGTGACCCAGTTAAGATGACACAGAGGGCGTTGGGTAGAGCTGAACGTCGAACAAAACGTGCGACGATGGGCAAACCTCGGTCGGGTCATGCAGCAAGGTGTGCCGACCGACCAGCAATGCCACCCAGTTTTGTAAACTTGTAAATACAAGGTCGAGGCATGACCTCCCCAATGAATGTATTTTTACACAGAAAATTATATGAAAGTTATATTTGCAGAAATTGTGTCTCTTGCATGTTTAAGTGTTGTAGTTGTTTTGTTATGTAATTCTGCACATAACTGTTAATAAAGAATGAATGAAGTAATAAGTAGGCATAGTTCGGAAAACGTAATGGAAAAAGTAAAGTGGAGTCATTTAGCTGGTGTTTCACGTGACTCAAGTCGGGAAAAACAAATTGGGGCCATGACAAATGGTATCAGAGCCAGTACAACAACAAGATGCAAAGACTAGGTATGTATGCAGTCTGAATTTTTTGAGCAAAAAAAGTCTTGGATGCATAGTTTGGGGTTTCTTGACTTGGAGGTTCATGGAAAAACCATCCAAGCCTTGGTGGACATGAGTGCCACACATAACTTTATGACGACAAGGTTAGCAAAGGAAGTTGGGCTACAAATTGTTCCAACGAATGTGGAGGTCAAGGCAGTGAACTCAAAGGCTAAAGTGTCAGGATTGGCAGATGAAGTGCCAGTCTGAATTGGAGATTGGCAGGGTTGTTTGGACTTTACGGTGATGGAGATGAATGAATTTGACATGATATTGGGGCAGGATTTTCTGAAGGGAAACAAGGCTATTGTTGTCCCCTTTTGCGATGAGATCATGTTGATTGGAGGCTCACGAACTTGGACTTTGTCAACTCATAAGAAAAGAAAGGAAGTGAAGGTGCAGCATGTTTATGCACTAAGTATGAGTAGGGCGATGTGGGATTCAGATGTGGAGACATATGTGACAGTCATTAGGGAAGTTGAAAGCGATGATGGAGTGGGGATGCCAATTCCAGCCGAAATTTCTGATGTAATGGACAAATATGCATATTTGATGCCCGATGAATTTTCGAAAGAACTTCCACTAAGACGTGTAGTGGACCATAGCATTGAGCTAGAGCTAGGGAAGCAACCTCAGGAAAAAGCTTCTTATCGTTTGTCAGGGCTAGAATTGGAGGAATTGAAATGACAATTGAAGGATTTGACTAATGTAAGTTTCATACTACCTTCAAGGTACCCATAAGGTGCTCTGGTACTATTCTAGAGGAAGAAAGATACAAACGAGTTGCGGATGTGTTGTAATTATCATGCTATTAACAAGCAAACGATAAAGAACAGGTATCCTTTACCACTTGTTGTAGATTGCTTTGATAATCTTTCGAAAGCTTGAGTGTTTTCCAAGCTAGACTTTAGGCATGGGTATTATCAGGTGCGAATAGCGGAAGGAGATGAGAATAAGACCGTGATCATGACGAGATATGGGAGTTGTGAACTCCTTGTCATGCCTTTCGCGTTGTGCAACTCTCCTGCTACATTTTGCACTTTGATGAATGATGTTTTGCATCCATATTTAGATTCATTCATAGTAGTATACTTGGATGAAATGGAGGATCATAGAAAGCACTTGGCTTTGGTATTTGAGGCACTAAAGAAGAACCAGTTATACTTAAAGAAGTCAAATTGTATGTTTTTCCAGACCAAGATTTCATTTCTTGGACACATTGTGGGTCAAGGACACATAAGGATGGAGCCGAGCAGGGTGAAGGCGATTGAGGATTCGGTTGAAGAATGTCCATGATATGAGGGTGTTCTTGGGGATGACCAACTACCAGCGGAAGTTTGTAGAGGGGTACTCCAAGATGACATCACCACTAACAGACCTTTTGAAGAAGGATAACTGATGGATTTGGATGGAGAAGTGTCAAGAGCATTTTGAAGCAGGTGAAGGAGGGAAAGACACAGAAGTTTTTCCTATGAGATGGGCTCTTTTTCTATGGGAACCGACTTTACATTCCAAATTCATTAGGGCTTAGGAGGCACCTCTTGAAGGAGCGCCACAATTCGCCATGGGTTGGCCGCCCAAGGCAACGTCGTTCTGTGGCATTATTGAAGAGAGGGTACTTTTGGGAGAAGATGGTGGAGGATGTATAGGAGTATGTGGATACGTGCATTATTTGTTAGTAGGACAAATCAGATACCCAGAGGCAGGGAGGATTGTTAAATCCTTTACCAATTCCATAGAGATAATGGATGAGTGTTTTGATGGACTTCATCACTCAGTTACTGCAGGTGCAGGGGTATAATGGAGTTCTGTTCATTGTTGATCATTTCTCTAAGTATGTCATCTTCATTCTGACGAAGATACCATGTGGAGCCGAGAAGACTGTTGAGCTATTCTTCAAACATGTTGTGAAGTATTGGGGTATGCCATTGAGTATAGTGTCTAACCGAGATTTGTGATTTACAGGTAGATTTTGGACCACTTTGTTCAAGTTGGTCGGACAGAGTTGTTTTAGAGTTTGAGTTACCATTCGTAGACAGATGGGCAGACTAAATGGATTAATTCACTACTGGAGGACAACTTGAGACACTATGTGAAAGTTGATCAGAATAATTGGCCTAACCTCTTGGATGTGGCTCAGTTTAGCTACAATATGCAGAAGAGTTCTGCAACCGGGTATAGTCCATTTGAGTTGGTGAATGGATAGGTGTCAGTTGCTCCACACACCGTGCTACTAAGAGGATTTATGAGGAGTCCACATACGAAGATATTCTTGACAAAATGGAAGGAGACCTTGGAGTTGGCACGGGTGCATTTTCACAACGTTGCAAGGAGGATGAAGAAATGGGTAGATAAGGATAGATAGGACATAGACTTCAATTTTGGAGATATGGTTTTTCTAAGGATTATCGAGGATCAGTATCAGCCGCCGAAAGGGACTGTAAGATCTTTGAAAAGGAAGTATGAAGGATCATTCTAGGTGAAGAAGGGAGTTGGGGAAGTTGTTTATTAGTTGGAGCTTCTGAACCACATGCATTCGAAACATCCTGTATTCCATATGAGTTAGCTCAAGAGATGTCAACTTGATGCACTTCAGCCCTAGAGAACAAAATCACCAAGAGGACCATCCATGATTGTGGATAGGCCACACTTGATTTTGGATAAGATCTTGGATCTTCGAACTATGGGTGTTGGGAATACTACACGATGGGAGTTCTTTGTCAAATGGAAGAATGCACCGAAGGAGAGTAGTTGGGAAACGAAGGATTCGTTATGGAGATGGAAGAAGGAGATTGTTGAGTATGATGTTGAGCTGATGAGAGTAGCAGGATTTCCAGTGACAGCAATGACTTCTGGTGGGGGAGGATTTCAGGCCACCGAGTCATCATCGCCGCCCTAGGCTGAGTCGAACGCCTGACAGGGACACGTTTAACTGAAGTGCGATGAGCGTGCCCATGTGACCCGTCGTAATGGACAGGCACGCCTGGGCAACCCATGTAGTGAGCAACTGGGTGGGTATGCGCCTAGGTGAATCAACATGACGGATAGGTGTTGACACGGAAGTTGGGCGAACACGAAGAGGGTGCACACTTGAAGCAGACGATTGAACGACGAAGGAGAAAAATCAGCTAAGAGTTGAAGGGAGAGCGACTGCACGTTTATATGAGGCGGTGACTAATATCATTGGCAGGTCGACGTGTAGAGTGGGGACGAGACGAATTTGGAGCATGGGTCAGCTTAGAGGTAAGCCGAGCCCCTCAACACAGTGGCACACGTATAAACATCAAAAATTGAGATGGGAGAAGAGGCATCGAACAACCGAGCAAGAAGCATAGGCGAAGAATAAAGATTTCAGGAAACGACCAAGCTGTAGTGGATGAGCCCACCGGTCAAGAAGATTTAGGCAGAGTTGGGTTTCGGTCGGGTATGGCGAGTGCCGCAGGGCGGGCGAGCCGCAAACCCTCTGTAGGCAGACAAACACGGGAGTTCGAGCAGAGGCAGCGTTTGGGCGCGAACAGGTGAACGGTTGGGTGTCGGGTGAACGAGTGACCCGAGTAAGGTGACATGAAGGGCACCGGTTAGAGTTGAACACCGCACAAAACGTGCAATGGTTTGCAGGCCATGGTCGAGTCGTGCAGCAGGGCGTGCCAACCAATTGGCAGTGCCACTCAATTTTGTAAACTTGTAAAAACAGAGTCGAGGCATGACCTCCCCACTAAATGTATTTTTACACAAAAAATTATATGAAAGTTATATTTGCAGAAATTGTGTCTCTTGCATGTTTAAGTGTTGTAGTTGTTTAGTTATGTAATTCTACAAATAAATTTTAATAAAGAATGAATGAAGTAATAAGTAGGTGTAGTCCAGAAAACATAATGGAAAAAGTAATGTGGAGTCATTTAGCCGGTACCGCATGTGACTCAAGTCAAGAAAAATGAATTGGGGTCATGACACCCTAGGTCGCAGCTCCTCAAGCCACAAGTCAAGCCTGGAGGATCACAGACAACTTGACAAACAAAAAAATTAAAAATTAAAAAGCTTAAAAAAAAACAAAAAAAATCATTAAAATTGAAATAAAAAAATTAATCCCTTACCCATTTTTGGAAGCTCTCGACGAGGGCCTTTTTTAACTTTAATGAAAATTTGCTTTTTAAATTTTTTAAATTTATTTATTTTCTACAAAGTTTTTTTATTTTATTTTATTTTTTATTTTAGCAATTTATTTATTTATTTTTATTTTTTACTTTGAAGATTTTATTTTTAATTTTTATTTGTGATAATGTGTTTTTATTAAATTTTTTAATGGTTTTTAAAATTTTGTTAAATTGATTTTAATTTTTTTTAATATATTTTTTAAATTTTTTATTTGCTTTTAATTTCATATTTATTATTTTATAAACCATTTTTTTAATTTGAATTTTTTTAAAATTGTTTTTAATTTGTGAGTTTTTTTTATTTGTTTATTTTTTAATTATCCAATTTGTTTTTATATATTTGTTTTTTATTTTTTAGCATTAAATTTTTAATTTTTTCCCTTAAATTATGTTTTTTGGACATATTTTTTTTATTTTTCATTTACTTTTATTTTTTTTAAATTATGAGTTAATTTATTTAACAAAGTCTTTCGGTCGAAATCACATATTTGTTTAACAAAGTCTTGTTGTTTAATATAGCTATTACTTAATAATAATTGTTTGTAATATATTAATAAATTAATATTATATTTTAAACATTATTGTTCAAATATAGTCGTTACTTCAAATTATTTCTCTATATTGCTCTCTATTTAAGCCTTTGCCATGGTCTGTCTCTTCATCTGGTCTTGATGATGAACTACACTTGTTGGTTCGAAACACGTTGGCCAAAAAATTCTCTCATGTGATTTCAACCAAAAGACTTTGTTTAATTCATTATGGATCACAGAAGCTTGAATACAGTAGTTAATTAATTTATTTATTTCAACAAATTTTTTGTTTTTTCTTTTGTTTTTTTTTATATATTTTTTATGTTTTATTTTTTTGGCCCTTTTTTTATGTTTTAATATAGTTTTTTTTATTTATTAGTTATTATTTTTAAAAACTTTTTGTTTTTTTGTTTTTGATTTAGTTTTACTTTTATTTTTTTCAATCTTTTAATTTTTGTTTTGTTTTGTATTTTTCATTTTTATTTATTTCGTATTTTGTGTTATTTTATTTTTTGGGGCAGGGTCCATGTCAATCCTCGACTAGCAACCCGACCGCATTATGTGTCAATTTGATAGTTGGTTTTAATGTCTTTGTTATAATGGATCAAGTCTGCCCCTATAATGTATCAATTTCATGGTTAATTTTTTAGATTTCATTGCCATGGGTTAGAGTTTGTCTACACTGTGTGCCAATTTGATGGTTGATTTTTATATTTTTATTGCAATGTGTTAAGTTGTCTTAGGCTAAGATTTTAAAATAACTATATTTTTAGCATTTAAAAAAAATACTCTTGATATAATGACTCTTTCATTCAGATATTCATTTTTACAGTTTATTTTAGTCATAATTTTTTCATAATGCCATAATTGAAATATATTGAAAACTTAAGGTTTTTTTTAAATATATTGATATTTGGTTTTAATTTCATGGTTAAAAATTTGTCAAAATTTTAAGGGTTTTTTTAACCATGATATTTTATCTTTAATGTTATGGTTGCTGAAAATTGTTGGAATTTTAAGGCTTTTCAGAGACATGATATTTTATCTTTAATTGCATGCCTGGGAATTGTTGGAACTTTAAGGTTTTTCAAAGTCATGATATTTTATCTTTAACATCATCGTTAAAAAATGCTGAAATTTTACCCCGAAAAATAATAATAATAATAATAAAATAAATGAATGAATGTTATTCCAACATCAACACTTTTCATTTTCATGGTGTTTTCAATGTTTAAAAAATTTAAAAATTGGTTTTCACTTTTCCAGCATCAAAACCTTAGGTAGGTGATGTAATGCTTGGGTTTGTAGTGCCCCTAGAGGATTTTTTGGAATTCTTTATTTTTCTCATGAGAATTATCAATAATTTCTCAATGGGTCATAGAAATTTATGGGGCTTATGGGTTATCGTGAATGTATGGCATATGGCATGTGGGGTGTATAGTTATGTGTGGTATAGGGGAAAATGGAACACAGAGGTAGAATGGAATGTATGGGTGAATGAAGATTATGACGATCGAGTGGAAGACATGAGCGAATGGTGGGGATGTGAATGTGAAGGGTAGAGGGTGAGGGTATTGTTCCAAAGAGATGGAATGATGGACATAATGAGGGTTGTTGACACACGACGAGGGGCTAGAAAATGTAGTAGAAAGAATGGACACAACAAAGGGAATGGAAAATGTGACATGATGCATGAAGGAGGAAAAAAGGCAATGAGGATGAGAAATTCTAGAAGAATTGGGACACTAAAAGAATGGTGGATGCTTGGTAAACATTAGAAAGCAACAAGTCATGGAAGAAAAATGTCCTGATACCAATTACAAGTTACACCAATAAATAATTATGGTGTGTATGTGTGTATACATTTCATTATTTATTAGTTTATCTTGAATTACAATGAATGTGGATATAAATACATGTAGCGATGATACATCATTTCCTTGGCAAAGAGTGTTAATTATACTTATTGCATGTTACTAATAATCTTCCCTACCCATAAGGTCTAGACAACTAGTTCATTTGTGTGGGGTTTATTCCTCCTCAAGTCTCAGGTTTAAATCTCATGAGGAGGATTTCAGGGTAGGCCCGCCACATGTGAGGGAAATAGATGATCCCAAGGGGCATCTATGTTCAACTGCGACTCACACAATCCTAGTGACATCATTCCACTAGTGTGAAAATCATTCTTCCATTTAACATTAGGGTTGTCCCTAACACGGGCTTTGTCAAGATGTTGTAAAAACCATTGATTCCATGAAAATGAAATTCTCTTATTTAATTCTTAAAGTCCACTTGCTTCTCTAAACTTAAGCCTAGTTGTCCATTTCTTTATTCAACCAAAGAGGTATTTACTATAAAATGTGAACAAAACCACATGTGAGTGGATGCTTTGATATTATTTTGGTATGTGAGGGGATTATCAATAATATGTATTAAAATAAACATGGTAACAAAGACCAAATAAATCAAATTTTACTTACATATTTACATTGACAACTGAACTAACTCATATGCAAATCACAAAAGCACAATGGCGCATTGCTTCAACACTAATAAAACATAAATTCCATTAATCAAAATAAAATTGTACAATATACATATAACTATAAATCAAAAGAGGTAAATCGGTATATAATGACATGAACATGGCTAATATTAAGGAGAATAAATTTATTTGCATTCCCACCTATCAACTTTTATCTACAATTATATTACTATGAGAGGAGGCAAAGGAGGAGGCAAAGGAAGAGGCAAAGAATATGAAGACAAATGGTTTATTGGACTACACCAAATTTCTCTATGATCTTATCTTATCTTAAGTGATTATTGTAATGACCAACTATAATTCAACATTGAGAGTTATTGTCATGGTATGCATCATTATGTGATTGAATGTTAGTGCCAGTGGATCATTTTACACTAATTATTTGATTGAGTTACTATTGCAACTATCAGACAATGTTTTTACCCACATATCTATGGAGCTTTATAGAAGCTTTTTGTTATTGACCATGCTATGAAATTTGCACAACATGTTGTTGTAGTTCTATTCTTCATCCTTATAAAGTAGACCATAATTCTTTTTTGTTTGATAATTCTACTACCATAACTCCCTAAATCATTAGATAATTCTTAACAATTAAATATTAATAGTACTATTTAAGGATTTTAATCATTTCACAAATATTATACCTTAATTAATAACTTCTAAATTCCAAGAATGAAATAATTGAATGAGGGTATTATCATTTTATTTTAAATTTTGAGAGTTTAGTCTCCTAGATGTTGAAATCATCTCAATCCCATTGTTGAAATAGTTTTCTAATAATTGATATAATAGCATGATTATATTCAAACATTTAAACATAAAAATCTACATTTACCTCAAAGTTGCCAAGTGAAAATGACATTTGTTTTCTCATGATAATGTATGAATTTACTTTTCCAACAAAATATCAAAACAACATTGTTATTGGCTTCAATTTTAGGGCCAAAAGAAGAAATAGTCAACACTAAAAGATGTCAAAATATTTCACAAGTTGCTATGAAAACTATGCATATGACTTCTCAAAATTTATAATATAAAACTCCTCATTGTTGTGGAAAGTGCGGTGAAAAAATGCAAGATACGTCATTATCGTTGGTACAAATTTATTGAGTGTTGTAATGACCAATTTAAATGTAATATTTATCCCCTAGGAAAGGCTAAGGGATTTTAAGGTTCCTAAATACCATAGATCTAGTAGATTTGGATAACTTTGAGCTATTAAATATGTTTATAAGAAAGACTTGTCTGTAGCCAAATCACACAATTGGTTTTATGTCTAGCTAGTTGATCCATTGCCAATATTCATGGTATTAGCTAAGGATGCTTAAATTGTTGCATTGTTCAAATATGTGTACTAGGCATCTCAATCTCTTAAACACATTGGAATAATCATTTTTTAAATTAGAGTTGGATTAGGTCATTTTTAAGCTTAATAGGATATAAATGTCTTTATTAATTTGTGTTGTTATTCATCCATCCATGTTGATCTATGTTCGATTTTTCAAATTTTGGCTCGAGAAGGTTTTCTATATACATGTAATTTTATGACAACAAAAAAATTGAATGAATTATAAGTTCAAGATTACTACTTTTTACAATTAGACACAAAAACAAACCTACTTGGACTCCAATTGTTGGTTCTACAATATTTCAATTGCCAAATCTATGGGTTCTCATCACCATCAAATCTTTGATTGCATACTACTTGATTAACCATTAGAATATGAAAATATGATATCTTGATTCATTGTGTTAGAATAATTTAGGTTGACATTTTGGGTCCACAATATGTGTTTCATCTTTAAGATGCACATGTGTGCATAAGAGAGTGAAAGAGAGATCATAGAAATCAAAGTGAGGGATGCTATTTATTGAAGTTAGAGGCATCTCTCACTTTCCAATATCTCTCTCTCTCTCTCTCTCTCTCTCTCTCACACACACACACACACACACACACACACACAAACACACACACATACACAAACACACTCAGACATTCTCTCTCTCACATCGTAAAGATGGATTGTATATCGTAGATCTAAAATCTTGACCTAAATTATTCTCACATAGTGTTCATCTGAAAACCATTTAAAGTATCCAACACACTACGAAAGTCTAAAACAACATCTTGTTTATTTGTTGACAAATCAATAAAATGGGGAAAAATGTAATCACTATTTGTTTTTGTCACAATAAAACATTTGCATGATATAATGTGTTATAATATATCACGTGTAAATTTTGTAGAAGTATCACACCATCACCTATATTGTTTTAACGCCCATGTCAACATGAGGAGTAATTAACATGCTAATATCAACATGGTAGTAGATTTGAATTCACATTTGAGATTCACCTTTGTTCATCCTATTTAAACAAAACATGAACACATTTTATAAAAATCATAGATACTATTTTGTGGTTATTAAATTAAAATGTGAATATCTAAATCCTTTTTTTCAAGGAAAGAAGTGATCCTCCCTCTCATCCCAAGGGCTAGAATGAGGTTGTTGGCACCATGATAGCCCATAGGTATACTTACTTAAGAGTTCATAGGGCTCAAAGCCAATACAATAATATTCATAGGCATAAAACCATTGCAACAATATGCATCAAGGCATTATACCTCTTCATGTCACTAGTAGGTATTTGAGCATGAATGGGGAGGATAATAGTCGTTCTATATAACCACCCAAGATATCCCTAATTTACAAATGAATATCTAGATCTACAAAACCACTTTCTTTAACTTGAATTCACCCATAAGTTTGAATTAATAGTCAATGCATTATTTGTATTATTGAGTATAAAGTAAAATACAAGTTTATAATGCCACTTTTAAGCCTTCTTTATCTTACATTCACTCACAGGTTTAATTCAACTAGAAAAGAAAAAAAAACAATTTGTTATCAATCCTTTATTTAAAAATGAGTGGGCTTCATGGTTAAGAACATGTATTTCCTCCTAGGAGGACAATAATTCAAATCCAAAGTGGGGTAGGGTATGTACACATCTATAGACTTTAGCAGTCAAATTTTTATGTCTAGGGGGTCCCTTCTCCCATAAACAAGGGGGTCTCATGCTTGAATTTCGTGTTTGGCTCAACTATGACCTTAAAATTAAATTATTATTATTTATTACATTTTTTGTGTAAGCTTGGTAGGACTACATCTTCATCATGTCCAATATATCACCCCGATTGAGGCGGGGAATTGAGTCGATGACTTCACATTAAGGAGTGCCTTAATAGAGCACCTGATCAACATCTATCCAAGACCCCATGGACTATTATTTATTATATTGTAAATGTGATAATAAAAAAATATGATTTTAAGATATAACATAGTTTTATCATAGTCAAAGGTTAAGTTGGATATTAGACTTCTTACTAGTTTTTCATTACCTAAAATCTACCTGTTGCTTCAAATTTTGACAATCATTTCCTTTTATGAGAGCTCTTTTTTTTTATTTTCTTTTTTCTTTTCGCTTTTGGAAGTGATGGAGCATAATGATAAGATGAGCTTGTCACGCCATTTCCTATTTTTTATTTTAATTACTTTTAAAATATTATTACATACACACATCCACTTTTGCATACATATAAATGCTCTACACATTTTAGGGGAAATAATCTTGTTGAGGAACCCAATGGATGCTTCTTCACATTTGTAGATGGTGTCTTTAGTGAACCTTATGGCATAGGATAGTCCACCTAACCTATAGGGATTTGAATCAAGCACCATTACTACAAAAATAGACAAGTACCTAAAGAAATTGGTGACAACCAATTCAAACAAAAGACATCTAACCAACAAGTTAAGTATCATTTTGAAAATATGCTTAAGTAATAATGACACCTTCCTTCATCAATTCTCTCTTGAACATTGACACTTTTCTCTCTAAGATGTTGAGAAGCAGAGACACCACTTTGGGTTTTGATTAGTCGAAACCTTGATTTTTCTTTATTACATAAAAAACTAGTGATCTAAGCATTTATTTTTCCCTTATGCACTTGTAAATTTGTCTTCCTTGTGTTGGTTTTTTTCCATTTACACCACCTATAAGTAGTTATACCACTTTGGGATTTGAAAATTTGGTACCTTAACTCACTATATTACTAAGCAACTTATTTGTACATAGAGTGATCTTTTATCCCATGTAATTGCAACAACCAAACCTTGAAAATCTACATGTTTGCACTAACTTTATTCAAAGATCCTAAAAACACTAAGCATATTATTCCAACTAAATATGCACATGTCATTGGAAATGGAATCAAGCATTAATGTGTCTTTTAAAGACATGGGAGGAATACTTAAATAAACAGTGTATTCCTTATTTTATAGCAACCATTATGCTTGTACTAATAGATGGATGAAGCAAGACAAAAAATGTAATATATACTCCTCTTTTAAAACTTCACATTCTAAGTGTTTAAGTGGCATATTCATCAACATCTTCTCATTTACATAAATGCTCATGTGGATATGGGTAGGGATATTACACTCAAATGGTGGCAAGGTTATCGATTTCCAATATATTTTTTTTGTCAGTTAAAAGCTTTCTATTAGTTCTTCAGAATTTTACATTGGATAAACATGAAAACCCTTGCTCTCGCGGCCTCACTCCAATAATATTTGTTGACCAAAAGAGCAATGCAAAAATAATTACAAACAACCAAGATTTACATAGTAGCCAAAAACAGAAATACCATAAGGCCCAAACACAAAGAGAATGAGAAGGAAACCAACATTCATCACGGAACATGAGGAAAATCTAGTGTGAGACCTGCACCTGGTGCATCTCGAGGACGAGGATCCCCGTGTACATGAAATTCCGTGTGAGCTAGGTTCCCCTCCATCTGATCTAGGCACTCATTGGTGTGTCTTTGGCTCATTTTCATGGATGCCAAGTGGTTGAGGATGTATCACTAGTTTTATTGCAAATTGTTCATGAAAGTAATAAATTCATTATGGTCATCATGTCGTTGTCACCTCATGTCCTCCAACACTACCATGATATTCCTCATTTGTAGGTTTAAGGACTCCATGGATGGAGGCTAGTCTACATGGTTGGGAGAGGGGACTCGGTCCTGAGCCAATTTCCACTCAAACTCTACCCCCACACCTCCATAATCAATCATTGCTCCCACCTGACCTCCACATCCTGTTGGTTGGTTGCACAGTCGTAGCCCCCTTCAGGCCCGACCTTGTTGCATAATCATCTTTGTAGGTCCAACAGGTCAATGGATAATGAACCCAGCTATGACACTAGAGCGATATCAACTCCAGCAAGCCCTACGGCTATGACCCACAACTAGAAATTCAACAATCCCAACCCCCACAGTCTCCCAAGTCACAAACATTAACATCCAACTCAACTACCACACGCTTGGTGCAACATTAACGTCAATGCCCAAAGGGTGGCTCTCCAGACCATAATAAACCCCACAGAATACCAATTTCTAAAATCTTGTCGCGTGACACACGAGACTCAGAAGCCAATGCTTCCCTAGGTTGGGTGTAACCTAACTCACTTCACCCCACTAGTGGAATTGAGAGATAAAACTCAAACAATTCACTCCCTAAATTAGAGCAGAGACAAAATTCATTTAAGAAAACACCCACAATATGGGACTTACTAGAACACCTTCATAAGTACTAGAATTTGTTTACCAATAACGACCCTGAAACCTAACCAACAAGAAGTTGTCCCCTGTCATCGCAAACTAGGAGCAATGCACCCACCAAAAATCGCCTTCCCTAAGGTCCCAAATCCCCACCGACCATACCACATTGCAATATTCGTTGACCAACTGCAATGACATAGAAAGAATTAACTAGGTAGTCAAGTACGCACAAGTTTGTGACCTTTGCATATTCTATGTTGTTTCTACCAGCCACACAATTTCCCATACTCTAAGACTGTGAATAGTGTAACCTGACTATAGCCCAAAGTTTATACCAAAACCAAAGCTTCTTGATTCTTCTAATCCTTCGGCATCAGGTGTCCTGGTCGCTTGAATTTCTACTGCCCTTGTCATGTACAAATGTTTCATCTATGCCAGTGAACGCCAGTTAAACCATTATCCTCCACCCCCATAAGGGTTATCGATTTCTAATATTGTTCTATGATGTTTATCTTTAACTTTTTCTCCTCAACTTGGGGTGCAGGTTATTCATGTAATAATATTTGTTTCCCTATGCAAAAAACATTTTCTTCATCCTCTTTTTCACACTAAAACTCCATAAAATTTAATGAATCTAAGGCAGTTTTTGCTCCAATTAGTGCACATTTTGGTTAATTTTGCTCAATTTTTAATTTTTTTATAATCCATCTCTTCATATGGTTTTTATTTTATTTTATTTAGGCAAAAAATGGTAGAAATATTATTTAATGAAAAGTTGTAACCAAGGTTTTCAAGCATTAACTTTCAAACAAAAATATGAGATCATTATTTGTCGCATACATAGATTTCTTAAGTCTTCAAGAATTGCATCCTGGTTTCTCTTACTAGTATATTTTTTGTAAAAAAATCCTAAGATACAAACTACTTGGAAATACATAAGATTTAATGAAATACATGATAGCATTGTGCCTCTTCCAGTGCCAAATTGGTTGGATTTGATTCTTGGTTACCAGTGTCCATGTCTTCAAACATTTGGTGCACAATTATCTCCTTCTTGATAGATGTATAGAATTGGTGACATCCTAAAATGTGACTATTTGCTTTTTCTCAAATTTTGGACCAGGTTCCTGAGCATATTACACTCCATTTCCAAAGAGTCGATTTGTAGTTTTTACCATGCTAAAATTGACATAATTATAGAAGTATAAGTTGAATAATAGTGTTTATTCTCATGAAGATTTGTGATGACTAATAAATTGGATGTTCTACTATATTGGATGAACCCTAATAGCCTAGGTCCTATTATAGCAGAGGAAGGGCTCTTTAGATGTTTTGAACCTCCTTGCAATCCATGAAATTGGTACATAATGGATCTACTAGTTTTTCTCATTAAAGAAGTTAGATTTGGACACTAGAAATACGTTGTTTCTTTCCCAATTAACCAAAAAGAAAACTCTAAAAAAAGGACCCAAAGAAAAACATAGTGGAGTCACCAAAACCACCAAAAGATAAATCCCACTCACAAATAGCAAAACCATCCACACTATGGATGACACATGAATAGAGTGGACCTTCAATCTTAGAGACACAAATGGCTATCAAAGACAACTGGAAAATTCAATGTACAAGAGAAAATATCCAATAACCAGAGCATGGAAACCTACGCCATACTCCCTTAATCTTAAATTCTAAATAATCATCCATATATAAGCGTAGGTTCCTACCAAAATGTTATCATTACTCCTATCTATAGAATTTACATTCATGACCAATTCCATTATCCCACTACAATTAAAATAAATCCACACAAAACATTCATATAGCATGTCAAACTTAAGAGTGTGCACGTGAAAGGGTGATCTACAAATCTCATTGGATCCCTTCACCTCATATGCAATCCATCTATCTTGATTGTGCACCATGTGGTTAAATAATGTGAGGGTACAAGTATGATTTGATAATGAGATAGAATTTAATTAATGTGATGGTACAGATCATAATTTCACAATGAGATAAACTAAGTGATGGATTGAAAATATAACATCCCTCTTTTCCTTAGTATCCCTTCTTGAAGTTGTGAACTCTGATTGGCTTGAATTTTTATTTGATAGTTTTGATCTTCAGGAACTTAAAACTGTAGAAAATCTGACTGTAGATTAACCTGATAATGCAATATATCTAAAGAAAAATAATTTAATCTACTTCTACAATTAAACTTGCGGAAGTTTAATAGATTTGAGAAAGATCAAGAGGAACACATGTAAGAGAAGAAGAATCAATGCACATGAAACACAGAAGAATACTCTGGGGAAAGCCTCAACTAAAAACCCCACTATCTGTATTATCATACAAAGTGGAAATATCAGAATTATACAAAGCCTTAGCTCTCACAACTAGCCAACTCTCAGTATAATCCTCCTGGATGCTCACAGGCAAACAAGGCTTCTCACAAACCTTCTCCTCTGCCCTCCAAGCCTCCTATTTCCTTACGTTGTTTCTCCTGGGTGATCCTAGTGTTACCAAGTGTAACATTGATCACTCACATTGATCTCACACCCTGTAAAACTGCACAATCCTCGAGGAACCTTATTCCTTCTGCATGCATGAGTTTCCTTTATAGGAGAAAACATGCAACTGATAGTACATTGTCCCTGTCTTTAACTCAACTGGGTCTTTCTCAGAATAGACATGCATGAGTTACTAATGAGAGAATCTTTAGTTATCTGGAGTACACTAGTTGGATGCATGCATGTATTAACTAACTGAACTCACAATTAGTTCCTCAAATAATTTGGAACTAATTTAACTAGACTTAACTCAATAAACTGAGCTGACTAATTACAATTCAAATACAAATCAATCTTATCTCCTTAATTAAGGGATAATCTCTTTATTTTAAGGGATAACTGTTGCATGACTTCACAAAGACTTCTAGCTTGAATTTCTCCAACTAATTAACTCAAGATGAATTAATTAATTATTTTTCAAGCAGTTGGTGAGACTAAATTCGAATTTTAATTGTCAATTTTAATTCAAGGACAAATTAAAATTGGAATATTCTGGATTCTATTTTTAACATTTCTTGTTGTTATTTTCAACAAAAACATCAAGATCTCTTGGAAACAACTAGCTTCCTTAAAATATCTAGCTATGTTATGAAACCAGCTCACAAAAAGATAGAAAAGAGAGATAAATGCCTTAGAATTTAGCCTCTTTGAGGGGGAAACCTCCTTTAAATTACACAAATGAACAATTCTTGGATGACACAAATGACAAGACCTCCTTTCTATATATAGGAGTCTAAGGGGTCATAATATAATCAGAGATGACATAACAATAATAATTTAAGGGCGCAATAATAACAATAGTGGGCTTCTATGGGGCACAATAATAACAATATGGGGACTACATGGGCACAACAATATAATAAGGGGGTTGTACTAATAACAATAAGGGGATACACACTAGTAGTATAGGGACCTAACATGCCCCTCTCCTTCAAAAAGAGTTGTCCTCAACGCTTGAGTAGTTCTTGATGCTTCCATATAAAATTCTTGTCCTCCCATGTGGAATCTTCAGGGGGTAAGCTCTTCCACTTGATCAGATACTCTGAAATTGATCTATTTCGTAGCTATCTGGTTCTTGTTTCTATGACTGCTCCAGGTTCCAATATGATTTTTCCTTCCTCATCAAGTTCTGGAAATATTCTTTGAACTGGGATCTTCTTCAACTTTTGAATGAGTGGTCACACTTCTTCATCCTTCTTCCATTCATCCCTTCCTTCATTTATCCAATTTGGTTGGATAATAGAAATAGCACAAAACAATGCTTCCACATCCTCATCCTTTCTTAAGAGTGCATCTGCAAAAACATTTTGCTTCCCTTTTTTTAGAAGATTTCAAAGTCATAACCCAACATATTTGTGATCCATTTCTTCTATTTTTCTAAGGATAATCTTTGTTCTAAAAAGTATTTAAGACTATCATGATCCATTTTTACCTTGAAGTGTCTTCCCATTAGGTAAGGTCACCATTTCTTAAGTGCATGTAGTATTGCCAACATTTCCTTCTCATAAATAGCTTGCTTGAGATGTAACCGTAAAAATACCCAATCGCCTACATCAAAACTTCTTTCACTGCGATGTTGATATGCCTATTGTTTCATTCGATTCTACACCAAAGTGGCGTTATCCTTTAAATGTTGGAGAACTTGTTGTTGATGCTCGATGTGATCTTTCACTGCTTGAATCTTTTGCTTCTTGATATGTCCTTCTACCTTGAGAGTTTGAGGAGAGGTAATTTCTTCCAATGCATTGCAAGATATGGTCAGATTCAGTTCTTGATGCTCGATGTGATCTTTCACTTCTTGAACATTTTTCTTCTTGATATGTCATTCTATCTTGATAGTTTGAAGAGTGGTAATTCCGGCCAATGTGTTACAAGATATGGTCGGATTCATTTCTTCTTTCTAAATGTGATCTTTCACTTCCTGAACCTTTTTTTTCTTGATATGTCCTTCTATCTTAAGATTTTTAGGAGTGGTAATTCTTGCCAATGCTTTACAAGGTATGGTCAGATTCATTTCTTCTTTCTCTGGGGTTGGTTCCTAGTGTATATCCTTTCTTTTGATGTTTCCTGATCCTTTTCTTCCTCCTCTTCATAATCTATGTAAAATAATTTATTCTTAGCACACTTATGACCTTTAATGTATTTGTTATCACAATTGTAACAAAGCCCTTTTTCTCTTTTTTCTTCCAATTGTTGTGGTGTCAACCTTGTAGGTTGTGGAAGGCTAGTAGAAACAAAACTTCCATCTTTATAGTTGTGAGGGGTAGACTTCCTTGTTTCCATAATTTTGCTTTCCACTTTTCTTGCCAACCTGAATGCCTTCTCCATTGAATCAGGTTCCCAAAGATGAACCTCATGTTGAATGTTATCATTTAAAGTCCCTATGGAGACATCAATCCTTTTCTTCTCTGGTATATCATTTTCCCTTATATTCAATTTTTGAAAGTCGTCAATGTGCTCTACCATTGAACACTTTTGTTTGAGATTTAGAAATTGGCTAAAGAAGGTGTTTCTCTTTGTATCCTCATAATGTGCTATCATTTCCTCTGTGAAAATTTACCACGTAACAAGTGGCTTACGAGAACAAATCCCTTTATACCATAAAAATTGATCCGGTTCTAAATATGAAGATGCAATACGTACCTTTTGTAACAGTTGCACCTGATTTAGATCAAAATATTGCTCCATCTGTAGTATCCAATTTATCGAATCCTTGACATCAAACTTCCTCATATCACCTTTTCTTGATTTTAGGAGCTCAATCTTGAAACGACTGTAACTCTGTAATTTCAGATCTCCAAGTTCTGGACTTGTGTCCTACAATAGCCCTCTGAGTTCTCTTTCTAACCCCGCAAGTCTAATCAAGATTAGAGTTTGCAGGGAAGAGTTATGTCAAATCTTCCACGATGACCTGAGTATAGACTAGTTCAGTAGAGCGCACTTGTACGAAGTTCCACGTGTCACTGTTTCAACCTTAGGACCTGACACTGATACAAAAACAACTACAGTTCGTACTTTTTCTTCAACTTCTTACGAAATTTCAATCTGATGCTCAGAGAGAAAGTTATGATGATTTTCCCAAGGTCACTTGTTTAGGAAGTAATTCGAGAGCCTGCAGAAACCCTAAATGTCTTGGACTATATCTCTGAAAATATAGTGAAACAAGATCTGAAATTTAGGCCCAACCTTCACCAAAATTATGGCTCAAATGGGTTTTAATTTCCGAGTCTGAACCTTCGCAGAAAAACAATTTTAGCGAAAACCCCACGATGACCTGTTTGAGATGGAATTCTAGAGTTTTTCAAAACCCTAACTTCCTCAGATCATATCTCCAAAAATATAGCGAGAGAAGATCTGAAATTTTGACTCGAGGTGTAGAACGATTTCAGCTCAAATGGGTTTTTGTTTTAGCTTCTGAAACTTCGTAGCAAAAACTTTATAGTGAAAATTCCACGATGACCTGTTTGGAGCAGCGAAAACCTAGAATCCAAAGCTTTGGTACCAAATGTTATGAAACCAGCTCACAAAAAGATATAAAATAGAGATAAACGCCTTAGAATTCAGCCTCTTCGAGGGGGAAACCTCCTTTACATTACACAAATGAACAATTCTTAGATGACGCAAATGACAAGACCTCCTTTCTATATATAGGAGTCTAAGGGGTCATAATATAATCATAGCCGACATAACAATAATAATGTAAGGGCACAATAATAACAATAGTGGGATTCTATGGGGCACAATAATAACAATATGGGGACTACATGGGCACAAAAATATAATAAGGGGGTTGTACTAATAACAATAAGTGGTTACACTAGTAGTATAGGGACTTAACAAGCTATAATGGAGGTGATCCTCTTATCAAAAGGGGGGATTTCAAAACCATTAGATTGATTAATAAACGAAAATACCCAATAACCACTAGATTCCTTATTCTAAGTTCAAATGCAAGGAGTAGGCCCTAAAGAAGAGTGCTACATTCAACCTGGTTATTTGAAGATTCTATAAGATCCCATGCAAATTTTGTTTCTAGACTTCCTCAGGGATGAAGAATGACCCTCCCCCCACACGTAAGCTTTTGGGCAAGTGTTATGCACTAAAAAACATGCCATATGAACCTTGATGTTTTCGTATAAATTTTACACAGTATTTTGTCACACCTCCTGTTCACTTCCTGTTCCACATCTCGAAGTGCCAAAATGTTGACAATTGTGAAGTGTATTCATCATGAAACACATATTGAAACATCACTGAAGAATGGAAGAAAAACTACCATGAGTCAATTCTAGAGAAGGTTGACTGAAACCCTAAATTTCAGGACCAACGCTCTTTGCTCCACTCTCTGCCTGTGTTGATGGCAGGCTACAGTTATTTTACCTAGCACTGCTAGTGCGAGTTTTGATATGAAAAGTTGTGTTGAACCTCTTCTAACACGTTTTCTGAAAATGGAGGAGAAGCTTCGTATGCTAGAAAGTTCGAGAAATAGCGAGCTGGATGTTGTTGGGTAGAGATATGGTTGAGCTCTCCAATTTGGATCTCTTGATCCTACCTTTAAGGGCCTTCCCCTTGAGATGTGGACCTTCCTCCCTCTTTTGTGGATCCCTAACTCCCTCTCCCTTCCACCCCCAAATGGTTGGTCTTTGATTGTCTGCATTCCTATGTTCATATTATGCCTAAATGTTACCCTTCTAACTTGGAGAAGGAGTGATTGAAGAGTCTTGGCTTAGACATCCACCAAAAGGAGGTCTCCAACATCATGGCAATGGTTTTATGCTTCCCTTTTTTATTCATTAATATATACATATGATGTCCACTTTCCATAAATGTCTAAATATTTATGCATTTATCTTGATACTCCTTGATCTATAAAGTTGTTTATGTTTGATATATACTATGTATGCTCTTGTATCTTTCATTGTCCTTTGATCTCTCTTATAGCTACTCAGACGTAAAGAACAAACAAGGAGCAAGCCTGGAAACTAGGAGATTGAAGCCATCACTAAAGGATTGAGTGATTAGCATCAGAGCGAGGTAGCTTTCTCCTTCTCTCTGCATTTTTAAAAATAAGCTAGGAAAGTTTGCATTAGTTTGTTCAGTTTGTTGCTAGACCCACTCATTGGGCTAGAGAGATCGCCTCTGTCCGCCGAGGGGATTTATTTCGACAACAAAATGGTGACTCCGCTAGGGAAGCTATAGCCTCTTCAATCTCTTTTCTTGATTTGGTATTTTGATCACTTTGACCGACCATTGAGTTCTCAGTTAGTTTGAGCCTATATAGATTTGCACATTCACTCATTACTGCCTTAGAGCATTGAGTCTGGATTTTTTTTTTAATTTTCTTATTTTTTCCCATATTCCTTTCCCATCGCACTTTTGACTTTGATAGTCATGTTGCCAGCATGTTTTTTCTTACAACAGTCGCGTTGAACCCCTTTTTAGCACAGGTTTGGCTATAGCATTCATGTTGATCTCATAGATTTGAGAAAAAATAGGGTTTCTCTATAAAAATCCAGTGTGTCTTGGCCATTGAGGTCTTTTTCTTGTCTTTTGTGATTCAATTTATTAGTGTTTTGTCTAGTCATCTTCGTTAATTAGAAAAAAAATTCCTCTTTGGCTTTCAAGTGCTTAGAGTGAAATTGGATTGATTCTAGGGTTTTTAGGTCATTTGATTGTCACTTGCTGCTTGTGAGTGTCACTGAGATCTTGATTTGTTGGTTGATTAGATCTTGTTTTCTGAAGAAATCATTCAAAACATCAATTTACATTGGTTTTAGCTTGTCTTTTACAAAGTTGATTTTAGATTGTGTTAGGTCATCTTGCATTTGGAAACCATCTTTGTTGTCCATCAAGCATAGATTATATTATTTGATTTACAAGCTTAAAAGAGTGCATTGTATATCTATTCAAAAGGAAAAAAGTGAAAGGTATTTTCATTTAAGCTCTTTTGAATTTGAATTGGTGTTGCTTTGATTGAAGCATTGGTTGCATTAGAAGCATTTGAATCAAATTTTCATTTTGATTTAGTTGCATTAGAGCATTAAAAAATCAAAGAAAAATAAGTGCATCATAGTAAAAGTGAAGATCATTTTTCTTTTGAAAAGTTGCATTTAGGATAGTGAAAAGTGAAGATTGTTTTTTCTTTTGATCATTTCATTTGGGAAGCAAAATTGAAAGTTAGTGGAAGGCATGTTGTTTGATGCATTATTGATTGAAACTTCTTCACTTTATTAATCTAGTTTTCATCGAAGTGGAAAGTTTTCTTTTTTCTCATATAGTTTCATCTTAGGGACTTAGGTGACATCGTTTTGAGCCAAAATTGAAACATAATTCAAGATAAACGCTAAAGTTTACTCAATCAACCTAAGGAGCATTTGGAACCTAACGCAAACATTTAGAGGTCTAGGCTAGAGACGTGTTGTGGTGTCTATAAACCTAGCAGTTGTCGTTATTTTCCAGCATTGTATCCCGAGGGTGAAATCTCATTCCATGTATGGAAGTATATATGATTGTTCTCCAATACTCTCGGGTATATCGGAGGCGCTCCACATATGGCAAGTATATGGGAACACTCTCATCGAACGATTATGCATTATATAGTGCTAACACGGACTTGTGCTCCCCATACCATCGTGTATATATTGGGAGACCCCACTAGGTTGATATCCTTTAGCCACAGGTAACCGAGTCAACCGCCTTGTAAACGTGATACACCGAACACAGCATTCAGGGAGATTAGTCATCGCACGTTAAGTCCTTGGTTTCGGCTAAGGTGTATATAGCGGTTCACGGATACTTGGTAAACCCTCTTGCCTAGATTACCCTTTTTGATTTATTTTTTGTTTTAAGTTTTAATTCACTACCCACGATAATATGTCTTACACATGCAATTCTCCTTGGCATAATTATGCCTTATTAATGGTAGATTTTAATTGAAGCTCAAATAAATCACCTCCTCTCCTTTTTTTCAGAAAAGTTCATCGTGTCAGAACCGCCGAGTTCACCTTATCTATCCCCTTCGCAGTCTGACACTAAAGGGTCACCACAAGGAGTCCACCCTAACATTCCAGAGTCACTTTAAAGTCAAGGTTTTGAACTTGGAATTGTCCTGAGTATTCAATCCATTGCTTCTCGTCCTCCACCTCGAGATTCATTGTCATCATCTTAAGCATCTAACCCAGAAAGTCCTGAGGTTTCCTAGCAGTTTTTTTTGTTTCCTCTAAATCTATTTTACGATCCTTTGATTATATATCCTCAACACCCATATATTCCATTTGATAATCCTGACGTACCTGTGGAGCTTTCTCCTCGATCATCGCGGATTCCTCCTCACCAACTTTTTCCACCCATGGCATCAAAAGGTGAGATTCCAACTTCTCCTCGAGATCCTCCTCTGAAAGTATCGGCCACTCATACTCCGAGTCTTGGTGATGAATCTGAATATCAATTTCCGCCTGAAGGCTTTCCATATGTGTCTTCTCCTCATATGGGGAGTGGACCAACTCCACCACCTGAAAGTAGTGAACCTTTATTCCCA